>OY293309.1:29229679-29732679 GCA_958502075.1 Orchestes rusci
GTCCGTAAAAATGTCCATGGTATCATTTGACTCTGGCAACACTGCTGAACAAAGCTTCACTAAGAAACACTTATTGAATATCGAAAAAGTTTTTTGACATAATCGACGATCGACAACACATTTTGTCCGACAGTAAGGCCTATTTTTTTTATTTAAAACAAAATATGCTGTACGAGATTTAAAAATAAAGTGGCAAAGAAAAAAATCATATCAAAAACAATTTCTTCAATCCTGAAACGATTAATTATTGATAAACAATTCAAAAATAGTGGTGAAAAAAGAAAATAAGTGAAAATAAATAAAAAACACCAAAATACAACTCAAATAAAGTGGTGACAATGTTTATGATATTGTTTGACTGTGGCAACACCGCTGGACAAAGCTTCATTTAAAATCAACTGTTGGAATTGCGAGCTTAACCTCTCGACAATGTTGCCAGACTTAAATAAAAAGGAAAAATAGCCAATTAACATTCAACAACAAAGATTACTATTATAGTCCGGAAATAGTTTTGCCGTATTTTTTATTGGAAATAAAAAATATATGCCGTGAGAATCTGCGTTGGAAACAGGATAAAAAAAAAATGTGTGTAAATATTCATTTAAAAAATCAAAAATAGAATAATATTGAAAATATCATATCAAAAGTGCAGTTTTAAAAAAAGATCATTCCACCAATCTCATGAAAAAATTTAAAATAATAAATAAAAAAGAAAAGTGTGAAAAGGAATACAAAAATACAAACATTCACCTCAATAATAATGTTAAAGCCGTGAAAATGTTCATGATATTGTTTGACTCTGGCAACACTGCGTGACAAAGCTTCACTGGAAAACCACTTTTGGAAGCTTAGCTTATCAAACACTGTTACCAGACTGAAATAAAAGGGAAATACATAATTTAGTTGAATAACATTCAACAATACAGATTATTCAGGCTCTAATTATTATTTTTAGATTTTTAGCTTTGAAGAAATTTTTTCTAGTCCGGCAACGTTGTTTGAGAAGTTTTTTGTAACTTTCTTTATTTAGACCAAAATATGCCGTAGACGTGCATTAAAAACAAGATAGAAGAACAAGAATGTTGGCAACAAAGAAAATTGAAAAATTGAAAATGAAAGAATGATCAAAAAGCCTCACAAGTTCACATTAAAAATTGCAAAATTAACCAAATGATTATTCCACCGATCCTAAAACAATCATAAATTATAATAAGACAGGAAAAATACAAAAATAAACATCTATTAAAAATAATGATGATCTAATTTGACTTTGGCAACACTGCCAAAAAAGGGCTATTGGAAACTCAACCTATTAAACAGTGTTGTCAGACTAAACTGAAAACGAAAAATAGTTGTAAAATTCAACAACACAGATTACTCGGGTTCTAATAATGTTTTAATTTTCAAGAAATGTTTTCCAGGCCGGCAACGATGTTGGCCAAGTTTCATGTGTAGAAGAATTGTCTAACAGTGCTGCCGGATTTTTCATTTAGAACAAAACATGCCGTAGATGTGCAGTGGAAGCAAGATAGAAGAAAAATAAAAAAAAATAAAAATGAATAAAAAATTTCAAAATTGCTTATCTCGACAACAATTTAAAATTATACAGGGTGAACTTTTTTTCATGATTGCCACAGGGATGGGAAAGATTGACAGTCTTGTAAGCTCTACTCAAAATCATATTTAGTTTTACAAAATTTGACGGCTGTCAATAGATATTTAAAAACAAACAACTGCTTTTCGGGATTTTTGAAAACGCTTCTAGCTCGCAAATATCAATTGTACGAGACAATGTTGAATACAAAAGTTTTTGATAATTTTTGTCTAAAACTTTTGTATTCAACATTTTCTCCTGCAATTAATATTTGCTGAGCTAGAAGGCCGTCTTGAAAAAGGTTTTTTTTTAAGAAAATGTGTGGAAAAAAATAAGAAATGATGAGAAAATAGTGAAAGTTATTTCCATAATTTTTGACTTTGGCAACTGGAACTTCACTAAAATCCGACCATTTGAAGCTTATTTTATCAAACAGTGTTGCCCGACTGCAACAAAATGGAAAAATATTTGATTGATTTTCAACAATTTGTTTTTGTTGGACAAGCTTCCATAATCGACCATCCGAAGCACATTTTGTCCATTAATGTTGCCATGTTGCTGTTTAGAACAAAATATGCATTGGAATACTATAAAAGAAAAAAAATGAAGGCAAAGAAATCATTTAGGCAAACAAATTAACGATAAAATTTAAAAACTTTAATATTATAAGAATTGCAAAATAAAAAAATAAATATCTCATCAATTCCCAAGAAAATACTAAGTACTTAAAATGAAGTAAAATCAAATGAAAAAACGCGAAAATCGAAGCACATGATAAAAAAATAATTATTATAATCGAAATTGATGACAAAAAATCTAAATGAAGAATCTTTAAAACCAAAACAAAATCTCACGAACCTTTTTTCAAATCACTGTCACTTCCCCCATTGATTTCCTGGTTCCGGAAGCCACTCTGTGTCTCGACCACATCCAATTCGTAGAAGTTTTTGCCCATTTTTTTCCGGAACCCAATCCCATCAACATTTGCCGATCATCTAAACATCCCACCATGAAAACCGACGCTTTTATGCGATACGAGCGAAAATTAGTCGGAGTGGAAATTCTTCTCTCTAATCGAGATAAGGGTACGTAAATAGTCTTGTTGCAGGTTTTGTGGCTGCAATTGTTGACCTTTAGATTGGATAATTGGCCAAATTCTGTTTGCTATTGAAAGTGGTTTTATCTCGTTTCATTTTTTTGTGGCTCCAATTATGACATATTCAAATAAAGTGCTGGATAGTGGTTTTAACATGGAAAATTTCACCCAAATTTAAATATCGATATTTTCAAAATGGAAGAGTTGCGGTCTTCGATATAAAGCAATATTTCGAGAACACGTACATGGTTGGAGCGGTGTTTTTTTTTTCATTTATCCATTTATACAGTGCTTGTTCAGCAAAATTTGGTGCTATGTCAGATTGCCACTTTTTAATCTTGACAATTTTTTCATCTCTGGACTATCCTATAAAAAGTAATCTCCTAAATTTTTCAAAAAATTTATCTAATCAAAAAAAAATGTGTCATTATTTATTTTTTACCACACTGCATGTTCAAAAATAACGAGGTTTTTACTTTTTTTGTAGAACGTCCGTCAACCATCAAGTTCAAAAATTGAAGGATCCGAGGAAATTATTGCATCTGAAAATAGCTCATCCCATGAAACAATTTCCTATTGTGGCACAGCCAATGTCGTGTGATTGATGGAAAGACATAAAAAGTGTGTAATCCGATCACGGCTAAGCGACGCTCAGACTGTATTATTTCGGAAAATTCACGTCCCCGATTATCCGTCAAATAATGCATACCAATACGAGTAATCCCTGAATGGTAGCCGGTGTTGAATAACCAATGATTGTTATTCAAGGTATCGGCGCGAAATTAGTTCCGGAATTTCGCGACAAAAACATTTTTACAGCTATTTTGGACTGACTAGGCTGGTTATTATCTTGATTATTGCAGCGCGCCAATTTTGACCAGGAAATTGCGTTTGATTTGCCTTGGCTTGGATACGTGAGTCAATCAGTTTTTTCTCGTCTGGACAAACATCCAGATAAAGTTTTTTGTTTTTCATCAATAATTGAACATCATCAACATACAATTCTATTTTTATAAGCACAATCCTCAATGTTCAATTTCCTTCTCTTATTCTAGTATTCCTTCATAGGGACGTTTATTTTTATACATGATGATCATCAACATGCTTTCATTTATCATTAGCGCATTCTGATTTCTATTATAAACACCAATAAGAAATTTATTGAGGATTATTGACACGTTTTCAACTATGATTAGCACAATTTGCGAAGTTGCCTAATTAAAAATAAATATTTAAAGGTGGCCCTTCTACGCTTTCGTAGGTATTTACCAGTCGGCTCAAAATGAAATTTTCACTTATAACTTCCGTAGAGCTCGAATTATTTCCGGAAATTTTGTCGAGTTGCGAATTTTCTTGAAAAATTCGCAACGAGAACAGATTTCCGGATTTTTAATTCGAGCTCTAGGGAGATTCGGCAAGAAAATTTCATGCCAAAACTGATCATTGGAAAAAACATAACCCAGGACTCACCTCGCATTTAGTGGAAGAAACCAACGGCTCCTTACTCTACTCGCCATTGGGGAAGAAAGAAGGGAATCAGGATTTTATAAAACATTTGGAAGTTATAACCAATCTTGTCCATAATTGATAACATCGCAACTTTGTATTGGAAGTTGAAAATAAATCATTTATCAAAAATATTTGTCATTGTTTTTAACAGCTGTCAAGCACTCGCGGCTGGATGTAGCTCCCATGCACAAACCACACTGTTGCCGTTTGCCTTATCTCTGTCTGTGAAAGTTGGGTTGGGTTGGGATTGTTAGGGAGAGTGGGGACGGCAACACTGTAATCATATGGGAGCTACATCTAGATGCAAAGTCAGGGCGATTTCCACTTATTAATCTTTCAGTCACGTGATTATGAGCAGGGTGATTTCCGATTAAATTAGGTCGTTGCCATAGCAACATAATAAAATGCAAGCCTATGATTGGTTAGAATTGACTGGTAGGAAATTTTCTATAAAATGCATCAAAAAAGTATACAGGGTATTTTGTAAAAAATTACAGAAGAGACAAAGTTTGGAAAATTGACAATTTGACCCTCCCAAGAAAAAAATGTCTAACACTAAAACAAAAAGAGATCAGGCCTTGTGGCTTACACCAGTCGATTCGCCTTGAAATTTTTCATTAAATTTATCGAAAAAATATAAAGGGTCTTTTGGAAAAAATTACAGAAAAGGCAAAGTTTTGAAAATTGAAGAATCTGATACTACCAGGAAAACAGTTCATATCTCAAAAACAAACACATATACGGCCTTATGGTATTTACTAGTCGATTTGAAATGATTTTTTTTTAAATTAACCGGAGAAATATACAGGGTGTTTTGGAAAAAAAATGTAGAAAAGTTGAGTCAAAGTTTGATAAATTGAAAATCTGACTTTCCCAAGAAAAAATTCATTACTCAGAAACAAAAAGAGATACGATAAGGTCGTATTCAGCATGGAATTTGCTATAAAATTAACGAAAAAACTATACAGGGTGGTCTCGGAAGAAATTACCACATCACAAAAACAAGCAATTGCTACTTCAAACTCTCTGTAATAAGGATGAAAAGACCCTAAAAATGAGGTACTCGACGCCTCTTTCAATTTGATTTTTTCGCTCAAAGTGGCGCAATGCTGTTATTTTGACATTTCCGGCTGTCACTACTATGTCAAAAAACTCAGAACGTCCTCATATATACAGTGTGGTCACTTAAGTGTGCAACATATGGGATTTTTTTTTATTATCTGGACAACCAAAATACAAATATTGTCAAAAGTTGGTGCATGTTCGATAATCATATTAGGTGCACTTAGAATGGTTGCAAGTCAAACAGCATACAGGGTAGGCCAAAAAATATGAAAATTGTACAAGAGTAAAGTAACCTTATTTTAAAAAATTTGGCAAAATGCTATGAAGTTGTTTAAAATCAAAAGTTTTGCCTAAATACCAGATCATGTCCTCCTAAGAAAAAAAAATATATATATTTTTTATTTATCTCCCAAAAAAAAAATTTTCTTTTATATTCACCCTAAACAGTTTCATAAATTATTCAAAAACAAATCAATTTCGCATAACTTAGTTCAAATTTAAGCATATTTAGGAAATTCACCTAATTTTTAAATTTTTTAGAGAATCACAAGCTTCATGTTTGTTGTAACGATACTAAACATGACTTCAAAATATCACAAACATTCTATTTCACAAGATAAAACATCATTGATGATAATATGCATATTAAAAAACTCGCATATGGGGTGATTTTTTTTTAAAGTGAATTTTGTGATTCCCTAAAAAAATTAAAATTTAGGTAAATTTTCTAAACATGCTTAAATTTGAAGTTATGCGAAATTGATTTGTTTTTGAATAATTTATGAAACTGTTTAGGGTGAATATAAAAGAAAAAAAATGTTTGGGAAATAATTGGATGTTTAAACAAAATTCTATTTTTCTTCTAAGGACGCCATGATTTGGTATTTAGGCATAACTTTTAATTCTAAACAATCTTTTCTCTATAACATTTTGCCGAAATTTCTGAAATAAGGGTACTGTACTCTTGTACATATTTCAGATTTTTGGGCCTACCCTGTATGCTGTTTGACTTGCAACCATTCTAAGTGCACCTAATATGATTATCGAACATGCACCAACTTTCGGTAATATTTGTATTTTGGTTCTGCAATTAATAAAAAAAAACCCATATGTTGCACACTTAAGTGAACACACTGTATACAGGGTGTGTTGTAGGAAAATACAGAAAAGTTCAGTAGAAGTTTGGAGAATCTGACACTCCTAACTCAAGAACAAAAAAAAATACGGCCTCGTGGTTTTTACCAGTCGATTCAAAATGAAATTTTTCAAAAAAATATAAGAATGTTTTAATGCCATTCAGTTGCATAAACAAGTGGAGGATGGTGAATGCATCAGAATACATTCTTAGTTGGTTTGAGAACATTTTGGCTCGGATTTTTTTTTGCGGGACCAAGCGGTGACGTGGGTAGTTGAAGTAAGTCTGAGGTGGTTTCAGGTGTCTATGACATGTTTTAGGTGTTTCTGATGTGTCTTCGAGGTGGTTTTGGGTGTCTGAAGGCAATTCATGTTTCGACATTAAACTCAAAAATTGCTCCTATCCCAGTACTTTGATTCATACAGGGAGTCAAAAAACAATAATAAAAGGATTTAGTGATTTTGAGGGCAATTATTTAAGACGTTTTGCAATGTCGAACTCAAAAGTGATTTTAGAAGAGATCGACGTACGCTTTCCAAGTTTAACCATGCATCGTTATACATAGGTAAGGCATATAATGCATGTATGCAATTAACGGACTTCCGGAAACATCGACTCATCAAAAAAGCACATAGACTTTAATTTATTGTAAATTGAGTTAACAAAACACCATTATCAAAAATTAGAGCCCATAAAGCATAATTATTAAAGAATGTCATAATGTCACTGTTATAAATAATGTACAATAATAATAGTTATTCGATAGAATCGTGGAAATTTATCGTAGAAATTTCCATTAATAAATCGAATTTGAAATTGAAATTGTTCAACAAGGATATGGAGAGAATACGGAGAACGCATACAATGTATTGAAGAATTTAAATCCTCACAATAATTGACGGACGCTATTTTCAATAAAGCTGGAAAATTCAACTATGCAATGGATGTGTCAATTCTGTTTCCCCAACAACAGAAAACCGGGAATTTTTGTGAGCTAATGTGTTCGATTGTTCCATTTTTAAAGCACTGGTGAAAGCTTTTTTCCTTGTAAGTGAACGCACGGCTTTTATCGATGTGCTTCATATAAGTGAATATTGCAGTATTGGAACGTGCGTCAATTTGCCGCCCTTCACCGGGAAAAAATCTCTCGCTAACAATTGGGGGAGTTTTAAATGCGGAATGTACGTCGATTGGGCTTTTTCTTGTTTAAAATGGTTATATATGGTACTTTTACTTGGAAGTGTTCTCTAAGATACCAATTTGATGGTCTTCATCAAATCTAATTGCACATTTCTCAAAAAGTACTGAACGTAATGGGTTTAGATTTGCATCAGGTACTGTTCACATGGTGGTGGTAGTTATGCCATAATTACAGATTTAAGGTACTTTTGCTTGGGAGTTTTCCCTAAGATACCAATTTGATGGTCTCCAGAAAATCTAATAAATCTAATTGCACATTTTTTAAGAAGTACTGGACGTAATGACTTGAAACTTGTTCCAGGTACTGTCCACATGTTAGTGGTTATTGTGCGCCATAATTACAAGATTCAGGTACTTTTGCTAGGGAGTGTTTCCTAAGATACCAATTTGATGGTCTCCAGAAGATCTGATAGATTTGATTGCACATTTCTCAAAAGGTACTGAACGTAATGAGTTGAAATTTGTACCAGGTACGGATTACATGATGGGTTGAAATTTGCATCAGGTACTGTTCACAAGATAGTGGTTTTGGAGCTATAATTACAAGATTGAGGTACTTTTGCCTGGGAGTGTTTTCTAAGATACCGTATTGACGGTCTCCAGAAAATCTAATAAATCTAATTGCAAATCTCTGGAGAAGTACTGGATGAAATGAGTTGAAATTTGTACCAGGTACTGTTTACATGGTAGTGGTTATCATGCCATAATAATAGAATTGAGGTACTTTTGCTTGGGTGTGTTCCCTAAGATACCAATTTGATGGCCTTCAGAAGGTCCAATAAATCTAATTGCGAATTTCTCGAGAAGTACTGAACGTAATGAGTTGAAATTTGTACCAGGTACGGATTACATGATGGGTTGAAATTTGCATCAGGTACTGTTCACAAGATAGTGGTTTTGGAGCTATAATTACAAGATTGAGGTACTTTTGCCTGGGAGTGTTTTCTAAGATACCGTATTGACGGTCTCCAGAAAATCTAATAAATCTAATTGCAAATCTCTGGAGAAGTACTGGATGAAATGAGTTGAAATTTGTACCAGGTACTGTTTACATGGTAGTGGTTATCATGCCATAATAATAGAATTGAGGTACTTTTGCTTGGGTGTGTTCCCTAAGATACCAATTTGATGGCCTTCAGAAGGTCCAATAAATCTAATTGCGAATTTCTCGAGAAGTACTGAACGTAATGAGTTGAAATTTGTACCAGGTACGGATTACATGATGGGTTGAAATTTGCATCAGGTACTGTTCACAAGATAGTGGTTTTGGAGCTATAATTACAAGATTGAGGTACTTTTGCCTGAGAGTGTTTCCTAAGATACCGATTTGACGGTCTCTAGAAAGTCTAATAATTCTAATTGCAAATCTCTGGAGAAGTACTGGACGAAATGAGTTTAAATTTGTACCAAGTACTGTTTACATGGTAGTGGTTATTATGCCATAATAAGAGAATTGAGGTACTTTTGCTTGGGTGTGTTCCCTAAGATACCAATCTGATGGCCTTCAGAAGGTCCAATAAATCTAATTGCGAATTTCTCGAGAAGTACTGAACGTAATGAGTTGAAATTTGTACCAGGTACGGATCACATGATGGGTTGAAATTTGCATCAGGTACTGTCCACAAGATAGTGGTTTTGGAGCTATAATTACAAGATTGAGGTACTTTTGCCTGGGAGTGTTTCCTAAGATACCGATTTGACGGTCTCTAGAAAGTCTAATAATTCTAATTGCAAATCTCTGGAGAAGTACTGGACGAAATGAGTTTAAATTTGTACCAGGTACTGTTTACATGGTAGTGGTTATTATGCCATAATAAGAGAATTGAGGTACTTTTGCTTGGGTGTGTTCCCTAAGATACCAATTTGATGGCCTTCAGAAGGTCCAATAAATCTAATTGCGAATTTCTCGAGAAGTACTGAACGTAATGAGTTGAAATTTGTACCAGGTACGGATTACATGATGGGTTGAAATTTGCATCAGGTACTGTTCACAAGATAGTGGTTTTGGAGCTATAATTACAAGATTGAGGTACTTTTGCCTGGGAGTGTTTTCTAAGATACCGTATTGACGGTCTCCAGAAAATCTAATAAATCTAATTGCAAATCTCTGGAGAAGTACTGGATGAAATGAGTTGAAATTTGTACCAGGTACTGTTTACATGGTAGTGGTTATCATGCCATAATAATAGAATTGAGGTACTTTTGCTTGGGTGTGTTCCCTAAGATACCAATTTGATGGCCTTCAGAAGGTCCAATAAATCTAATTGCGAATTTCTCGAGAAGTACTGAACGTAATGAGTTGAAATTTGTACCAGGTACGGATTACATGATGGGTTGAAATTTGCATCAGGTACTGTTCACAAGATAGTGGTTTTGGAGCTATAATTACAAGATTGAGGTACTTTTGCCTGGGAGTGTTTTCTAAGATACCGTATTGACGGTCTCCAGAAAATCTAATAAATCTAATTGCAAATCTCTGGAGAAGTACTGGATGAAATTAGTTGAAATTTGTACCAGGTACTGTTTACATGGTAGTGGTTATCATGCCATAATAATAGAATTGAGGTACTTTTGCTTGGGTGTGTTCCCTAAGATACCAATTTGATGGCCTTCAGAAGGTCCAATAAATCTAATTGCGAATTTCTCGAGAAGTACTGAACGTAATGGGTTCAAATTTGTACCAGGTACGGATCACATGATGGGTTGAAATTTGCATCAGGTACTGTCCACAAGATAGTGGTTTTGGAGCTATAATTACAAGATTGAGGTACTTTTGCCTGGGAGTGTTTCCTAAGATACCGATTTGACGGTCTCTAGAAAATCTAATAAATCTAATTGCAAATCTCTGGAGAAGTACTGGATGAAATGAGTTGAAATTTGTACCAGGTACTGTTTTCATGGTAGTGGTTATTATGCCATAATAAGAGAATTGAGGTACTTTTGCTTGGGTGTGTTCCCTAAGATACCAATTTGATGGCCTTCAGAAGGTCCAATAAATCTAATTGCGAATTTCTCGAGAAGTACTGAACGTAATGAGTTGAAATTTGTACCAGGTACGGATTACATGATGAGTTGAAATTTGCATCAGGTACTGTCCACAAGATAGTGGTTTTGGAGCTATAATTACAAGATTGAGGTACTTTTGCCTGGGAGTGTTTCCTAAGATACCGATTTGACGGTCTCTAGAAAATCTAATAAATCTAATTGCAAATCTCTGGAGAAGTACTGGATGAAATGAGTTGAAATTTGTACCAGGTACTGTTTACATGGTAGTGGTTATCATGCCATAATAGTAGAATTGAGGTACTTTTGCTTGGGTGTGTTCCCTAAGATACCAATTTGATGGCCTTCGGAAGGTCCAATAAATCTAATTGCGAATTCCTCGAGAAGTACTGGACGTAATGGGTTGAGATTTGCACCAGGTACTGTCCACATGATAGTGGTTATTATGCCAAAATTACAGAATTGAGGTACTTTTGCTTGAGAGTGTTTCTTGAGATACCAATTTGAGGGTCTCCAGAAGATCTAATAACTCTAATTGCAAATTTCTCGAGAAGCACACTGGAGTGAACCAATGAAAAACGACCACATCAATGGCAAACTGCGTACTTGCTGTCAAATGTCAATGGCCGTATTGCTGGATGCAGAATGTAACTATCACTCACATTTTCTTCAAAACCTTCAACCAGGGTCGTCCAGGTCCCTTGCCCATTTATTATACCACAAATGTAAGATTAACATATAGCAAAAGAAATTCAAAAAAATTATAAAAAAGTGTATATTCTCGAATTTAGTATTAGTATGGCTCTTACTTGTAGGGGGCACTACCTACGACATACGACATTTCTTTTTTCTTTTTTGGTAAGGACACATATTTATTAGACTTTCATGTTTATTTCCGGGCCATGAATACGTACCTGGTGCGGAACATTCTCACTTCTGCAATCATTGATAAGCGATGTTGTCAACATGCCATAAAATTAAAATTTATCCATGATATTTCAATCGTCATATCGGTCAAAATATAATTATTACTGAAATTTATTAAAACTTTCCAATACTACGTGGCACCACTGTCAGGAGCAGTTATAAGAAACATGATTGTTTGGGAAAAAACCACTTCTGACATAAACAAGCAGCTAGCAGCGTTGTCAACATGTCACAAAAATCTGTGAATTTTATTTCATATTTCCTATTCACATGTTTCACCGTTTCTTGTTTAGATTGAAGAAATTAATGAAATATTCCAAAGCTGATGAACGACAAATACGTCATTATTATCCACATCTCTGTGCAGAGCACATTGTACTGGAAGATCTGGCAACGTTGCCAGATATCCCATTTTCGAGAATTCAGTATCAACTTTTTATTTTTGAATGAGACACCTATTCATTTGTTAATTTTCCGGAACCCTTGTTCACTTTATAGTATTGTGGTAGGTATCAAAAATCCAAAGTCCGATATTGAAGTATTGAAAAACAAAATGTTTTTTCTCACAGCACGTGATGTTTAAACTTTGAATTTTTTGTACCATTTTACAGCAAATTTAATATTGCCATTAAACAGGAAAAGGATTCCAAAAAAATAATTGAATTGTGGGTATCCTTTTAAAAAATTAAAAGTCCACACTGAATTCTCAAACTGAGCTTTTGACAACGTCGCCAGTACTTCCAGCGAACGCAGAATGTTGATGTTCTTCCTCTGAGCTCAAAATTTCATACAGTATGTCCAAAGGGTCAACTATTCAACGATACGTGGCAACCCTGGCACGGATCAGGATCTTTGCGCTTGCTTGGAGCAGGATAATAGTAGTTGTGTCATTTGTCATTGATAAGCAACGTTGTCAACATGTCACGTAAATCTATAGAAAATAATGGCTCTCCAGATCTTCTACGTAGACCATCAACGATGGTTGGCAAGATTGAAGAATTGATTAAAATATCGCAAAGCAGGAAAAAAGTAGTTCTGTTATTTCTCATTGATAAGCGACGTTGTCACCATGATACCGAAATATTATGTGAAAATATATTTCTTCATCATGCGTTTGAAAGTAAGCTAAAATTTGGACGTGAGCAAGTTTTTTTGGAAAAATTCTTGTTTCATCGTATTAGTCAGACAAAACTTCCATCACTTCATGTGCCGTTCCAAAATACAATTATTCATACTATTTAAATATTTTTCTTAAACCAGAAACGATTTTTTGTCATAAGTGAAATGATGGGCAAGAGTAGTTCTGTCATCAATTTGTCATCGATAAGCGACGTTGTCAACATGTGGCTTTAATCATGTTCCAGCATATTGATAAGACATCGCACCCCACAATCTTCAACCCCAATTGTCTCCAACATCCCACATACCAAAATGCTCCAATATTGACAATATACGACCCCATATCCCGCACATTCCATCCCTAATTGTTCCTTCGAATTCCAATATACAATTCGACATTTTTTCCTCCCATATCCTTGGGTTGTACACGCTGTTCAACATTGAGCGCCTGTGCCCTCCCGTTTATACGAAAACTCTCGTTCTGAGGCTGCACGGGAGTAAGTTCAGTCCACTTGTCGATCCGCTTGCTGCCACTCGACACTGTTCAGGCCCCTCGATCGAGGAATACGCGAAGTGCGCGACTTTTCATACTACAATGACTTTTTGAGTTTTTGAGTTTAGAGGATTTTTTTTCGCGAGCGCGGGAAAAAATGTGCGTTGGTGCGAGGATGGTGTGTGTGGGAATTGCGGTTGGAATGTTGATGTTGAATGTTAATGGAAAGGGAGAACATGAGCGAATAGGTAAGAGTTTCTGTTTTTTTTCATTTATTGGATATTTTGGTTTTTATGTTTTACTTTGAGCGAAGCTGTCAACATGAAATTTGGCTAAGGCATATTATAGAATTCTTCCCTTTTTTTCGTTACCTCACTAGGGTAATCAACTGTTGTTTGTTTTCGGAAGCAAGTTTTATTGAAAAAAATCTTGTTTTATCGCTTAAGTCAGACAAAACCACCCTTACTTCATATGCCGCACTTTACCTCGAAATGTTGAAATAACAAAGGTGGCCAAAATCCGGACCTGAGCAAGTTTTTTTGAAAAAATTCTTGTTTCATCGTTTTAGTCAGGCAAAACTACCCTTACTTGACGATCCGCACTATACCTATTAGGCCGTTTTTGATATATCTCATTGTAACACTTCAAAAAACCCCCTTTATATAAAAACCACCACTATATAACAATTTCAAGTTGACTACAAGATTTTCATGACATTCTGACAACACTGTTTATAGGTACCAATGGTTCCAAACGTGTTCCATGTGACAGCGTTGCCGGTTCAATTTTTTCTTGTATCTATACATTATTTATTTCGGACATCAAATTTTGCATTGATGCCCAATTATACTAAACCAGTGATTTTTTTTTATTGGAACAACAGCTACAACATCTTACCTTTACATAGTAGATAATAATAATATGAAATAGATGATAAGCTGGCAACGTTGCTTATAAATGAAATGGTACGGTTCATCCTGACGTCTCACGTTCCGTGACAGTGTTGCCATATGGAATGGAAATATATATATATTCCCGAAATTGAATTGAAGTCCAAGATTTTGAAAAAATAATGATTGTCAGTTTTATTGTTTATGATAATTTATTGATACAATATTCACATGATTTTATCAACACATCAAGACAGTTTGATTATTGAACAAAATGAGGCAACACTGTCACAACGTGACAACATTGTCACGAACAGTGAAACGTCAATGAAATCTGTATATTTGCGCAGGACAAGAGTAGCTCTGTCATTTGTCATTGATAAGCGACGTTGTCATTTCCCCAAATTCTGTGAAAACATATTTCCTTTTTAAGTAAATTTGAGAATTATTGTTTGATTTCTTTTAAGTTCCGTAAAAAGAGTTTAATATGATTGATTCACCGTGAATGATGGCAAGCTGACAACGTCGCTTATCAATGTAAGGAGTGGTGCACAGTGTTGCCACTATAAAAATGTAGTAGAAAAAAAATACATTCAATGGTAAAATGTATAAATTCCAAAAGTCCAACATTCTTGTATGAGGAGTAGTTCGTTGATACAGTTTGACAAGTTTCTACATTGAACTAGACGTGGCAACACTGTCACGGGAAAAACGTCACGATGAGCCATATTCATTCAGATACCAAAATCTCATCGTTTTTGATCAAGATAAATTAAAAAATTCAATTAAAAGTGGAAACACTGCCACGATATGTGTTCTAATCTGTCATTTGTCAGTGATAAGCGACGTTGTCAGGCGACCCTGTACATAAATAAAAGTTGTAATTGGATAAACTATGAATGACATGCTGGCAACGTCGATATTTGTACTACAGTGCTTTCTAGGTTTTATGGTGAAGGTTTGATTAAGTGACATTGTTTGTGATATTTAGAAATGTAGGTTTTCTATCCTAAACTTCTCATCTAATCTATCATCTCAAATATCGAACAACAAACGGAAACTCACAAAATGTCATAACCCACAAAAAAGCACATAATTCAACGTCACTTCAAACTTTTACTAATACGCGGCAACACCGCACGCAGCTGACAACACTGCTAAAACATCCATCCACACGTCATTCAGGATCAACGCTATACAAATGACCACACCCGAAAGTCAATCGCGCGGGAAATGTAGAAGTGAGGTTAGGTACAGATTTTGACCCAGAACTCCCTCTGTTTATATACTTGCTAAATAAATTGGAAATAAAATCTATGACATCGTATTATAATTATTATTCCAAATCACAAAAAATATATACAGGGCTTTTCACTTAAAACTCCCCACGTCAATATCTCGGAAACGAGTAGGAATATTTCATTTCTGTAAGAAGTAGTCAATGTATGGGGTCGAGTCGTTATTTTTCACAGTTAAAAAAATTCGACGCCTACCAAGAGTAAAGCGTCGCGACGCATCGAAAATATTAATCGATTGCAGGGACTTTGAAATTACGCGCATGCTAAAGTACATGTTATTTATAAACTTTTTTGTTATTCAGTCGAACTCATTTATTCTACACAGTCTTGAGATATACAGTGTGTCCAAGATAAGGATGTCTATCATGGGGATCTTGAAAACCGTGAGAGATACAAGGTCGGTTAAATGGAGGCAAAGTTGCGTATTTTGATGCTTAACAAAATGCCGTTTTAAAAGCCAAGAAATTCCGACTAAGTCCGAAATTATCCGAAAAAAACCTAAATTTTTCAAAATTGTTTTCATTTTTTTTTGACCACATTTGAAGAGATATTTTGAAATGAATGGAACTTCTTCATTGCCACTTTTTGCCCTTTACAAGATACCCTTATTAAATTGAAGAACTGACGTTTCGTTTATGAGCAGCCATCATCAACTTTGTTTTTTTTAATACGGTCCTGGATTTTTTATGACGGATTTTGAGGGCCTCTTATGTTCCTAAATCAACAATGTATCGCAATTATTCCAAAAAATTATGTTGATGGATTTTTCCATAAGAAATCATGTGTTAGAGAGAGACAAAAAATACATTTTTAATAGGATTAAAAACAACCACCTCTTTTTTGATTAGTGCGATACCTCGTTGGTTTAGGAACATAAGAGGCTCTTAGAATCCGTAATAAAAAATCCAGGACCGTATTTAAAAAAACAAAGTTGATGATGGCTGCTCATAGACGAAACGTCAGTTCTTCAATTTAATAAGGGTATCTTGTAAAGGGCAAAAAGTGGCAATGAAGAAGTTCCATTCATTTCAAAATATCTCCTCAAATGTGGTAAAAAAAAAATGAAAACAATTTTGAAAAATTTAGGTTTTTTTCGGATAATTTCGGACTTAGTCGGAATTTCTTGGCTTTTGAAACGGCATTTTGTTAAGCATCAAAATACGCAACTTTGCCTCCATTTAACCGACCTTGTATCTCTCACGGTTTTCAAGATCCCCATGATAGACATCCTTATCTTGGACACACTGTATATCTCAAAACTGTGTAGAATAAATGAGTTCGACTGAATAACAAAAAAGTTTATAAATAACATGTACTTTAGCATGCGCGTAATTTCAAAGTCCCTGCAATCGATTAATATTTTCGATGCGTCGCGACGCTTTACTCTTGGTAGGCGTCGAATTTTTTTAACTGTGAAAAATAACGACTCGACCCCATACATTGACTACTTTTTACAGAAATGAAATATTCCTACTCGTTTCCGAGATATTGACGTGGGGAGTTTTAAGTGAAAAGCCCTGTATAATTGAAATCAATCATGATTATACGTCAACATTTCAAAAATCAATGATTTCGAAATTTGAATATTTTGAAAAATTTCTTCTCGTTAACAAAAAGTGTTCGGGATATTCATTTTTTTCAATACATCAAGACAGTTTGATATTTTGACTGCAAAACGTGGCAACCCTGTCATGGTAAATTAAACGTCACTCATAAAATCGAGTCCTGTTAAGGTTAAGTATCCTTAAATTAATGCATTTTTTTAATTTTAAAGCAGAGGATCGGGTTTATAGAAGAAATTAAATTAGGCGAATGCTGGATGAAGCACTTTCAACAAAAAGATAATTTCAAAACAAATTAAATTTTTAATCAGAATTCAGTGCAGAGACTCCCTTAAATGACAGCTTTGTCACATTGTTACAAGCTACATATTACGAAACTAAAGTGCAATGTTGCCAAACTAACCCAAACTAACCCAAACCAACCAAAACATATCCAAACTAATCATTCTAAATGGCGAATGGCGCCAAAACGAACATACAAAACAAAAGAAAAAAATCACTTGGCAATAACGCGCGGGCTTCGGTTATTAGTTAGTAGTGACTTGACAATTGACATTTACATAAACGACATATTGACAATATCGAATTCGCGATCAGTTGTGGATCAAATTTTTGGAATTTGTTTGTCCTGCTTAGTTATTATTGGTTTTAAATTACGTAAGCGATCGTAGTACATGGAAACAAACAAAAACAAAATAATGTTTTTTGTACAAAAAATGTATTCATCTAGCATTTTCCTCTTCAGAATAGGTAGTTGAACGAAAGATAATTTTCCAAAAACGCTTTCGAAAGTACAAAATAAGTTGATACCTAATGCGACGTTGTCAACATGTCATCAATTTTATACCCAATACAAGCCTAGTTTACACCGACAACTTGGTCCGCGGACCAAGTACTAAATTCGAACTATATCAGAATATTTGGTTCGAATGGTGTAAACAGTTGCGGACCAAGCTGTTCGGTATTCGCAATCAGGTGTACCGAACTAAATTTGGTTCGATCTGGATCAAAATTATGAGGTTATGTTGATTGTTATTATTGTGAATTGTGTTGGTTCTGAGTTGCTAAGGCAATCTGAGCGTACTTTCTTATGAGTTTTTTGGTTACGAATTGTGTTGATAAATAATTTCGACTTGTTTTTGACATTTGACGATTTGCGCGCGTACTCTTTTAGTTCACGCGTTGCAAGACGGTGTAAACGGGCGAGAAGCAAGCATTAGTCCTACCGTACTATCCCCACACACTTGGTCCTATCGGACCGAACTAAACGAGTAATCGGTGTAAACTAGGCTACTGTCTGCTGTGCAAATAATAATATAGATTTATTGAATGAATTTATAAGCAAGATGAGTACTCATAAATCAATTCATTTTAAAAATAAGTAACGAATCACTGTTAATGGTCTTCTTGAAAAAAACCTAATATCTTCCAATGCTACATGCAGTTGGATTACTTTCAAACTTTAATGGATTCTATTGATTCTTCCTGTTCACGTTAATCACATCGTCAGGAAACTAAAGGGATTTAAAACATTTTTCTTGTCGGTTGAATAATAAAAAACATTACATACTCTGACAACGTCGCTTGTCATTGCAATGCTAATGAGGAGCTTAGCATGACAGCGTTGCCATTTATTTTTTTAGTGTACTGATATGTCCAAATCCGTTGATTACAGACGTTTAGTATTCACTGGACTATTTGAAACTATAAATTGAAGCCAGAAATAGAAGTTAATGCCCGGATTAACATGCAAAGACGCCCAACCGTCTTAGCCGACAAGGAAAGTTTGTATTTTCCATCCGCTCGCTCGATTTTCCGCTCGACTGACACTTGGAAAGCCAGTATGGAATCATAAAATATTGGCCCGTTATTTCCGATATACGATGAGCGAAGTGTGTTTTTCTCCAGTGTCCATTATAGTAGGGCTATAAATTTATCGAAAGGTCAATATGGAGGACTCCCGGCCCTATCCAGATAATTTATCGACTGATCACAATCGGATGGGAAAAAAATGAGAGAAAATTTGCGGGGAAAGTTCATTAAAACGAGTGGCCAACTCTTAATGAACTAGTCCGGCGGACGCCTCTAAGAGGGCAACATGTCTCTGAGGGAGGACGTTTATCGTGAAAAGGGTTGGAAATGTCAACGTGTTCGTTTCTGCTAATTGGAATTACTATTTCATTTAAAACGAGGAGTCCGGGGTTAAATAATTTATTTGAGCAAGACGTTAATTGGAAAGGTGATGTGCGTAACGGGTTTTGAACTAACTTAACTTCAATTGACGCCTTTTAGCTTAATTGATTTGTCATTGAGGGTTTTCTGCAGCAAAACGTCTTGTCTGCTTTTAGTCTTTGGTAATTGATTACTCAGCACCATTGCCAAATTATCTTCAGCAGTATTCTTTGCTCTCTTTATTTTTTTCCATAATAGGCTTGTTGCATTTAGTCTGTAATAAAAAGAAGTCTGGCAACGTCCTTTTCAAGCGTATCTAAACAAGGTAGACAGTGAGTCGATGTGATCTTACATTTGAATCCAGTGTTGCCAGGTCATTCAGCAAATTTTGTGTAGAATTCACTAGTACGAAAATCAAGACGATATCTCGACCTCGAAAAGTTTTCGAATTATGCATCTAATTTCTTGGATTGTCAAAGTTGTACTTAATTTTTCGTCACTTTTTTCACTGACACTCTGTATATATTTTTCAGTAGAAGAATTTACTGGTACAAGAATCAGGACGATATGTCGACTGGTTTTGGACTTATGTTCTTTTTCTGTCTACAATGTTTTTTAATTTTTTTTTTGGATTGATAAAGTTTCACTTAATTTTTCGACACTTTTTTTCCCATGACCCTGTATATTTTTCTAGTGATGCTTGTAGCAAATTTTGTGTAGAATTCACAGGTGCAAAAATCAGGACGATATCTCGATTGCTTTCTGACTTGTGAATTCTTTTCTGACATTCTTTTTTCATTTCTTGGATTCCCAAAGTTCAACTTAATATCTCGATTGGTTTTTGACTTTTTTCTGCCAACATTTAGGATTGCCAAAGGTTGACTTAATTTCTCGTTACTTTTTTTCCGAGCACTCTGTATATTTTTTTAAGTGATGTGTGTAGCACATTTTGTTTACAATCCACTGTTGCCAATTGGTTATTACATTATAAACTGAATGTTATGCACTAAAGTGTAGTTTGAATATAAAATCACAAAACTTGTGTATAAAATACAGTCAAAATAAGACAGAATTTATCTTTATTCGGAAAATGAATAATTCATTAAATCAACTTCATATAATTACAGAAATGCCATGCATCCGCTTCAGGGCAACTTTTCTGACTGTTTGTTTTGTTCACAGTTTCTGTGCAGTTTAGTTGCACTTGAGTTTCATTATTATACAGATATGAAGTTGTGAAAGGAAATTGTGTTCTAACAAAAGTTTTTCCATCTGAAACTACGTCAATCCTTTCCCCCACCCCAAGGGGAAATCCCCTGATTTGCCGTCATGGATACGAAATCACTCCTTGCAAACTCCGTCTTTTAAAAATCAATCCAACTCTACATACCAACATAAATGCCAACCGCTTCACGACCACTTCCCTTTCAATTTGCTTTGCTCATGGTTTCTGTGCAGTTTAGTGAAACTTTCATCTCATTGTTATTAAAATGTAAGGGTATTTAGTGCGCCTCATTTCATATTCTATCTAAACCTAGATTTCGGCGAAGGGTAAGAAATGTCGGGGATGTTTATGGAAAGTGGTAAGACTGCCTTGTGCAGTCTAGTTGACTGAGGGTATGTGTGTAGGTTGATCTTTTCATCTGATTTTTGATTAAATATGAAAAACTCGGCCTTAAAAAAAATTGTTTCATTGCTCTAGCTAGACAAAACTACCCTCACTTGATGTGCCGCACTATATCTCTAAATGTTAAAATAACAAAGTTGGTCAAAATCCGGACCTGGACAAATTCTTTAGGAAAAATTCTTGTTTCATTGTTTTAGTCAGACGAAACTACCCTCACTTGATGTGCCGCACTATACCTCAAAATGTTAAAATAACAAAGTTAGCCAAAATCCGGGCCCGAGCAAGTTTTTTTGAAAAAGTGTCAGTTCCATCATTTTAGTCAGACAAAACTACTTTCACTTGATGTGCCGCACTATACTTCGAAATGCTCAGATGATAAAATTAGCCAAAATCCGGACCTGGACATTTTTTTTGAAAAATTCTTGTTGCATCGTCTTAGTTAGACGAAACTACCTTCACTTCATGTGCCGCACTACACCTCTAAATGTTGAAATAACAAAGTTGGCCGAAATCCGGACCTACTTGGTAGCTTGTAGGTTATCAAATTTCTTAAACCTGACTTGTGTGGCATCAGATCTACTTTACTTTGACTTTTGTATTATTGTCCCCAACTCAGGGCTAGTGAGGCATCGAATTCCCTAGACCCTGACTTGTGAGAGAATTATAACCTTGAACTGTGTCTTGTGGGACATCAAATTATATCCTAAACCCTTGCTTGAACAGCATGAAGTACTCTGATCCTCTGATTGTAGACCGAAAATTCGGAAATCTGCCTTGTGGGGCATCAAATCTACTGAAACCCGACTTGTGAATTGTAGGGCATTAAATCAACCATTTCACCTAAATCATTGCTTATGGGGCATGAAGTACGTTGTACTCCGGCTTCTAGGTCTTCAAAATTCGTGAAATTTATCTTGTGGGGTATCTAATCTCTCAAGCTCTGACTTGTGGGGCATCAAAATCACTTCACTGACTTGTGGAGAATCAATTCAAATACTCAAGACAAATCATTGTTATTTGGGCATGAAATACCTGGTAGGCTTTCAAATTTCCCGAACTTTGTCTTGTGGTCTATCAAATCTTCTGAACACAGACCTGTGGGGCATCAAATACGTGGCTTGTAGATCAGTAAATTTTTTGAAACATCTAATTCAACAAACACTGATCACTCTACAGATCGATGTTTTCTTTAATCACTGGCTTGTAGGGCATGGAATAACCCTGACTTGTTGGGCCATCAATTTTACTGAGGCATCAGATCTCCTGAACACTGCTTTGAAGGGCATCGATAATTTTTTTGAACCCTGGCTTGTGGAGCATTATGTGCCTTGAACCCTGGCTTGTAGGCTTTAAAATTACTGAGGAATCAGATTCACTCAACACCGACTTGTGAGGCATCCATTTGGTTAAACTCTGGCTTATGTGGCATGAGATTTTGTAGAACACTTGAATTCTGGCTTGTAGGCGATCAAACTTTCTGAGCCTTGCCTTGTGTGATAATCTTCTGAACACAGGCTTGTGAGGAATTGAATTAACTGAACATCAATTTTCTTAAACTTAGTTCTGTTGGGCATCAAATCTCTCAAACCGTGAATTGTGGGACATCATATACCCTAAACCGGTGCTTGTAAGTATATAAAATACCTTGAAGCCTACCTTGTAGGCCTTCAAAATACCTGAAATTGGTCTTGTGGGTAATCAAATCAAATACATGATCTAAATCGTTGTTGGACCTGCATCTTGGCTTGTTAGGCATCAATTACTCTGAATCTTGGCTTGTGAGGTATCAAATTTCCTGAATCCTGATCTGTCGAGCATTTTTTTCTCATATCCTTGCTTGTGAGACATGAGAAACTCCAGACCGTTGCTTGTTGGACATCTAATTCACTAAGCACTGACTTGTAGGACACCAATTTTTCTAAACACTGGCTTGTGAGTCAAAAAATCTTGTAGGGCATAAAATACCTAGAACCCTAATTTCCATGTGGAAGATCATATTATATCTTGTAAACCAAAACTTGTGGATCATCCAGTTTTCTAAAACTTGCATGTGGAAGTGGCCTTCAAATCTTCCGAGGGGTATCAAATCTCCTGAAGCCTGGATTGTAGGGCATTGATTTTTTTGAACCCTGGCTTCTAGGGTATCAAATTAGGGTATTTGATGATCATGCTTGGGCTTCCGCGAAGGATTAGAAATGTCGGCAAGGATGTTTATGTAAAGTTGTTGGACTGCGTTATGAAGGCGAGTTGACTCAGCGCATACGTTTAGGTTGATTTATAATATGATCTTTTCTTGTGATTTTTGATCGAATATATATTTTTGAGAAAAAAACTTGTTTCATTGTTTTAATTAGACAAAACTACCCTCACTTGATGTGCCGCACTATACCTCTAGAAGTTAAAATAACGAAATTGACCAAAATCCGGACCTGGACAAGTTTATTTGGGAAAATTCTTATTTCATCGTTTTAGTAAGACAATCCTACCCTTACTTGATGTGCCGCACCATACCTCTAAATTTTGAAATAACAAAATTGGCCAAAATCCGGACCTGGACAAGTTTTTTTGAGAAAATTCTTGGTTCATCGTTTTGGTCAGAGGAATCTACCCCTACTCGATGTGCCGCACTATACCTCTAAATGTTGAAATAACAAAATTGGCCAAAATCCGGACCTGCACAAGGTTTTTTGTAAAAAATCTTGTTTTATCGTTTTAGTCAGACAATCCTACCCTTACTTGATGTGCCGCACCATACCTCTAAATGTTGAATTAACAAAATTTGCCAAAATCCGGACCTGGACAGGTTTTTTTGAGAAAATTCTTGGTTCATCGTTTTAGTCAGAGAAATCTACCCCTACTTGATGTGCCGCACTATACCTCTAAATATTGAATTAACAAAATTTGCCAAAATCTGGACCTGGACAAGTTTATTTGGAAAAATTCTTGATTCATCTTTTTAGTCAGACAATCCTACCCTCACTTGATGTGCCGCACTATAAATGTTGAATTAGCAAAATTTGCCAAAATCCGGACCTGGACAGGTTTTTTTGCGAAAATTCTTGGTTCATCGTTTTAGTCAGAGAAATCTACCCCTACTTGATGTGCCGCACTATACCTCTAAATGTTGAATTAACAAAATTTGCCAAAATCTGGACCTGGACAAGTTTATTTGAAAAAATTCTTGATTCATCTTTTTAGTCAGACAATCCTACCCTCACTTGATGTGCCGCACTATAAATGTTTAATTAGCAAAATTTGCCAAAATCCGGACCTGGACAGGTTTTTTTGCGAAAATTCTTGGTTCATCGTTTTAGTCAGAGAAATCTACCCCTACTTGATGTGCCGCACCATACCTCTAAATTTTGAAATAACAAAATTGGCCAAAATCCGGACCTGCACAAGGTTTTTTGTAAAAAATCTTGTTTTATCGTCTTAGTCAGACAATCCTACCCTTACTTTATGTGCCGCACCATACCTCTAAATGTTGAATTAACAAAATTTGCCAAAATCCGGACCTGGACAGGTTTTTTTGAGAAAATTCTTGGTTCATCGTTTTGGTCAGAGGAATCTACCCCTACTCGATGTGCCGCATTATAAATGTTGAATTAGCAAAATTTGCCAAAATCCGGACCTGGACAAGTTTTTTAAAAAAAAATTCTTGTTTCATCGTTTTAGTCAGACAAAACTACCATTACTTCATGTGCCGCACTATACCTCCAAATGTTGAAATAACAAAGTTGATTAAAATCCGGACCTGTGCAAGTTTTTTTGGAAACATTTTTCTTTTATCATTTTATTCAGGCAAAACTACCCTTACTTCATGTGGCGCACAATACTTCTAAATGTTGAAATAACAAAGTTAGCTAACACCCGGACGTGGAAAAGTTTTTTTGAAAAAAATATTATTTATTCGTTTTAGTCAGACAAAACCACCCTCACTTGATGTGCCGTGCCGCACTATACCTCCAAGTGCTCAAAAATCTGGACCTGGACAAGTTTTTTTGAAAAACCACCTGTTTCATCGGTTTAGTCAGAAAAAACTACCCTCACTTCATGTGCCTTTTATACCTCCAAACAAAGAAATAACAAACAAAAGTCTAATCCCAAACAAGTAGCTTATAAAATAGTATCGTAAAAATCCATCATATTGTTAGCATTGCAACGTTCGCCTCCATTCCTTTGTTGAAAATTGTGATAAAAGCAGCATCGTATACGAATATACAAATTGCCGTAAAACAGTCGGCGCTTAATAAATCCCTCATCTTTCCACTCGCATATCATAGTAACCCTTTTCCTTGTAACTTCCTGAAAAATGGGAAAAGAGAGTTGATTCAAGCGTCAAAGTATTAGAAAAAGTGCACTCTTTGAAAATTTATAACATCATTTCTCACTCTCCAGAGCCTCAAAGGCTCTATACATAAAATCATTCGAGCACGAAAATCGACATTTCTCTTCCATCTGCGACTATTTGGATAGTTCAGAGGCGTATTAAAGTGTTTGAAACGGGGCTGAAACCTGAAATTAATCATTTTTGCATTCAATTACTGCAGACTCAGTTTTTATATCAAAAAAATAATAACCGTAACCACATGCACAAAATGCAATTGCACATTTCTGTCCGGTCAGGACGAGACTTCAATAAATAAAATTTCAATTATACTATTCAAGTGAATAAATGGGTTATACAAAAATAAAAAATTATTATACCCGTTTGGTTTGATAAATTCTGCATCAGTTATTTATGAGCGGGAGGAAACAAATAAATCAATTTAAATTTTCATGAATCATCCAGCGTGGCATAAATAACAGTCTTCGGGGTGGAATAAAATATGGAAACTCTACTTCCTTTCATGATTGAAATCGCGGAATTTCTACATAAAACTGTATAAATACGCAAGCGTTTTAATTAAAATAACGCCATTGTACTTGGAATACTGTTTAAACAGCATTAAGTAATGTCTATTGTCTTTAGTCGGCAGCGCATTGCTTATAATGGTTAGTATTTACTTTTAGATTAAATTATTGAATTATTAACATGGCTTCGTCGGGGGAAGCTTATAACACACTTTAATAAACAAACATCGGCAACGTCGATGGGTTTAGCTGCATATTGCGCTTGTGAAGACTCCGCCTTTTATTTACTTGTACGTGACAGTGTTGTCACAGTTTTGATGAATTTATATTAAGTAATGCTTACTTGAGGCGATGTCTTTTTTATTTCAAATTTTATAGGTATAGAGCGGCACATGAAGTAAGGGTAGTTTTATCTGACTAGGTCCGGATTTTCAACAACTTTGTAATTTTAATATTTAGTGAGGCATATGAAGTGAGGGTGGTTTTGGAACAAGAATTTTTTTTCAAAAAAACCTGTCCAGGTCCGGATTTTGGCCAACTGTGTTATTTTAACATTCAGAGGTACTGTGCGGAATCAAGTAAGGGTAGTCTGACTGAAAAATTGGTCCAGGTCCGGATTTTCACCATCGCTGTTATTGTAACATTCAGATGCATATATAGTGCGGCATATGAAGTACGCAATGAATATATCCACACAGATCCGAAATCTATAGAATAATTCATAAAACAGAAAAACATATTTATAGAATTAAATAATTGTACACAAACATTCATGCATTATCAATACACTGGACTTTTAATTCTCAATTCTATTTAGTATCTGACCACTGATTAAACCCAATTAATTTGCTTCCAAAATTTCAATGTAATTTCACTGCGGATATAAATTAAAAATGAAGCCTGCCAATGTCGTCATTGAAAGTGGCTAAGTGGCAACGCTGTCACGGATAAACTTCATTAAACTATGCCGTTTGACATTGATAAATGCCAGTTGATACCACGTTGCCATTTCCATTTCCATAAAACACAGACCGCGACATCGTATCAATCCAATTCACACACACACCCTTCAGAACATTTTTTTCCCTGCGCTCACCGACGACTTATGGAAAAATCCACATTCCGATAAACACAAAACGGGCCTCGATTATAAATCAAATCATCTCGCTGGCTCCGCGAGAAAAATGGCAATTTCTGTGAGCCATATTTTGCAGCGAGAACTGCAATACACCGCAAAATACAAATCAGCCAACATTCAGATGTTGTCGCGACACAGACAAACATTTGTGTTCATTTTACCGAATGCGAATAATTTTTTATGTCATCTCGAGACAGCTATTTATTTTTGCGTTGATGATTTATTGGAGAAAAATGGTAAAAGCCATTTTTCCGCGGCTCCCTTTTTCCTGCCTATTTCTACCCTTACAAATCATCTGTCGGCATTTTTCTCTATTTACTTGATATATGCCTGAAATTTGCTTCAGTTTGATGTCGCACAAGATATACTTTCCCGCTATGGGGTGTTGAAGGGGACAACATTCGGCAACGCTGTCCTGACAACGCTGCATTTAGGTGTTTTTTTTGACAACCGCAATCTCAAATAATTGATGTACGCTTATCAACAAATACTTTTCTACCTTGTGATGTATGTCTAAGGATAGTGAAGTCTGCGCAGAAACCATTTATCATTTTATTAAAGTCATTCATAAGGAAGTGTTCAGAAAGGTGTAGCTTGTGGAGAAGTTTGACAGTGGAACATGGCCACGACTCACTTCTTTTGTACACATTTCACTAGATTAATGTTTTATACAAGTCAATACGCCGGCAACACGGTCTCGACTAAGCTGCATATAAGTGTTGTGATTGAGGTCTGCAAATGACAGATTATGCACTGTTGCCAAGGTAATTTTCAAAATTCCATCAAAAAGTACAAAGAATACGGTCTATGGAGAGAGTGGTAAAAGGGGTCGCCAATTTAACTTTCAACGTAACATTACATTACGAGAGTGTTAGTGAAATTAAATTTCCTTGTATTCATTGAATTTTATGTATGAAGCGAAGTAGAGTGTCCATATTTTATGCCATTTCTAGACAGACTTATTCAGCAGAGATGATTTAATGGAGGAAAATGCTAAAAGCCATTTTTGTGCCCTTTTACGCTCCATTCCACCTTTACAAATCATGTGCCGCCGTTTTTCTTTATTTACTTGACACGTGCCCGAGATAACTTTTAATTTGACAGCAAACAAGATATTCTCAATATTTTAGACGAATCTGGGGAAAGAATTTATCGCTATATGTATAGTACAAACTCTATAATTACTACGGAACACGTTCAACGAGATTTGTGACAATCCCCCATGAAATATAATCGTGAAATCCTGTAATTTGGCTCAATTTATCAGCACAGGTTTATCTAGAAACGAATCTAAGACTGGCTTTACCCTTAACGTCCTCAGGATCCATTAGCTAGTTTTTCATGTCTGATTATCTACGAGTTAATCTATCTGGAAAATGAGAATTTCTAATGTTTTTTCCGGTTATTAACGGTATTGTTTTTTCATGGATATCATTACATTTGGCCTACATACTGAGGAGCACCGTTTGGCAACGTTGTCTGTGCTAATTAGCTACATGTAAGCACGTTTTTGACGTATGCAAACTTCAATGTAATGACAGGAGGTGTTGCCAATATTTATATGGTTGTACCAAGAGAATACGCCTTTTCAAACAGCATCGTCATATTAATCTACCCGATGGATTTAAAATAAGTATATAAAATGTTGTACAGAATAATCTTAGATCTTCCACATCGTCTGGCAACGTTGTTTGTTGTCTGTGGTCAACTAAATGACGTATAGGGTGGTGCTTCCAAAATTTATACGGCATACATTTTTATCTTTCAAATTCAATATCATCATACTATTCTTATGCTAAAGTTTAACTTAATTTTTCGTCACTTTTTTCCCCGTCGCCCTGTATACTTTTCCAGAGGTGTTTGTATTAAATCTTGTGCAGAATTCACTGATGTAAAAATCAGGACGATATATCGATTGGTTTTTGACTTATGGTTTTGTTTTCTGACAAAAACATTTTTTTTAGATTTTTTGGATTGCCAAAGTTCTACTTGATTTTTCAACACTTTTTTACCCATCACCATGTTTATTTCTCTAGTGATATTTGTAGCAAATTTCATGTAGAATTCACTGATGCAAAAATCAGAACGATATCCTGTCTGGTTTTCTACTTATGATTTTTTTTCTGACGATATTTTTCTTTATTTCTTGAATTGCCAAAGTTTGACTTGATTTCTCGTCACTTTTTTCCAATTCACCCTGTATATTTTTTTTACAATAATCAACAAAAAAATAGTATTTAGTTCTGTAACTAATCGATAAATTTATCTGGCAACGTTGTGTGTGTTACCAAGCTATATTTAAACGCGTTTTTGACGTTAGCAAAAATCAATTAAATGGAGTCTGATGTGTTGCCCGGGTTTATACGGTGTCATCAAGAGAATACGCCTTTTCAATAATCAACACAAAAATAGTTTTATTTGGTTCAGTAACCATTCGATTGGTAATTTATCTGGCAACGCTGTCTCTGTTGATAAGCTACATTTATGCACGTTTTTGACGTTAATGAAATGACGTATGAGGCGGTATTGCCATAGTTTACCTATACTTGGATAAGAGAATAGAGAGGATACTCCACAATGTAACTGCTCTTGTGAAGTTTTGGCGCCAAAAAAATGGCGTTAGTTTAGTGTCAAATAATGTAGGTAACATTTTTTTTATTTCTAATCTCACTTTTGTTTATTGATGACTCAAATTCATAAAATCACTAAGATCCACAATGAAACAAATTCACAGACGTACGCTTTTTTTTTGAGTGCCACACAAATACAAATTAGGTCACAATTCCGTTTAAAAGCAGTTACGAGTCGTCTATTTTATGTCGTCGATGGTGTCATTGTCACAAACAATTTTTTTGTCGAAAAAGTTTCAGATTTTCCACACCGTTGGACAACGTTGTCTATAAAGATGATATATATTATCAGAGTGTATTTGAATTTCAATTAAAATTAATTAAAGAGAATACATTAAACCTAAGCAAACACCACTCAACATAAAATTCCACTTGGAATTAGCGAAGCGTCATAATTGGTGATTCCGAGCTAGCAAACACTGGCGAGACCCAAAGGAATACACCCTTTCACAAGAAGCACTTGAAATGACATTATGCAGTGTTGCCTACGTTCATCAAACTAGTACGAATTGATAACTCTTTAAAAGAAGCACATTTTGACATCAAATAATGAAGCGCATATTACAGAGTTGCGAGGTGAACTTAATTCGATAATATATTAGATCAGCCAACACGATTGTGAGCGTCCAAAGCAAACCATATGATGGATTATTCCTAAACTAATTGAGCCAGAAATTTGTGAACTTTCTTGCCATAATATATAGTGATAATTTAACAAATATCATTCATTAATCACACAGGGGAAATCTTGCTCGTGTCCCTGACACCTGATAGCTCTGACTTATTAACTCAATTCCAGAGTTGATTGCTTGGGAAAGGGTCATTAAATTTAAAGCGCATCTTCAATTACTGTCAAACATGAATTTTATGATATAAATAAGCAACAAAAATGCAACTATTGGCATAAAGTCACTGGGGAAATTCAATTTCAAGCATTTCTCATCAGTCATATTCGTTGAAGCATCAAGGGAAATAAGAGCCAAAATTGAATTCGATTTTGATAAATGAGCATGCAGATCGGATTTTTACGCGCTGAATCTCGCAGGAAATATCGAAATAAAAGTCGTCGGCATCAACAGAAAATTAGTTATAGGTTGTTGCGTCCCCGAAGTCGCGTACCAGCTGTATGAGATGTTTGCTAAGGGACGGGCAAAAATCGAAATGGCATTTCTCGACCTCGATCGCTGGAATTTATGGCGACCATTGCGAACAAATCAATCACATAAATCATCGCTTCATACGAATAGGAATAGGTGGAGGACGCATTATCCGATCCGCAGCAATAATTAACAATGCCAGCTGCATTCGCTATTCATTTTGACTGGAATAATTTTCCTCGTTCATTTGTCATACGAGCCAAGATAGGTATCCAAATACACGGTACAGAGGGCCGGATTCTCGTCAATCAATTTGTCGATGGTGTAGTCGAGGTTCCAACGTAAATTGATTCATTTATACAGTTCCGGTTCAATTTGGCAACTCTGTTTGATTCACGGTCAACCACTATTTGAAGCTTTGCAAGTAAAAATCCTACAGAAAAGTTTCAGGTCTTCTACACCGACTGGCAACGTTGTGTGTGCTGATAACCTACACTTGAGAGAGACCGGACAGAATTGAGTGAAATTTAGATATGTTACTCGATAGTCACCTCAAATAACATCCTCGACAGTCCAGTATGAAAGAAGTTATTAGAGTTCACAGTTCTTCAGATTTGGGACTCAATCGTTCACCACTCGGAATTGAAGCTAATGAATTGAGTAAAGCTACAGTTTAAATCTTCCACGAACCCCTCAGGCTCTGCAGTGGTTGATTTACTCTTCCCCTTCACTTCTCAGGATCATCTATAGTTTTTCAGTTCTGATATGCTCAAAGACACTGGTGCTTGGATTGGCTACACCTTCCATGGCAGTCTCCTTCACCTGCAGAACCACCATTACTCCATTTTCAGACTCACATTTCCTCTCACCAGGCTTCATGGTGGTTGGATCAGGTGTAAACATATCTCTCACTTTTCCTATTTTTGGGGATAAAATCCATCAACCTCCGTCCCGCAGGAGTAGGAGTGATGATGATGATGTCATCCTTCTTGATAGGAGGTTGTCGTTGATCTGTAAGTGGTCAGAGTAAAGCACTTCCTTCGTTTGAATTGGAAGTTTTAGCACGATAAAGTAGTAAATGTTCATGGAACGTGGTATGAACTCCTTGGTGTCCTCTGTGACTGTTTTTTTCTTCACGAATTCTATGACGAATGGTTGATAGTTAAATCATGTACTTTGACTAGGGACGTGTATGTTGATACTTCTGATCGTAGTACTGGCAATGGTGGTCTTCCTACGTCCAGTTGGTCTAAACGACCACAACGTGGAATTTTCTTGGCGGTACTCCTCTCAGGCTCAGCTAAGTCCAACGTGGACCTAACCGGTTCCTCTATCATAGAATTCTTGATAATGTTGAACACATCAGCAAAAACTGTCAACCGCTGTTTGGGTTTGATGTCGTCTTCGTAGAACACCTCATTCATCAGCATCTTGTGATTTGGTAAAACAGTACTGGGGGGTTGATGAGGATAATGAGGCGTAGCCTGCGACGCCTCAAAGGTTCCGGATGGGCTACGGTGATATCTTCAAGAGCTTTGAGTTGTCTATAATCAGGAAAATGGTCCAGAAACTTGATTTGTGCTCCTAATGTTAGCTGAGAGTCCTTGCAATCTAGTAATTGCTTTGCTCTCTGTTATGAGATATACAAGAGATACAGAAGATAAAGTAACTCCCGTACGTACTTCCTCACTCTGGGTCGATGGTCTTTCTCCTCCAGGAACCTAATCTAGCTCGTATGCCTTCAACAAAATTATAAAATTTTCATTCCAAACCCTTCAACACACCTCAACTTCTTCAGTTTCCGAATAACGTCGCCCTGGGTCTGTGGTTCTTAAGTACTGGATGGTTCCTTGTACTACCTTGAAGGTGCTTGGATCTTGTCTGAGTGGGTACTTTTTACTTTTTCCACCTTTTCATTTGTTCGTCTGATTTTTTTTTCTATTTATATTGTTTGTTCTGTATTTGCTCGTTTTTTTTTATTATTTTGCATCAGAGTATCAGAGGCAAAAAATACTTCCATAAATCAATGAATATTTTAAAAAACTGAATAACACTTTATGAAAGCGATTTAACCAGTTTAGTATGCGTGTATAAACATAGTAAGTAAATGACAGTTGACATAATAGCCTAGTTTACATCGATAACTCGTTTAGTTCGGTCCGATAGGACCAAGTGGGTGGGGATAGTACAGTAGGACCAATGCTTGCTTCTCGCCCGTTTACACCGTCTTGCAACGCGTGAACTAAATCTGTACGCCCGCAATTCGTCAAAAGTCAAAAACAAGTCGAAACTATTTATCAACACAACGTAAGTACGCTCAAATTGCCTTAGAAATAGAACCAACAAAATCACAACACATCAACAGACAACATAACCTCATAATTTTGATTGAGATCGCACCAAATCCGGACCAAATCTAGTTCGGTACACCTGCTGGCGAATACCGAACCAAGAGCGGACCAGCTTAGTCCGCAGCTGTTTACACCTTTCGAACCAAATTGGTTCTGATATAATATTCGAATCTAGTACTTGGTCCACGGACCAAGTTGTCGGTGTAAACTAGGCTAATGATGAAGCGCATACTGCAGTGTTGCCTGGGCGGTCAACTTTTCTTTGTTTTGAAAAAAAGTTGAGCTTATAACAATTATTGAAAATGACATAATCATTTTTTTTAACAAATATTTTAAATTTCACTTTTGTTTATTGATTACTTGTTAAATCCACAAAATCAGTAAGAGGATCTTACTTGATGATAGATTTTTTTTTTAAATTTTGTCAATGAAAATACATGAGAAGAGAAAATTGCGCGCGCAGTTAAAGGATTGTTTTCATCAATATGATCAAGATCAGTATACAATGGGTTGCCTCACTTCGCCTGACGTAAGAGACGGAGGGGGTAATATGACGTCATCGGTGTCTAGCGTCTGCAGTAGACTGAATCCTGTCATTCGATTGCATCGGTCTGCATCGTATCGTGTCATGTGTCATTCGCAAGGTTGCCAGAAGTACTGTTTTAACAGGTGATCTACTGATTTCGCCCATGTGTTTCTGTTCGACTGTTTTTGATAGGGATCATCTGGCAACAACGGACACAGATGACGTCATGACCATAAAAATGAGGCTACCTGTTATATACTGATCTTGGGCTATGAAGATATGAAATGACAATATGGACAATAATTTTTATTTCATTTATTCAACCCATACTCTACAGAGATAAAAGACTCCAAATGCATGGTGTATGTCTACCCAAAACTTAAAACAATAATAAAAGTAACAATACATTCTCCCATTCAATAGAGAATGTTCAGGATAACAGTTTCTTAAAAGTATCTTAACGTTTAATTCCCCTGAAAATGTCGATTTCTGCGAAGTTTCTATTATAATTTTTTACTAAACGGTCAGAGAAACGCCTAGATCCATAGTTTGTATTATGGTAGTTCTCATGGAGATCGCGTCACTTTTCTGGGAACTCTGAACGTTAAGAAACCAATGACTCAATGTTTACGGAGTAATAATCTATGAACACAATACACGAGTAGAATATCCATGGAATAATAACACAATACGTGAACTCTTTCAACATTATAGTAATGTATTTTCAATTATGTGAGGTTATGTCTGCAAAACTTCATTATTTCTCAATAAATTTTGTTAAAATTCGGTAAATACTTTCTATTTGGGTTTGGTTTGGATCTAGTGAGGTTATGTTTGCATAATTTCATGATTTTCTGATGGATTTTGTTGAAACAAGGTATGTAAATTTCGTTGGAAAATAATAAAATCATGCAAACATAACCTTACTAAAACATTTTTCTCAAAATCCCTTACATAGTTCCCCAATGGAACCTTCATATTCAATTTAAACAAAATCCTTGAAAAGATAACGACATTATGCCTCACTAGATCCAAACCCCGAATTAAATACACCTTACTTTGCCAAATCGTAAATATATTTTTTATTGAATTAGGATGGAATTTGGCAACTCTGTTTGCTTAGGTGGGATTCAACTGATTCATTGACAGGCAACTATTTGTAGCTCAAGTTCTTTCCAATGTTGCCAACTAGCTATTCAAATACATGTTGTGCCCCTGTAAAAAAAGGTCGTCAATCAAAAACCGGTTCAATCCAGGAATCCAGGCGAGAATCCCACGTTCACGTGACCTGAATAACAATATCAAAAAATGGCATTCCATCAAAATTGATGTCGTTCTCAAAATGAAATTTTCCCGTGCCAATCCCGAAACTATTCCAGCTTCCACCCCAACTACGAAAATTGACCTGTAAAGGAGATAATCCGAAATTTCCAGTACATTCTTCCCGACACCCCTGGAACGGGTTTTGTCAGCAACATTTATTTCGGCTTCATGTCCGATATATGACACTACAATGGAGTCAACCGAGATATCCCATCTCCGGAAATTTCCAGACGACGCCTCGATGACCTCCCACAGTGTTAATGCCTCTAAAGATTGAGATCGGGCCGACCTATCCCGGCTTTTTTCTCGAGAGCCTCTGTTACGATTGAGTGCGAAACAGGAATCCAGACATTTTTTCCCTCTGGAAAGGTATTGTCGAGATCGGTGTGTTTTGGCCTGATTGGGGTTTAGAGGTGGAATTTGGACGGCTAGAGCGGCAATTAAGGTTTTTTGGGACGCGATTGCCGATTTATTCCAGACGAATGGATTGATTGGATTAATCTCGGTTTGATTTGGGGATAAAGAATTGGCATTGTCAACTTGCTTGATCCGGCGATTGACTGTTCCATTCTGAAAAATACCCCCATCAATGTCCATTAAACCCTTAATGATCCTTTTCAATTTTTCCAGGTTATTTCTGGCACATTACCGACATCCACTACGACGGCAACATCAATTCGTTCCAGGACACAAAAAAAGGTGAGTTTGCCGAACTACATACATTTTCTTAAACTCGGCCATACATCTTCTTAAATCCAGTTACCTCGACCGACTCTCTGTCCAGAAAATAGGGCGGATTTATAAAGAGTCGGTAAAACTTATACCACGCCAAATCCCCAAGTTTAGTTGGACGATCCGGCGGAATAGTTTCTATTTTCGGGAGAAGTTTCCGCATTGTTTGGGAAAATTGTTTATAATTTGAATTGGACTGGAGATGAAAACTTGGATCGACGAAATTTCCTTTTGTTAATTTGTGGACTGGATATTTCAGTATTTTTCCATTTATTCTGGATTATTGACAGCCAATGTTACTCCTAAATATCAACTCCATAACCCCTCTCAATGGTAACTTTCTGTCAAATCTTCACAAAGGTTTTTATGAAGTGACCCCGTTGTAAATTCAATTCTTTTTTAAGTTTGGAGGTGAACTTCAAGGTGAATAACTCGGTGTTGAGTGATTCAAATCGAGTGAATTTTAAATATGATACACCTCAAAAACAACTTCTTTGAATTTGAACTTTCGGACAAATCTATAAAAAGAGTTATGGAGGTTTATATGAAATAACTTCGTTCAAGGTTTAAGCCTGGAAGTGAAGTTCATGGTAAATATATCGGTGTTGAGTGAGTCAAACTGAATGAATTTTGGATATGTTACTCCTCAATATTAACTTCTCAACTCCCTTCAATATGAACTCTCAGACAAGGCTATAAAAGAAGTTATGAAGTGACTCCGTTCAAGGTTCAAGTCTGGAGGTGAACTTCAGGATAAATAATTCGGTTTTAAGTGGTTCAAATTGAGTGAATTTTGGATAAATTACTTCTCAATATCAACTTCTCAACTCCCTTCAATATCAACTCCCGAACAAATCTATAAAGAAAGGTAAGGAGGTTAATATGAAGTGACTTCGTTCAAGGTTCAAGCCTGGAGGTGGAGTTCATATTAAATAATTCGTTGTTGAGTCATTCAAATTGATTGAATTTTGAATAAGTTACTCCTCAACATCAACTCCATTCAATAGCAACTTCCCCAGAGGTTTGTAGAGGGAGTAATGTGGGTGATACCGTTCAAGTTTTTTTCAAGCCTGGAGGTGAAATTTAGGATGAGTAATCCGGTATTGGGGGTCTCATTTGAGTGAATTTTGGATAGGTTACTCCTAAACATCAACTCCATAACTCCTCTGAATAGCAACATTTTCGGAGATTTATAGAGGGAGTAATGGAGGTGTTCAAGGTTCAAGTTCTTTTCAACCCTGGAGGTGAATTTGGGTTGCATAACTCGGTATTGACTGTTTCAAATTGAATGAATTTTGAATATGCTTCTCCTCAATATCAACTCCATAACTCATCTCAATAGCAATTTTCTTGGAGATTTAAAGAGGGAGTAATGAACGATTATATGGGGTGATCACCAGTCAAGCTCTTTTTAAACTTGGAGGTTGAATAACTTGTTATTGAGTGGTTCAAATTGAGGGAATTTTAAATATGTCACTCCTCAATAGTAAATGCATGACTCCTTTCAATATCATCTCTCCGACAAATCTATAAGGGGAGTTATGATGTTCAAGCTCTCTTTAAACCTTGAACCTGACTTCATGTTGGTCAACGCGGTATTGAGTGGTTCAAATTGAGTGAAGTTTGGATATGGTACTCCTCAATATCAACTCCACAACTCCCTGCAACCATTTTCCAATAACTCTATAGAGGGAGCTATGGAGGTTTATACATATAAAGTAAGTGGAATCAAGGGAAATTGTAGAAGTTCATTTGCCAAATTGAACATGCTGTCCCGAATAAATTATTGAAGATATCAACTTCAAATTGGACTATGATGTACTTGACGTTGATGATGTTGAAAAAAAAATTTAGAAAAAAGTGAAATTTTGAAAATTATCATCAAAACTTTGCAAATATATTCATCATATAAAAGACGATGTCCTGAAAAAACTAGATGATATATCAACTTCAATTTTTTTATGTTTCACTTTCGTCTACATTATTCCATTTGACATGCGCAGAATTGTCTCAACAGATGTAAGAAAGATTCTAAATTTTTGAATAAAAAAAATTGATCACATACTAGTTGAAATATCAACTTCAAATTTGGCTACAATCTACTTTGGACTATACTATTTCACTCGACATGCGCAGAACTATCAAAGCCTTCTCATAAAATAAGAATGAATTTTCGAAAAATGGAATGTATATTTTTTGATGACGCTGTCGCGAACAAACTAGTTGGGATGTCAACTTCAAATTTTTTGATATAGCACGCAGCTGGCAACATCGCCCCCACATCGATCCACATGTCACAAAGATAAACGCTACAAATGACCACACTCGAATGCTCGTCGCGCGGGAATTGTAAAATGCGAGGTTATGTACAGAGTGTTAACGATCATCTACTCATAAGTTCAAAAATTGATTTTGTTTGTTTACCTCAATTCAACTCCATAGCTCCCAATAATAACGTTTTGACTCCCTGGATGGCGTGGTTATACTTTGCTTTGTAATTCAGGGATGGGGGAATATGAACCGTTCAGTTTTCGCCACGTCCATTTACTTACAATTCAGAATTTTCGAAAACGATGGTTAATGTGATGATGTGGTAAGAAAAAAAGACCCACATCAATGATCAGTGACCAATATCCAATGGACTAAAATGAGGAGCTTTCAAACTCTATTACCAACCACAACTCCGCTGGTTTCATTGAAATGTTTCAATCCCAATGGAAGTAATGGGACAAGCATTTAGCCCCAAATCCATGGGGGTACTGGAACACGCACAAAACGCATTAAACAGGCCGTTTCATTTGCTTTTCCACACAAGTGGTTCCAGCCGCAGAAGGGGCTAATATGTATTGTCAATCTGCGGTTGCCCAAATTATCCGCTACTCATTATCAATGTAACATATTGGTGAACGTTTAAAGGACAATTTGCTAATTGATCATTCATAGCGGACACTGTCGTGGACAATCAGCTTAATGGTCCGCTGTTTATTATGGATTTGACGTGATGAAAATGAGGGCTCCATTCGAGCACGGGGATCAATTTATGGCGATTGAAGGTGCGTTTTGTGATTGAGCTTAAGTGGATGTGCACTGAAGCTTTGTCTGGAATGCTGACATGCATCCGGAAGTTTTTTCATTATAGTTTTCCAGACATAGTCTTTTGATCATATTCGACCAGGATTTTCTCGAAGTTTTCCCACTGTTCCATACAATTTTTTCTTTATGGTTTTTATAGGAAATTTGACGCTTAATCCACCATCTCTCTATCTTCAACCATTTTTGAGATGAACGTGTTTTAGTGAAGCTATAGCCTCATGATTTGATCCTGACCAGCATTTCCTCGAAATTTTTTCACTGTACCATGTTTATGAGAAGGGTGGAAGGACAAAAGCCCGGCGAGTACGCCTAGTGGCCCTTTTCGACAACCCTGCGTTTCCAACCCTGTTCACTCAAGGCGTCCCGTCTTCATTGTGAAGCGGAGCAGGTCATCCCAGCTCAGGTTCCCCAACTCCACCCAAGAAAGTGTTGCGCTCCCAAGACCCTTCTCCTCAGGCGACCTCATCTATCACATACTCCCAGTAGATGGTGGGTTTCCTCTGCCTTTCCACAGTAAGGGCATAGGAATGATTCGCCTATTCCTGCTATACGCAAATGTCGATTTAGCTTGCAGTGTCCTGTCAGAATGCCTACGATGATGCTCAGCGCCCGCCTACTCTTCTTCAGCAACTAGGCCGTTCTTGGTTTGTTGGGTTGAGTGATTAACTTACTGTCCAAGACCATCCCGAGGTACTTGATCTTCTGTTTCACTGTTTGTGGGATTCACTGAGAGCTTCTTCTCACTGACCTCTCACAAGGATAACGCCATCATCGGCGTAGGCCTGCGCATAAAAACTCCAATTTTGTCATATAATCATCAGACACCAAAGCCTGGGTGAGAGGCAGCTGCCCTCGGGGCAACCTTCTTGCACGTCTGCCTCTACATGACAATCTCCTTATCACGCTTTCACCTGGCGATCCCTAAGAGCAGACCAAACTCAACTCACCGGGGAGGCGACCGTTTTCCTGGCCCTAAGGGACTCGCAGACGCCATGAGGATAGTTGGGGACCCAGTGAAGGGTTAGTACTTTCTTTCAGAAAGTGAGTTTGTAGAAGTAGGTGTAATGTTTCCTCCCTATTGTCAGTCCATGTGCCATCTTCTCTTTTCAATAGCCCTATCTCTGTTGTACTATGGGTCGAGTAGCTTCATGAGTTTCGCCGACTCTGAGAAAGATTCGATCGCCCCGCAGAATCCACCTCTGATTTGAATTTCCTCCGAGCTTCAACAAGGGTGTCCCATTCGAGCTGTCCTCCTCTCTTGAGAGCTCGGTTGTGCATCCTCCTGGCGTCCTTCTTAATCCGCTCCAGAGTATCGTTCAACCCGGGAACTTTATTGGTCTCCGACTTTCTGAGAGGACAGGATGCTTCGAATGTGGTTATGATTGCCCTGGTACCCTCCAGGACGCTCGCAAGTTCTGCGGAAGCATCTCGGCTATGTTGGAGGTTGATTTGACTTACCCTTATACCCATACGATAGACAGAGCCCACGCTTTACTGACCCGTGGCCTTCTCCTCCACTGGAGGCTTGGAGCCTGCCGACTTTGTTGGCAGGCAGGCCTTCGTTGGGTGCTAACCCTGAAGAATCTAAGTGAGACCATGCAGTTTGAAGAACATGGTACATAAGGACATAAGCTGTTTGGCTGCCCTCCTTGCATCCCTTGATGTCAGACCTCTCTCCTATGGGCCTTTTTGATGGCAGATCTCTCACCCTCGTGGGCCCAGAGGGATTCTGGCCATACACCGTTAGAGCGTTGGTAGCAAGGGAGGTGGTCTGCTGGCTACTGCCAACCTGCAGTTCCTCTCTTCTCCGTTCACGCTCCGAGCTCCCACATGACATTCGTGTCACCCTCCTTTTTTCCTGGACTTGGGACCCGCTAGGTGACGGCTTCAAGGTCGCGTGATGTTTGGTGAAGACACATAGTAACACAAACACCACGCGGTGATACACCCTTATCTAGGCGCAGCTAGTCACTGTACCATACAATTTATCCAGATGATTTTTAAGAAAAATCTACTTGCGCAAAAATAATCTCTCTATCTTTAACCATTTTTGAAATAAAAGTGTTTTAGTGGAGCTATAGCCTCATAATTTATTTTTGACCAGCTTTTCCTTGAAACTTTCTCACTGTGTCATTCAATTTTTCCAGAAGTTTTTTATAGAAAATTTGACGCCAATCATTTCTTTATCTTCAACCCTTTTTGAGATAAACGTGTTTTAGTGGAGCTATCACGCTATAATTTATTTTTCACCAGAATTTTCTTGAACTGTTTCCACTGTACCATAAAATGTTTCCAGATGATTTTTAAAGAACAACTAATCCACCTGTGCAAACATCATCTCTCCATCTTTTAACGTTATCGAGATATATTTTGATGAGAACCATGGCATTCTTGAAACAACAGAGGAACACTGAACGATAAATAAACCCCTTCTCCTGTACATTTTCATATTAAGCAAACGGACAGAGCGGAAACTGAACGGCATTGAGACTCCGCCCTCTTTTCCAATGTTGCAACCACTTAATTAAATACATTTTGTTCGAGGACTTTTCACGTAGCAACAACTTATTTTTCTTTTACCACATCAACAGGTTGTTGGCGTTCCACCTACGACGGGCCCTCAAACAACCGCAACCACAAAAAGCCGCTCCACAAATACGGCGACTACAACTGCGACTCCACATGGGAGCTCATTGAGTCCGCCGCAAAGTTAATGAGGACCAGACACAATGAAATCGAGTTTGTCTTATGGAGTGGGTGAGTAAGAACTTTTTCCCAGCCCCTCGTACGCCCACATGGATTCACTTCCAATTACAATTCCAGAATACTGGAAACTATAAAGTGGATTATTGGAATACACTCCTTGTTTAATCTGGCAAGTTTCAGTTGCAAGTTAAACAGCAAGTTCAGAAGTTGCATGCGCCGCAAATAGGAATCATTGTTGTGGATTCTGGAAAAGTTTCTGACGTCAATTGGTATTTATCCAGATATGGCACATGTAATTTGATGTTTCAAGTCAATCGCAACTTTTCTGGATGTTTACCCCTCGCGGGAGCCATCCACAGCGGAGCGGCAAAGATGTTATGATGTGACAAGATAGTTTTGGGTTTTCTTTGATGACCTCCGCGCTATCCAGAGATGTAATCCGGGTTTTTACGATCATTGAACTCTCTCGGGGTTCCAAGACAAAGGACGAATTGAAAATCATGAGGTGGGATTCTTTTACGTTTTTATCAAACCGTGCGACTCGGGAGATATTGAACTCATTTGGATGCTATCCAGAGTCTTTAGATACTTTGTAATTGAGCCATAAGGTCACAGGTCTTGGGAGCCATCCAGAAAATGTGATTTTTAAACTTGCAGCGCAAGGTTAATTAATGTGGTCTCTATCCAGACAGACCATCGTAAATTTTTAATCGGTCGTGTTTGATCACGGCTTTTGTGATTGTTCGCCTCTCCCAGGACCGATCCAGGATGTGTGGAAATGGATCGATTCTTATTGCATTACAAAGTATGTTAGCTATCTGGAACAATACTTATTAGAACTTTATTCAAAGACACTCCTGAAAGTCTGGTTGCAGATTTTAGAGCAAAATTAAAACTTCCACAAAATAAAATTGAGAATCGACTGGCTTCTATAGAAATCAGGAAGTTGATGGAGATTTGCCCATTATCCCAATTCCCTGAGGGCTATCCAGAAGTTTTTCAAGTGCTTCCAGGCTTGATTGTAACAAAATGAACTGTTGTCCTATTTGCCATCATGCAATCACAATTGTTTTGCATATGAAAGCCTGTGGAGTCTATCCAGAAACTCTGGATTTGACGTTTTGCTAGTCTACAAGTTCGATTCAACTACGAAGTTGAGATTATTGGTATTTTCTGTGAATACCTGGATTTCAGCTTGTATGACGGCTGTCTGGAAAACGATCTGGATAAATATTCCTTTCGTGGCAAAATAACTTTTTAAATTTAAAAATCAACTTAACTTGTGATGTATCCAGAAATCAGTCCCAAATTTCCTAGAGCATCTGCAAACATTCTTGATATCAGCAATACACAGTATGTTTCATGACACCTGTCGATTTTCCTTTTTTTTTAGCCATGTAAAAAATTTAGAAATCACTCAAAATTCAAAGGGCTGTCCCTAGAGGTACTGAAGCTGTGAAAATTGTACAGGATATATCAGCAATATACAGTTTGTTTCAAAATTCTTGTCAATTTTCCATTTATTGATTTTTTTATCAAGTCATGTTAAAATTTTTAAAAATCACTTAAAATTCGAAGGGCTGTCCCGAATTCCCTAGAGGTATTTGGGCTGTAAAAATTGTACTGGATAATCTGCAAACCTTCTTGATATCAGCAATATACAGTATGTTTCAGAATTTCTGTCGATTTTTTTTTTATTGATTTTTTTATTGAGCCATGTTCAAAACTTAAAAACATTGACTTGAAATTCAAAGGGCTGTCCTAAATTCCCTAGAGGTACTATAGCTGTGAAAATTGTATTGGATCATCTGCAAACATTCTTGATATCAGCAATATACAGTATGTTTCAAAGTTCTTGGCGATTATCTTTTAATGTTTTTTTTACTGAGACATGATGAAATTTAGAAAAATCACTTGAAATTCAAAGGGCTGTCCCAAATTCCCTAGAGGTACTATAGCTGAAAAAATTGTACTGGAGCATCTGCAAACATTCTTGATATCAGCAATACACAGTTTGTTTCATGACACCTGTCGATTTTCCTTTTTTTTTTTAGTCATGTAAAAAATTTAGAAATCACTCAAAATTCAAAGGGCTGTCCCTAGAGGTACTGAAGCTGTGAAAATTGTACAGGATATATCAGCAATATACAGTATATTTCAAAATTCCTGTCAATTTTCCATTTATTGATTTTTTTATCAAGTCATGTTAAAAGTTTTAAAAATCACCTAAAATTCGAAGGGCTGTCCCGAATTCCCTAGAGGTACTTGGGCTGTAAAAATTGTACTGGATAATCTGCAAACCTTCCCAATATCCGCAGTATACAGTATTTTTCAAAATTCTTGTCGATTTTCTTTCAATTGATTTTTTTATTGAGACATGTTAATATTTTTAAAAAATCACTTGAGATCGAAAGGGCTGTCTCAAATTCCCTAGAGGTACTGGAGCTGTGTAAATTGTACTGGAGCATCTGAAATCCTTCTTGATATCAGCAATATACAGTATGTTTCAGAATTTCTGTCGATTTTCTTTTTATTGATTTTTTTATTGAGCCATGTTCAAAACTTAAAAACATTGACTTGAAATTCAAAGGGCTGTCCTAAATTCCCTAGAGGTACTATAGCTGTGAAAATTGTATTGGATCATCTGCAAACATTCTTGATATTAGCAATATACAGTATGTTTCAAAGTTTTGGCGATTATCTTTCAATGTTTTTTTGACTGAGACATGATGAAATTTAGAAAAATCACTTGAAATTCAAAGGGCTGTCCCAAATTCCCTAGGGGTACTAGAGCTGAAAAAATTGTACTGGATCATCTGCAAACCTTCTTGATACCAGTAATATATCATAGGTTTCAAAGTTCTTGACGATTTTTTTTTTATTGAGTCAAGTTGAAAATTAGAGAAATCACTTAAAATTCAACGGACTGTCCCAAATTCCCTAAAGGTACTGGAGCTGTGAAAATTGTACTGGAGCATCTGCAAACCTTCTTGATATCAGCAATATACAGTATGCTTCAAAATTCCAGTCGATTCTCTTTTTATTGGTTTTTTCATTGAGCCATGTTCAAAATTGAAAAAAATTGACTTGAAATTCAAAGGGCTGTACCAAATTCCCCAGAGGTACTGGAGCTGTGTAAATTGTACTGGAGCATCTGCAAACCTTTTTGATATCAGCAATATACAGTATGTGTCAGAATTTCTGTCGATTTTCTTTTTATTGATTTTTTTATTGAGCCAGGTTCAAAACTTAAAAAACATTGACTTGAAATTCAAAGGGCTGTCCTAAATTCCCTAGAGGTACTATAGCTGTGAAAATTGTATTGGATCATCTGCAAACATTCTTGATATCAGCAATATACGGTATGTTTCAAAGTTCTTGGCGATTATCTTTTAATGTTTTTTTTACTGAGACATGATGAAATTTAGAAAAATCACTTGAAATTCAAAGGGTTGTCCCAAATTCCCTAGAGGTACTAGAGCTGAAAAAATTGTACTGGATCATCTGCAAACCTTCTTGATATCAGTAATATATCATAGGTTTCAAAGTTACTGACGATTTTTTTTTTATTGAGTCAAGTTGAAAATTAGAGAAATCACTTAAAATTCAAAGGACTGTCCCAGATTCCCTAGAGATACTGGAGCTGTGAAAATTGTACTGGAGCATCTACTAACCTTCTTCATATCAGCAATATACGGTATGTTTCAAAATTCCTGTTGATTCTCTTTTTATTGGTTTTTCATTGAGCCATGTTCAAAATTAAAAAAATTGACTTGAAATTCAAAGGGCTGTCCCCAATTCCCTAGAGGTACTGGAGCTGTGAAAATTGTACAGGATTTGATATCAGCAATGTACAGTATGTTTCAAAATTCCTGTCGTTTTTTTTTAATGATTTTTTTATCGAGTCAAGTTGAAAGATAAAAAAATCACTCAAAATTGAAAAGACTGTCCCAAAATCCCTGGAGGTACTGGAGCTTTGAAATTGTACTGGATCATTCGCAAACCTTCTTTATATCAGCAATGTACGGTATGTTTCAATTCCTCTCGATTTTTTTAATGATTTTTTCATATAGCCAAGTTGAAAATTGGAAAAATCACTCAAAATTCAAAGGACTGTCTCAAAATCCCTAGAGTTACTGGAGGTGTGGAATTTATACTGGATCATCTGCAATCATTCCTGACATCAACAATATATAGTACGTTCCAAATTTCCTGTCCATTTTTATTAAATTGGTTGTCTGGAAAGCGATCTGGATAAATGAATTTCGTGCCAAAATAACTTAAACTAAATTAAAACTAAATTAAAAAATCCACATCAAATTAACGTGTGTGTATCTAGAAATACCGACACCACTTCACATGGATGCATTTTATCCAGAAATCCTGGAAAAGCAGCTGGTAACTTTCGGAAAATTGCAGGAATCAACTGGAAAGAGTGCTCGAAGCTCATTAACCCTGTTTGTTCCAATTTACCTGGCTTTTGTGCTTATGTAGGCGATCCAGATAGTCTGGAAATGACATTCGCCAACATGTTGCATCAATGTGAGGTTGGCTTTCGTCAATATTTGTGTTCCACTTATGATGGGGTTTTTTTATGTCTTATAACCATATCTGGGTCGAATTAAATGTATCCAGAATTGCTGGAGGGGGATTCAAAGACAACGTCCTCCGTTACATTTCAGTAGACAAATCTCGCAGCTCCATCTCAATTTATCTATTTTTAAATCCAGCAGAAAGTCTGGATTTGGTCTTAAGCTTCTTTCCAGATTGAGGCACAGTTGTAAATGGCTTCAATCAATACATCCTCTGGTAACTTGGAAAAATGAACATTGAACATTCCACGTTCTAAGCTTTTTTCTCATATAGTTCACGTCCTAGAACGTAAAAAAGGGGACTCTGGAAATGTGTCCCAAGACAGTAGAATTGATCAAATCAGCAAACTTCCAATAATATCCAGATGTCTGGTTTATTCAAGACACAATAATTCCCGTTTATTGCAATCGCAGACCCTGGAAAAACCTCAATTCGCAACTCTGGAAATCTTTCCAGAGCCAATAAACACGTCAAAACCATAATTTTTCATGATCCTGTTTTTATGTCTGCCTCCCCCAACAAAAACACTTCATTCCCATAATCCCCCGGCACATAAAATCCAGACAAGGTTTATCCAGATTTTATCCTAGCAAGGGTCAAAAATCAAATCTCAATACATGTCCAGATAAGCTCGCATTCGAACATTTCGTGGGGTGGGTTTTTTTCCAGGGAATAGTTTTCCAGTTGTGCCAGCACATCCTAATGATGACAGTAACAAACGAGCTACGGCAACAGCGGCGAAATTTTTTGATATTATATTTCACACCATGTGCCAAATGGACACTATGTGAGAAGGTTTTAGAGGTAGTTTTGAGGAGTTTTTTAATTTGAGGGATTTTTCTTGTTGTGCTATTGCGCGCGGTGTGAGACAAATGCTTGGAAATGGTCATTAGGTTTTATTGCTGGCCTGGAAAATTGCATGCTGCTGTTATCCAGATTTGGAACAATATTTATCTTGTGAGAATAATGAATGTTGACTTGGTGCTTTTGGTTTTGTTGAGGGGGATTGTAGAAGCGTGTTTTGTCAAATAGAATACTTATAAATGACGGCAATTCTCAGTTTGGCGGCCTGGAACAAGTTTTGCGCACTGATAAGGGTTCGGGTCCACGTTGTTGCAGGTGGGTTCTGCTATGAAAACTGGAAAATGTTATTATCATTATTTACACCATTTGCCAATTAGCAAGATGGGGAAGGAGACATCTCTTACTTAACCATCCAGCACTTCACACAACGATTAGCAACAATAATTGTTGAACATTCAAACAATTCACGCATATTTTCAACCCAGACATGTACACTCAACAATCAACCATGAAAGACTGGGGTGAGGTTTGTTTTGCTTCTCGATTTATCCATTGATAAGGGTTCTGACCTACGTAGTCTCGCTTTTGTCATGGAAACTGGGAAATTCCTTATTATTGTTATTATTATGACTATTTATGTTATTCCAAAATTAAAAAAAAACAAAAGTTATGATAAAATATCAACAATAATTAATCCCTTCCAATACCTGTTGAAGTTCACTAATTCACGCACATGTTCATCCAACGAAGAACCATAAAAGACTGGTTCACCTTTGAGCGTGTTGTAGGGAATGGGGTGGGTTTTGCTTCCTGGTTTGCGCACTGAAAAAGGTTGGGGTCAACGTGGTTTCGCGTTGGTTCCTTTATCATATTATTCAATGGCACTGAAATGGCAACAAGGTTCATCTTCAAGGTCGAGGAATGAGTTTTCTCCCCTGAAAGTTTGTGAGACCCAAACTGGGTGCTTTGGATTTTGTAGATAGAGAATGTACAAGCTAGTTTTTCCAAACACAACCCTCGTAAAATACGTTTATACATAGTTTGGGAGTCTGGAACAAAATTTTGGAATGAGACTTCCATTCCAACCTCACTTTGTGCATTTGGTTATGTATATGTGGTTTACAAAAGGTTATTTCTCATCAAAAGGTTCATTTTGAATGAAAACAAGGTTTACCTTAAAGGTCTGGAATAAGTTTTCTGGATCAGAAGTAATTGTGATAGCGATTCAAGGTTCAATTTGCATGGATGAGGTTTTATATATCAAAAAATTGTTAGAACTGGAAAGACGTTTCGAGATCAGAAGATCTCCGTTCCCAAAATCCATTACCAGACTGGAGGTCGTTTCATAACTTGTGCGGATACGATTTGCACTTCTTCATTGAGAATTGTGAACTCATATAGTGTGAATTTTCTCAAAAAGCACTGGAATTTAAATGATGAAATTCAGACTAGGTACTGTCTATATATGTTGTTGACCCTTTCTTAGAGAATGCCAGGGTTTTTGATTGGATAATTAGGAGGGTTTTAATGAAGGTCCTGATTGTGAAATTTGATGGTCAGCAAAAAATCTGATTGTAAATTTCTCGAAAAGTAATGAACGTAGTGTGTTCAAATGTCTACCACGTACTGTCCACATGGTAGTGGTTATTGAGCCATAATCACAAGATTGAGGTACTTTTTCTTGGGAGTGTTCCCTTTGATGGTCTCCGGAAGATCTAATAAATCTAATTGCAAATTTCTCTGAAAGTACTGAACGTAATGAGTTGAAATCTGCACCAGGTACTGTCCTTATGGTAGTGGCTATTGAGCCATAATCACAAGATTGAGGCACTTTTGCTCGGTAGTGTTTCCTAAGATACCAATTTGATGGTATACAGAAAATTTTGCGAATCGAATTGCAATTTTCTCAAAAAGTACTGAACGCAATGAGTTTTTTAGGAAGAACTGGATATAGATTGATGAAATTTGGGCAAGGTAGTGTTTATATAATGTTGGTTAATTTTTCTCAGGTATGACAGGGTTTTCGTGGAATTTTAAGCAAAGTTATCAGCTTGTGATCTCTTCCATAACTTGTGAGTATACGACTTGCACTTACTCATGGAAGAATTTTATATCATCCAGTGCTCTTCAGAAAGGAGAGAGTATCTCCACCTGGATGCAAAATCAATCCAGACCCCCAAATCGTTGCATGTTCAGTTTCCGAAGTCAATTACTAGTGTGGCTCGCAGCTCTTTCAGCCCCATAAATACCCAAACATCATTATTAGTAGTCACGCAAAACTTTCTGATTACTTTGCTATTAAAATTGCGATGTAATTAGGAGTTTGTGGTTGTGGAGGATCGATCATATGACGTGCAGCAACTTCGACTAGTGTAGAATGGTTTGTTGGCGTTGTTAGCAGGTCGGCCCAGTTGATTTAGAGTTGAGTGGAAAACTTTCACTGATTTACATGTTTGCTGACTTCTATTTGCCAAGTAGAGCCCCGCTTTCAATGGTGGGAATTTTAACATTTCTCACAACTTTTCCTCAGGTTGCAGCCACTCGTCAAATATTAATTTCGAGTGGGATTTATGTGAGAGAGACGAATTTTGATATGGAATTACTTTCTCTGTGCTCAAAGTTTATAATGAGATTTGACTTGTATAAAATTCCACTGTGAATTTCCATTTTTATTTGTGAACATTAATTAAAACATCAAATTCAGACAACAAATAAGTGCCAATCATGTCCCTCCAAATTGTGAATTCTCTCTCTTGGTGCTTTGGTTTTGTTGAGGGAGATTGTAATTGTAAAAGCTTGTTTTTTTGGGGGTCTGGAACAAGATTCCTGCATCGGGTCCTCAAGTAAATACGATTTGGTACTCTTTGTCAACAGACAAGTGTCAATCATGTCCCTCCAAATTGTGAATTATCTTGCGTTTCAATGAATAAAAGCTGTTTTTCAATGTAATGACTCTTCCTTGTTATCCAGAATTGAATAAATATCCTGTTTTTCAAGACTAATGAGGTTCCACTTGTTGTTTTTTTTAGACAAAATGTTTGTAAAGGCTTGTAAGGTTGGGTTTGGAGGTCTGTAACAAGTTTTGGATGTCGGATTTATATGAAAACCGGATTTGATACTCTTGGTTTCTTAGGTGGAATTTGTGGAAGTCTATTTTCCTTCACAGGATTTTGGTTAAATGGCAACATGGCTTAATATGAAGGTCTGGAACAAATTCAAAGCTAATTTATGCTTCAAGGTTGATCATACTGACATGGTGAGGATCAATGAATTAATATCTTCAAAAAACAAAATTACATGCCTTTAAAAAAAAACTAAAAGGAAGTTGATGTCTTCGAAACATTCCAAACTACTAGAAAAGATTTCAAAACCTCAAAAAAATTGTAAAAACATTTGAACAATCCATAAATAATGACCTACATATGAGCATGAAAATGTCGGATCAATACATATATTTAATGATGAAAACTTCTTTTAAAAAGCATTTTAAACCTTCAAAAACCTTGAAAGGTCAAAAAAATGATTGAAGCATTAAATATTTAATAATGTGACAAAGTTTTTTTAAATGTCAAAAACTTTAAATGAATGGACAAAACATTTATTCAAACCATCCCAAACTTGTACATACCGTTTCAAATTCAAAAAAAAAATTGAGTCGTTTGAAAACTCCAAAAATACTCAAGGACGGTTGACAAAAGCCAAGAAAATGTTTAAACTATGTAAAAAAAAGTAAAAAAGGGAATTTTGTGTTAATTTTTCAAATCTTCAAATGCCTTGCAAAGTATTTATTGAAAAGTTTTAAAGCCTCATATATATTATGTAATACAAAAATGTATTTGAATTTTGAATTAAAGTTTTTTAAAATATTTAAAACGTTAATCAAACTGGAAAAAATAATTAGAACTAACTTCTTTTAGAGGACTAAAAACAGCATTCAGAAGAACTTCCAAGTAAATGTTTACACAATTCAAAAAGGACAAAAATGTAACAAAACAAAACACTAAAATATATAAATGTTAATACATAAAAGTTTTTGAAATAATTCTAGCATAAAATAAAAAACCATTTAAACTGTTTAGTAGTTGAACAAAATACAAACTTTTCCAGAAGGTTGTGAAGGAAAGAAAATGATTATTTAAAATAAACTTTTAAGCCATTCAAATAAAGATTTCAAAATCAATAAAAAAACAGTAATTCAAAATTAAAAACATCATTCAATTCTGCTGATAAAACTCGCAAGGTTCAAAGGAATTAGGTCATCAAAAAGGTTGTTTTCTTCGAGAAATTACGACTTTTCTTGAGGAACTACGATTGTGATTGTTCAAAGAATTACAACTTCTTCATCGATTGTTAATTCCTACTTTGTTCATAGAGAATTCCAACTTTGTAGGGCAATCACGAACATTTTTGACTAATCAAGATTTGGTACATATGATTTTTCAGGAATCCACGACTTGAAGAATTATTTTTGAAAAAAGTTTTTAAGAATAGAAAAATTACATCGCAAACGTTTTAAAGCCTCAAAAAGAATCTCGTGTTACACACAGATGACAATGTGCAAGTCGTGTACCAACAAATTATGACAAAAACCTATCTTCATCAAGAAAATGTTTCTCAAAGCTCTATTGTGATAAAAAGCGTTCCAAGCCTCAGATGAATAATTGCGAGTCGTAAACATCGAAATAAAACCAACAACAATCGTATCGTGTTCCGCTTTCATTGTAATTGGAAGTGTTGTAAAAACCTCATCACTTAAACGGCACTCTTTTCATCAAAATTCGATTCGAAACCCTCCACTTCCTGTCATCTTCATAATTCGACATCCGTAGTGATGTTGCGCCACTCGCTCTTATCTCTAAACCTTTTATATTTTCCTGTAATAAAAACGAGTCGCTTGTCTTTGAGTCGAGATATTAACTTGAGAGTTTGAGCTGGAAGAGGAAATTATGTAACATTACCAGAGGGCCGAATGGCTTTTCTTTGTGTTACGTACTTTTGAGTTCGTCGTATTCAGATAACAAAAGTGATTTGGGAAATTGAACGTGCGCCGCTTTTCATTTGATCGATGATGATTGGCCGATAAAGCGTGGTGATTGCGGTTTTCCTTGATTGCCCGTCCCTGCTGCTTTTGATTATCGTAATTATTACGTCAGCTGTGTTTACACTTTGAATTTTTCAGTCGACATATATGGCGGAGTCTAATTAGACTTGGTCTTGAGTTATATCAAATTTCCTGCACTCGCTGAGTCTTCCTTTTGAGATGGATTTAATGTGAAACTGGATATTCATAATTTGTGAGCGCGCGACTGTCACTTATTCATCTTGCAGTCATGATTACTGAAGATCAAATTACTTTATGCCAACTAGTGCTGGAAACTTGATTTGCAAATTGTATTCAATATTTGCTATCAAACAACCAACTATTCAAAAATTTAATGAGGAAAATTAACATTTTTTTTTTCTATTTGGTGTTTTTCTCCCATTATTGAATATTGTTCTTGGTTTTCTATTTCTTTTTTAGTTCAACTGCGTCTATTGCTTCCTCAGAAACGGCTCCATATTTCTATTCTTAGTTTTTCAATCTTGATTTTTTTGAACCTTTGCTTTATGGCTGCCGGACTGGAATTCGGATTTTCCATTTTTTATTAGTCGAAGCCCCAGTTCTTTCTTTTTTTTCAGTTTGATTGTTTTTGTCACAATTTAGCTCTGTTTATCACTGTTGCCGCTATTTTCTAGAATTTATTTTTTAACTTTTTGTTTTTTTATAACGAATTCTTCCACCTGCATCTATGACTTTTATTATTACATAATTTGAGAAATATTTGTTGTCCTTGTTTGTTTTTATCAGTTTAGCTTTTCAATTACTCTTGATTTTTCTTTTTTTTATCGTTCTAGTTATCTTTATCTCTCCTCTATGTTTTTTTCTATCCATAATTTTTTTTTGTAACTTAAATACTCAAAAGCTTTCTTGTTTCAAATATTTCCTATCAGTTGAGTTCTCTTAGATTCAAGTGTTGTTGCTTTTTTTTCTGCTTTTTTGATTTTTTTTTATTAGTGAAGATGTCATTCATCATTGTTACAGTTACATTTCTGCGCGTTTTTTTCACTTTTTTTTTCTATAAAAATATCTTGTCTTCGAGGAATTTTTTCCAGTTTCTTTTATGAGTCAAGGTTTTTTCACATCAGAGTAGCATGCGACGAGTAAACATGCTACACTTACATTGAACCTTATACAACCATGGCAACCCTGCATATTTTCAACAAGTCGCATCAGAACAACTCAAGATAAGTCAATGAAAATTGAGTCATTCATTACCTACCCTTATTGAAAAATAAAAAATCGTCATTTCGAAATTATTCAAGATAAATCAATGAAATAGTATTGATGAACTGATATTGAAAACTGTCACGGTGCTGCTTTCATTTAATTCCACTTCTCATTACTCAAGAGATTAATGCAATGAAACTGGATACTGAATGAACGCCATTCTGACGTCATTGTATTCAAATTTCATTTTATTATTCATGAGACTGATGGACTGGTTGTGTTGAATTTAAAAATGTATTTCTTTGAACTAGTCAACATATATCAATGACAGAATAATGAGCTGATTCTCATTGTTTTCAAAAGTTCATTACTTTAAAACTACTCAAGATAAATCAAGGAAACTGGACTGGTTGTCTTAAGAATGAATTTATCTTGTGCCTCGTTGAATTTCTTGAATCATAATATATTAATAAAACTGGATTATTGACAGGATAATGAACTTATTTTTAAAATTCCACTGTATTAAAAATGAAATTACTCAAGATAAATCAATGAAACTGGATTAATGTTAAAATAATGAACTGAACTATGATAGTGACGTAAAAAACTATCCATAGCGTAAAAGATGATTGAAAAGCGCTACTGACGTCTGTCCCCTTCTATATTTTGATCACATAATCACGTGATAATTGCATCGTAATATATCATGTTAGGAGAGCTACGTAATACTATCTAGTTGCGTAGGAAGAAATAAATTGGATTTAGAAATTGATTATTCTGAGAAAAATACAATTTCAGTTGAGAAGATTGGAAACGGAATGTTGTGTTGGTTTCAGGAAAAAAAAATTATTAATGAAGATATCATATTTCCATAAGAAAAAGTTTCTATTAATTAACCAAGTATTACCGGCTTCAACTGTGGGTTTCATATAACCACAAATTTTGAACATTTTCAAAACTCACTGGAAAGTATTTTTTAGGTTTTTTTTCCTTTTCACTTTTTCTTTCCTCAATCGAACAGGTCACTAGATTGCCTTCGACCCATATGACGAACAAGACTTTCCAGAACTTCAGCTCCAATGCCCAGTGTATGCAGAGACCGATCTTGTATGACCTCGGTTGTATTCCCGAGTTTCTAAAGATTGATTGATTCCAATTTGGAGTTGAGCTTGGCATATGGGAGGTATAGCACACCTTCACTGTAGGAAGACCCTTCAAGTGATCCTTCTTCGAGGATTTGGATATAAAAAATATATCAATAGTCTCTCCACAAATTCTCAAAAATCTTGTACCACAAAACCAACAATATCACATTAGTTTAAAAAGGAGTTTCACCTTTTTTTTCAGAAAAATCGAGAAATTGACCTCACGGGCCTATCCAAATCTCCTCGATCGAGTTGGTATATTAAAACTGGCAATAGTCTCTTTTCAAACTCTCAAAAAATGTGTGTTCGAGGACTTTTTTGAAAAAAAATCGAGAAACTGATGTCCTTACGGATTCCTCCCAACTTCCTCAATTGACTGGAACGTTGAGACTAGCAATTGTCACTTCTCAAACTACCGTGAGACTTATAACAAGACATTAAAAACATTGCTTCCATTTATATAAGTGTTTGCCCCTTTTTTTTAGAAAATGGAGAAATTGACCCTACGGATCCCTCCAAACCTCCTCAATATAGTTGGCAAGTTAAAACTAACTCAAACTCTCAAAAATCTTGTAGCAACGGTGCATCTTTTTAAAGAAGTATTTGACTCTTTTTTTGAAGAAAATCGAGATATTGACCTTACGAGCCCCTCCAAACCTCCTCAATTGTGAAGGAACGTTGAAACTAGTGATAGGCACTCCTCAAATACTTTTAAAAACTATTTAAAAAAGCAAACAACATCGCATTAGTTCAAAGGAGTGTAACCGTTTTTTTTTTGGAAAATCGAGAAATTGACCTTACGGGCTCCTCCTCACATGAGTTGGAACAATAAAACTAGCAGTAGTCTCTTATTGAGCTCTCGAAAAATATGTGTGATACAACCAACAACATCTCATTAGTTTAAAGAAGTGTTTGACCCTTTTTTCAAAGAAAATCGAGAAATTGTCCTCACGGTCCTCTCCATTCTCCCTCAATATATTTGGGACCTTGAAACTACCAATAGTCACTTCTCAAAGTCTCGAAAAACTTGTGTCGCAAAAACCATTAACATCGCATCGTTCTTTAGTAGTGTTCGAATCCTTTTTTGAGGAAACTCGAGAAATTGTCCTCACGGGACCCTCTAAATCACCTCAATGGAGTTGATACGTTGACACTACCAATAGTCACTCCTCAAACTCTCAAAAAACTTATGTCAGAAAAACCATTAACATCGCATCGGTCTTTAGTAGTGTTCGACGTCTTTTTTGATGAAATTCGAGAAAATGTCCTTACAGGCCCCTCCAAACCACCCCAATTAAGATGGAACGGTAAAACTAGCAATAGTGACTCCTCAAACTCTCGAAAAGCTTGTGTCATGAAATCATCAACATCGCCATAGTTTTCAGTGGTGTTCGACGTATTTTTTGATGAAATTCGGGAAATTGTCTCTACGGGCTCCTCCAAACCACCCCAATCAAGATGGAACGTTGAAACTAGCAATAGTCACTCCTTAAACTATCGAAGAGCTTGTGTCATAAAACCAACAACATCGCCATAGTTTCAAGTAGTGTTCGACGTCTTTTTTGATGAAATTCGACAAATTGTCCTTACGGGCACCTCCAAACCACCCCAATCAAGATGGAACGTTGAAACTAGCAATAGTCACTCCTTAAACTTTTGAAAAGCTTCTGTTATGAAATTATCAACATCGCCATAGTTTTGAGTAGTGTTCGACGTCTTTTTTGATGAAATTCGAAAAATTGTCCTTACGGCTTCCTCCAAACCACCCCAATTAAGATGAAACGTTGAAACTAGCAATAGTCACTCCTTAAACTCTCGAAGAGCTTGTGTCATAAAACCAACAACATCGCCATAGTTTTAAGTAGTGTTCGACGTCTTTTTTGATGAAATTCGAAAAATCGTCCTTACGGGCCCCTCCAAACCACCCCAATCAAGATGGAACGTTGAAACTGGCAATAGTCACTTCTTGAACTTTCGAAGAGCCTGTGTCATAAAACCATCAACATCTCCATAGTTTTAAATAGTGTTCGACGTCTTTTTTGATGAAATTCGAGAAATTGTCCGTACGGCTTCCTCCAAACCACCCCAATTAAGATGAAACGTTGAAACTAGCAATAGTCACTCCTTAAACTCTCGAAGAGCTTGTGTCATAAAACCAACGACATCGCCATAGTTTTAAGTAGTGTTTTTTGATGAAATTCGAGAAATTGTCCTTACGGGCCCCTCCAAACCACCCCAATCAAGATGGAGCGTCGAAACTGGCAATAGTCACTTCTTAAACTCTTGAAGAGCTTGTGTCATAAAACCATCAACATCTCCATAGTTTTAAATAGTGTTCCACGTCTTTTTTGATGGAATTCGAGAAATTGTCCTTACGGCTTCCTCCAAACCACCCCAATTAAGATGAAACGTTGAAACTAGCAATAGTCACTCCTTGAACTCTCGAAAAGCTTGTGTCATAAAACCATCAACATCGCCATAGTTTTAAGTAGTGTACGACGTCTTTTTTGATGAAATTCGAGAGATTGTCCTTACGGGCCCCTCCAAACCACCCCAATTAAGATGGAACGTTGAAACTAGCAATCTTCACTCCTTAAACTCTCGAAAAGCTTGTGTCATAAAACCATCAACATCGCCATAGTTATGAGTAGTGTTCGACGTCTTTTTTGATGAAACTCGAGAAATTGTCCTTACGGTTTCCTCCAAACCACCCCAATTAAGATGAAACGTTGAAACTAGCAATAGTCACTCCTTAAACTCTCGAAAAGCTTGTGTCATAAAACCATCAACATCGCCATAGTTTTAAGTAGTGTTCGACGTCTTTTTTTAAGAAATTCGAGAAATTGTCCTTACGGCTTCCTTCAAACCACCCCAATTAAGATGAAACGTTGAAACTAGCAATAGTCACTCCTTAAACTCTCGAAAAGCTTGTGTCCTTGTCGACGTCTTTTTTGATGAAACTCAAGAAATTGTCCTTACGGCTTCCTCCAAACCACCCCAATTAAGATGAAACGTTGAAACTAGCAATAGTCACTCCTTAAACTCTCGAAAAGCTTGTGTCATAAAACCATCAACATCGCCATAGTTTTAAGTAGTGTTAGACGTCTTTTTTGATGAAATTCGAGAAATTGTCCTTACGGGCCCCTCCAAACCACCCCAATCAAGATGGAACGTTGAAACTGGCAATAGTCACTTCTTCAACTCTCGAAGAGCTTGTGTCATAAAACCATCAACATTGCCATAGTTTTAAGTAGTTTTTAACGTCTTTTTTGATGAAATTCGAGAAATTGTCCTTACGGGCCCCTCCAAACCACTCCAATCAAGATGGAACGTTAAAACTGGCAATAGTCACTTCTTAAACTCTCGAAGAGCTTGTGTCATAAAACCATCAACATCGCCATAGTTTAAAGTAGTGTTCGACGTCTTTTCTGATGAAATTCAAGAAATTGTCTTTACGGGCCCCTCCAAACCACCCCAATCAAGATGGAACGTTGAAACTAGCAATAGTCACTCCTTAAACTCTCGAAAAGCTTGTGTTATGAAATCATCAACATCGCCATAGTTTTGAGTTGTGTTCGACGTCTTTTTTGATGAAATTCGAGAAATTGTCCTTACGGCTTTCTCCAAACCACCCCAATCAAGATGGAACGTTGAAACTAGCAATAGTCACTCCTTAAACTCTCGAAAAGCTTGTGTTATGAAATCATCAACATCGCCATAGTTTTGAGTTGTGTTCGACGTCTTTTTTGATGAAATTCGAGAAATTGTCCTTACGGCTTTCTCCAAACCACCCCAATCAAGATGGCACGTTGAAACTAGCAATAGTCACTCCTTAAACTCTCGAAAAGCTTGTGTCATAAAACCATCAACATCGCCATAGTTTTAAAAATAGTTCGACGTCTTTTTTGATGAAATTCGAGAAATTGTCCTTACAGGCCCCCCCAAATCACCCCAATTTAGATGAAACGTTGAAACTAGCAATAGTCACTCCTTAAACTCTCGAAAAGCTTGTGTCATGAAACCATCAACATCGCCATAGTTTTAAGTAGTGTTCGACTTCTTTTTTGATGAAATTCGAGAAATTGTCCTTACGAGCCCCTCCAAACCATCCCAATCAAGATGGAACGTTGAAACTAGCAATAGTCACTCCTTAAACTCTCGAAAAGCTTGTGTCATGAAACCATCAACATCGCCATAGTTTTAAGTAGTGTTCGACTTCTTTTTTGATGAAATTCGAGAAATTGTCCTTACGGCTTCCTCGAAACCACCCCAATCAAGATGAAACGTTGAAACTAGCAATAGTCACTCCTTAAACTCTTGAAGAGCTTGTGTCATAAAACCAACAACATCGCCATAGTTTAAAGTAGTGTTCGACGTCTTTTTTGATGAAATTCGAGAAATTGTCCTTACGGCTTCCTCCAAACCACCCCAATCAAGATGAAACGTTGAAACTAGCAATAGTCACTCCTTAAACTCTCGAAAGGCTTGTGTCATAAAACCATCAACATCGCCATAGTTTTAAGTAGTGTTCGACGTCTTTTTTGATGAAATTCGAGAATTTGTCCTTACGGGCCCCTCCAAACCAAGCCAATTAAGATGGAACGTTGATACCAGCAACAGTCATTCCTCAAACGCTTGAAAAAGTTGTGTTGAAAAATCATCATCATCGCATTGGTTCTGAAGGAATGATAACCTGAAGCCCGTAGAGGTTGCCATATTGTGTCAACTTTCTTTGTGCAAATATGACATTGGCCGAGAGATGTTGGTTTTTAATATATATATCTCCAGACCTCTTTGCAGATAAAATAGAGCAAAGTATACTCTATCCGCTTCATTTTAAGCCTAACAACATAACGCTTGAAAGCTGCCATATTTTGTTAGGCTCCCGAAAAACAAAGCCTCTATCCAGAGACAAACAAAAGACACTTCCATCAATCCCCGTTCAATTCACCGGGTAACCCAACACCGAAACTCACTCTCAAAAATATATCCAAAATGCAATAAAGATAAATCGAATTTCCCCCGTCGGCTTCAGATGCATTGCTTATCTTATTTCGTATGGAAATTCCACACGAGTCGTTCCACAAATTCCCACAGCCGCGGCTACAATGCAATTTTCACGCTTCCGAAATATCGAAGTAAAAGGGCCATAATTGTAATCCCTTTCCGCTGATAATTTTTAATTTCGTCCGACCGGCAAACTTACTAATACAGCTTTTATTAGTCGTTCCATAAATCTTCGAGCACGGAGTTGATATTTTCCGGTTGTATTTCAGGCCCCCGAGGGGAGGTTAAATGAGGGGTTTGCTTTGCTGTTTGGGTTGGGCTTGATATAAAGTTTGTTTGGTCAGGGAATGGAGTTTAATCGATATCGATACACTTTCTTGCTCGGTTGTATCAAATTTATCATTATTCGAGAAGTGTCTGGCAGTCACATGACGCCGCGGGCATGTAATCTGATCAAACGGTCTGTCTGTTACCGTTCATCTCCGGGGCATAACTTGCCGGAGAATCTTTTGTGCTGTTCTTTGTGGCATTGTACATGTTGGGGACGTGTGGGATGATTGGTAATTTGATAAGGGGCGCATGCGCAGCATGAGAATAAGTTGATTAATCATTAGCTTATTATTGATGGATGTATGACTTAGCTCTACATTGAAGTCATTAATTTTGGAAGTCAACGAAAGACTAATCAATTATCTAGTCATTAATCCAGTTTCATTGATTTATCTTGGGTTATTTCAAGGTAGTGATGATTTTTTGATTACAATGAAATCATAATGAAATCATGAATTTTATTGGCTCAAATTCATTGACCAGTCAAGTTAAAAGAACAGTTCATTATCCTGTATATCATCCAATGTCATTGATTAATCTTGAGTGAGTTGATTTCTGAGACTTCACACAATAACCTCAAAGATTAACCAGTCATCGATGAAGTTTCATTGATTCAACTTGAGTAACTTCAAAAAGTAATGAATATTCAAACACAATGAAAATATCATGATGGTGTTGAACCTCAAACATCAGTTTGTTATCTTGTCATTAATATAAATACAGTTGCATTGAATTATCTTGGGTAATTTTGAAATAATGAATTTTGGACTTCAAAGGTCAATTCATTCACCACTCATTAAATCGGTTTCATTGATTTATTTCAGGAAACTTTGATGAATTTTTAGAGCTCAATGATCCATTTATGTCCAGTCATTAGTCCAGTTTACTTGATTTATCTTGAGTTATTTCAAAGAAGTGAATGTTTAAATTCAATGAATGTTTAATGGTGCCAACCCTACAGATAAATTCGTTATCCACTCATTAGTCCAGTTCCATTGATTGATCTCCAGTAATTTCAAAGTGATGAGTTTTTAAATACTATCAAAGTGTGTTGATTATCCTGTCATTGATTCAGTTTCATTGATTTATCTTTTGTAATTTTGAAGTGATGAAGTCACAGCGTCAGTCTCAGATTCGTTATGAATAATCAAATTTCATACAATGAGGGCAGCACAGTGACAATCTCAAACATTCATTATTTTAACTTGATGAATTCGTTTCAAAGTAATGAATTGGATTTTCAATAAGGACACCCCTATCTAAATCGCATTCAAACCTCATGTCTTCCACATTAATTACTTTATAATTAAGGTGAAAAGTTTCATTAATTTATCTGAAGTCGTTGTGAACTAATGAATTTTTAAATCAGTTAACCTGCACTCGGCACTCACCATAGTTCCTAGACCAGTTTCCGATTTGTGTAAAACTTTGCCATGGTGATAGATTTAATGATTTATCTTGAGTAGGTGTGAAGAAGTGATTTTTTGATCATGTATGTCATATTTCCAAGATTCAAATAAAACTCTCCCACATGATACAATAATCTTCAAAGAAACTATCCAGTCACTTCTCAACTCCATATCGGTAAGAATTCCAAAATTAGAGCATTTTTTATCACAAATATAAAAGGCGAATCATATCCCCAAGGATTATGTACATTAGATATTGGTGAAGTGGAACCCAATAGAAGTGATTGAAAAATCCCATATAACCTAATGGCAAAATTGGATTTGCCTTATATTTCGTTTTTTCCCGCTTTTATCGAGGAATTCTCCAAATATCATCAGATTTCCTGTATTTATTCAACAAATAAATCAGATTTGCTCAAATAAGTTCATCATCGTAAAAATCCATTTTGGTTCGTATTTATTGGAAAAAGAATTTGCTAATCCCAATAAAAATCCAATTAATAAAAATATCAGCTAATTATCGTTTTTTATAATTACAAGGCAGCTTGAGTTTGGTATTACAAAAATCATGATATTAACAAAATCCACTGAGATCAACAAGATAATGTAGTGGAGATTCTTCATTACGTCCTACGTTCAAGCCTCTTGAGATTTTATTGATGACTGAACAATTAATCAGATCTGGAACGAGATTTTCATGCGATTTTTTGAAGTGGTTTGAACAACTGGTATGTTGGAACTGATTAAATTTCATTCCTGAACCATAAAGTTCAATCTAACAAAATGAGAATCGTATTCCTAAAGATTGTGAAGTATACATTAAAAACATCTAGATGCTGACTAATGTATACTTATTTTGTTGATAAACCTCACACGTACACTTTCCAAGTTGGACTGACTCATTTTTCTTCTTCACAAGCGGACGATTCGAAACCTCAACGGTGATCATGCGCACCAGAATGAGTCTACTCTACGCGTACCAGTTGCAAGTGAGACTGCGCAATAATCCGGCTCTGCCCTTTTTTCCCGATATAAAAACGAACGACTCGGAAGCTGAACGGTGATTATGTGCAGCAGTCTTCAAATTTGGGTTCTCTTTAATTTGTGTCATTATTTTCAGACTGATTTCATTTTATTTAAAAAATTCATCACTTTAGTACTCAAGTTGTGAAATTGGATTAATGACTGCTTGGACTGCACTGTATTCCCAAATTCATTACTTCAACACTATTCAAGATAAATCAATGAAATTTGATAGATGATTGGGGATGAATTAATATTTCAGACTGAGACTGCTACGTTGAATTTCGAAATTGATTACTTTGAAATTGCTCAAATGGAATAATGACAAAAGAATGAACTGATCTTTGAGATCAACACCAGAATGTCTTTATTGTATTGATAAATTCATCACTTTCAGTTTATTCAAAATATATCAATGAAACTGGACTAATGACTGGACAATGAAAATTGCCTTCATTGAATTACTCCTTGTTCCATTATTTTGACCCAAGATAAATCAATGAAACTTGATTCATGACTGGGTAGTGAATTAATCTTTGAGACTAAGGTAATCTTGTTGAATCTAAAAATCCAATACTTGACAATTATCCAATATCAATCAATGACACTGGATTACTGACAGGATAATGAACTGATCTTTGAAATCAACATCATTCTTCATTTCTTTGAAACTGCTCAAAATGGATCAATGGAACGAGACTTATGACTGAACAACGAAGATCTACTTCATTGAATAAGTCCATGTTTCATTATTTCAACCTAAGATGAATAAATGAGCTGAGACCAAGACCGTTATTTTGAATTTCATATTTTATTACTTGAAAATTACCCAAGATATCAATGAAAATGGATTAATGACAGAATAATGAACTTTGAGATCAACATTATATTTTCATTGTATTCAAAATTCATCACTTTCTAATCTTGTGCCTCCATTAAACTGTTCATTGTTCCATTATTTGCAAATTACTCAAGATAAATCTGTGAAACTGAAATAATTATAATGAACTGATCTCTGAGACTGACGATGACGCCGTGAATTCATTGTATGTCAAAACTCATTACTTCAAAAGCACTCAAGATGAAGCTATGAATCTTGATTGATAACTGGGTAATATATTAATCGTTGGAAATTATTTACTATAAATCAATGGAACTTGACAATGAATTAATATGCTGCCTTCAATGAACTATTCCTTGTTTTATTATTGAACAAAATTATAATTATAATGAACTAACGCGGTGAATCCATGGTATTCCTAGATTCAGTACTTAAAATTACCCAAAATATATCAATAAAACTGGATTAATGTCAGGATAATAAACTGATCCTTGAGATCAGCACCATTACACCTTCATTGTTTTTAGAAATTTATCACTTTGAAATTAATCAAGATAAATCAATGAAACTATGAAATTAATTAGTCTTGTGCCTTCAATGTATTAATCCTTGTTTCATTATTCTCAAATTGCCCAAGATAAATCAATGAAACTGACTTAATAATGAAGAACCGATCTTTTGAGACTGATGACGTTAGTTCATTGTATTCTGAAATTCATTACTCAAGATAAATCGATAGAATGTGATTGATGACTAGGTGATGAATTAACTTTTGAGACTGGAGCCATTGACTAAAAAGATTACCTTTATTGTATCCAAAAATTCATTGATTTGAAGTTGCTCAAGATATGAATTGGCAATATCTTCATTGAATTCGTGAACTCATCATTTTTCAAAGTAAATCAATGAAACTGGATAATAAATTGTGACCGTCGCCATTATATTTTCAAAATTCATTACTTTAAAGTCAATGTTTTACTCAGGTTACTTATTTCCATGCTGCGCATGCCCTTCTTATTAAATGACTAATTATCCAACATCACTTTTGCGCAGGCGCATGTAGTTAATCAAATAGCTGCCACGATACACTTACAACGGTATGATTTTCAATCGTCACAAATTTGTTTCTTTCGCGCATGACGTAGATGGGGCAATGCCCGTCGCACGGCAGTCAGTGTTGCCAAGTCGCATACATCAGACTCTCCCTCTACCACCAAACTCGACATCCTTATGTTGTCTGCCACAAAAGGCAAGATATGACAACACTGACCATTTTGACTTCGGGAATGTATGCCATTTGACTTTTCTGTAAGTATGACTACTGTCTCATGGTGGCTCGCCCTCCCCTAAGGTGTGATGAAGCTTCCTTGTCATATATTTACATGGTAATTGCATCGCGGTTTGTCAGCATTTATCGAGAAGTCCGATAGGAAACGGAACGTGCTAATCCTCTTAAAAAATCTAATTAATTGATTAATAAAGATATCAGATTGCCCCGGATAAAATCTATGACTTTTTCAAACAATACATTCCAATTATCCAGCGCCGATAAAATCTCGATTTAAAGCGTTCGCGTCCGTATCTGTTTCGAATTGTTTTATTTTCACCGGCATTAGGCAAATTTTAACACTCACGGTAATCCGGATACATTTGCACTCGAATTACCATTTGCTTTGCATATTATATTTCTCTTGTCGCTTATCTTTGAGGATTACGGAAATTGAGGAGGGGTCGATTTATTGGACTTAAAAAGTTACCAACCATTGATTCATGATTTACTGGACTTTGGCATTCCACCTGCCAAGGAATCAAGGAATGTTCCAGTGCAGTTGGCATTCCTGAATACTTTCCGATGAATTTCTCAGGGATTGTATTGTAAACGGCAGTTCGATATAGTCTTTGATCTAGCAGGAACGTAATAAGGAGCTTTGTTTCCGGTTCCAGACAACTTATATGGAATTAGTTTGTCAAGAAAGTTGTAGGTGTCTTGATTAAATGGTCTGGATGTTGCTAGAAGTGATCCAGTGCCTTTGATGTATCATCGAATTTAGTCTGGAATTAGTTGTTCTGGATTTATTCGTTTTGAGTGTCATAAATCTACAATGAATCTGGATATTTCCAGAAGTGGCACTTGAAAAAATTCGTAAATTTCATTCGCTCAATTGTGACAGTGCATGTTAAAATTTATCAATTTGCGTATTTCAGATGTGATGTTCGATAATAATGTTAAATTTAATGCACGGTTGTTGAAGTGATATAAAATTGGTTAAATGCATCACATATAGTCGAATATTCTGGATTACCACAGAAATTATTCAGAATGCTGATTGAAATCGCTGGAAGGAAGTCGTGATTTTTGTTGAATGAGAAGATATATCTAGGAATTTGATTTTTTGTTATTTTTTCTTATTGGGGGATGTTTCAGTATTTTGTTGAGGTTGATAATGATATGCAAGTGTCTATAAGTGATTCAATCAGAATCATCTTGAATTCAGAAAATGCGAATCTAAAATTCAAAAATCAACCCCTGTTCCAAAGTAATTAAAACCAACTCAAGAAATCAAAATTTAGACAAGGACAACAGAAAATGAAAAACAAAAAAGTATCCACTATAACTACTTAACCAAAGAACCTGATGATCTCGAAATCCAAAAACTTCTTACCCAAATTATCCTAACGTAGCCAAAACCCAAAAAATCAAAATTTAATCGAGATCATTTTTATTTAAGAAAATTTGAAAATCAAAAAATCCAAAAAGCATTCCAAAGATCCTAAAACTAAAACTAAAAAAAAAAAAATAAAAAAAAAACAGAATAAAAAATCTAATTAGTATCTACCTACTCAAAGACCCTAAATATCTAAGAATTCAGAAACTCAATAACTAAACCAAATAATCCCAACAAAGGCAAAACTAACTAAAAAAAAAAAAAAAATTGAATGGTTCATCAAAAATCCAAAAACTAACCCAAACTAAGTAACTAAAAAAATCAAAATTCAAATTTCAATTTTTTTGACTTAGTTTGTGTTTGGTTTGGGTTAGTTTTTTGGATTCTTAGATTTTTACGACTTTTGATTGTTCATTTGATTTTTGTTTTTTTGTTGGTTTCTTTGGCTTTTATCTTTTGTGAAATTTTCACATTTCTTGAATTCAAGATCATCATCGAATTTTGATTTTTTCCTAGTTTTGGTGACCGACAATGAGTTTTTTTTGATATTCTGATTTTCTTTTGTTTTTGGATTAATTTTTTCAACTTTTTAGGATAACATTCAATTTTTGTTTTTTTGGGTTAGTTTGTTTGTGTTTATTTGGACTTCTTTGGGTAGGTTTGTGTAAGTTTTAACGATCTTTTGATTTATGATTTTTACTTATATTTGATTTTTCAATTTTTTATTTTTTTTATTGGTTTTTGAATTTTTATATCTTTCAACTTTTCGGTCCTTATTCAATTTTCTGTTAGTTTTGGTTAATTTGTCTGAGTTTTAAAATTTTGGACAGTGGCATTTTCACATTTTTGATTGATTGAATTTGTTTTTTTTTTTGTTTTTTTGGTCTTCAGGGATTTGTTAGCTTTTGAATTATTGGATTTTCAATTTTTATATATTTTTGATTCAAGATTATCGTAATTAATCAAGATCATTTTGAATTTGAACAAATTGAAAATCCAAAAGTCAAACTGACCAAGACTTACCCAAAAAGTCAGAAAATTAAAATTCAATCAAAAGCATCGTTGATTGAAAAAAATGTGAAAATCTCACAATCCAGAAAATCACAAACAATAATTTCACCAAAACTTAAACTTAAAAAAATAAGAAACTCTAAAAAATCACCCAAATTAACCCAAAATAAATAAAACCAACCCAAAAAAATAAAAAAATCAAAAAATCAAGATTCCATCAAGATCATCTTTTCTTAAAATAAAGTAAGGGAAATTCTCGCAATCCAAAAATTCACAAATTAAGCTAAAGTAATCCAAAAATCCCAAAACTAACCTAAACTAAGCCAAAAAGGTGAAGAATTAAAATGAAAAATAGAATCAAAAGACAATAAAAACAATCCAAAAGGTTAAAATCAATCCACCGCCATCTGTTGGTCCACAATCACGAAGGCAAAAAAATTAGATATATAGAAAATATTCAAGCACTCTTCCATGTCAAAGGAAATATATTTTCCGATTTTTCACATTTGAAATGGAAATTTTGTATGAAGCCGTTAGAAAAGTCTATTGTGTGTAATCTACGCCTTAATAAAATTCCAAGCGTGGTAGTAGGAGCGGCACTAATAGTCAATTTTAATATATTTCAATATAAAATACATCGCATGTGAGGCTGACAACGTTTTTTTTTTATTAATTGGCAACACTGCTCCAAGTTCATTTATGCTGTAATTGATAGACAACAGATCGTTCTAGCTATGTTGCCAAATATAAACAATAATCCAGGTCAGCTACAAAACAGAGTTTTCCCTCAGAAAAATATTATTATACACTTGACACATATTGCTCTAAGAAAGTGCCTTTTGTTTATGCTCCATATTGCGGCAGCCTAACAAAATACGACACCTCCCTCATCTTATCTTTCGTTATTTCCATAACCTTTGAATATGTGATCTTTATCGACGATTCTTAAACGTGTTCGGCCTCCATATCAATGATGGAATTTTCGAATTGAGTTTCCGAATATCCGACAATAAAGAACATGGGATTCTTTCATAACTCGCACATATATGACGGTCCTTTTGTGTTTCTTTGAATTTTATTTCCATATCATTTTTCCAGAGATGCCCTTTCCAACCAGGCAGCGCGCCATTTGAAAGAGGACAAGCAAATTGAGATGATCCAGAATGTGACTGACCTGTTGAGAAAAACGTTTCCATCGCAGTTTGTCTTTCCTTCACTGGGTCATGATGATCCTGGTACACGGAGGGATTTGGGTAGGATGTGGTCGCAATGGTTGCCCACTGATGCTATGAAAACCTTCGAGTCAGGTAATATACATGGATCTGGCAACAATGCCACATGTCATTAGTATGAATCTTGCCCTAACTGTTATACATAGCTCAACTCTGTAAATAACGTTGCCGGAGTGTACAGAGATTTTGATTATTTGATTGCTATTAATGAAAAAGGCGTTTTCTGTTCATTTTTGATTTGCCACTGGACTTAGTATGTAGGTTGCCGGAGGCGCACAAATTAATCATGTCTTCGAATGCACCTTCTTCCAATAATTAAAATTATTCCTAATTTCAAAATTTGTATTGAATTACTTATATCAAGAGATATTCTATGAGAATTGACAACACCGTCACCATCGTACGTCAAAAGAATAAAGGTCAGTAGTGAGCCCAGTGTTGCCAAGGGTCTGCAAAAAAATACTTTGTTTTCCACATAACTCAGGACTATCAAGGCCGGTATATTAAAACATCATTAAAAATGTAACTGACATTGGTTTTAATCATTATTTTAATTAATCGTTATCTCAACATTCGTTGGCCTCCTAGCTGACAATTGAATCGTAGACATCCTCGACCTATGAAGCGCATGCGTGAAATATGACCATCTGTCAGCTATCAGCTATCGTACGTCAAACGACTATTTAAATAAAGCGCAGTAGTAAAACCAGTGTTGCCAAGTGTCTGCAAAATTCAGGACTATCAAGGCCGTTATATTGAAACATCATAAAAAATACATTTTTCCACATTGTTCCCAATTATTAATATTATTTTGGAAATAACAAGACAATAGAAGGATTTTCCTTTCACCCTAACTCCAAGTTAATTATTAATTTTAATTATTCGTGATGACAACATTTTTATAAAATTATTCTTAGTAGTCTTGTATGGATGATATGATATGGATGATATCGCCAGTTATTTTATGAATATTGGAAACATTATTTCATAAATCTTTATTTTTTAATGTTTTATATTTCCCCTATTTATTCACCTTGGCACATTTTAGATTTTAAGACTATGTACTTTTTTTACGCTTTGTGATTGATACAATAATTGAATTTTGCACGATAAAGCATTTAAAAAAAAACTGTCACCGTCTGGCAGCTATCGTCTACGTCAAATGAGTGTTTAAATGAAGCGCATGCAGTAGTGAAAGCAGTGTTGCAAACCAATGAATAACTTTGTTTTAGAAATAACTCATTATCATCATCATGACCAGGATATTAAAAATCAATAAATATGCAACTTTCTACAAATTGTTCTCAATTATTTAAATTAATCATCTAATTTTTTTAAAAACTCGAAATATTGTCTGATGAAATGTATGAATGATATTGAGCGATAGGCTTTGATTGGCAACACTGTCACTATCTGTCAGCTTTCGTACGTCAAACGAGTGTTCAAATGAAGCGCACTTTCTAGGGGAAGCAATGTTGCCACGGATGTGCATGATAAAGATTTTTTTTTCTCACCCAATGAAAAACATTCATCATGGCCGGGATATTATATTTATCAAATATGCAATTTTATTGTTTTCAATTATATTCATATCAAATGTTTCAATTTTTTATAAAACAGTCCAGATGGTCTGATGAAATATATAAATGACATCGTGCAATAGGCTATGAGTATCGACAACACTGTCGCCCTTTGTTAGCTATCATACGTCGAAGAAGTATTTAAATGAAGCACAGTAGTGAAAGCAGTATTGCGAAACTTAGAGATAACTTTGTTTCCCTCTCAACTCATCATTACTAAAATTCTCCTAACGTTTCATGACCAGTTAAAAAGTCATTGAACGGATGTTTATATGAAGCGCACCAATCAAAGCAACGTTGCCAATGTCTTGAAGTCCTTAACCAATATATTTGCCACATAGTTCATGACCAGCATTTTCAATATCACGTCAGACATAACACAGATGTTCAAACTTTTTGAATTAAAATCCTCAAACGCTGAAGAGACTTCAAGTTTCAGGACCGGTGTATTAAAACGTCATTAAACATGCACCTGTCTGGTTATTTTGGAGCGTCGTGGTTGTTGAATATTCGCAACAGCGTCAGCTATGGTACGTCAAAGGAGTGCTTAAATGGAGCCCACTGAATCCGTGTTGCCGAATGTCTTCAAATCACATAATTCATGAACAGCATGTTCAAAAGCGCGTCAAATGTAAGGCAGGTGTTCAAACTTTTTAAATTATAATATCCCCAAAACGCTGAAGGGACAAGAAGTTTCATGGCCGGTATATTAAAAAATAATTTACCCTATTTATTATTCAAGCCTCGCGCCCTCTAAATCACTTAGTCAAGCCGCTTTTTGATTGGCCTATGAATAACACAGCAGACGTTGTTATGCTGTTGTCCTCTCTGTTGTTGCGTTTGGCAAATTGTCATGAAAAATACATTTTTCCATGAGTTGTTGAACGCAAAAGTACATCAAATAACAATTAACGGGCCAAACCGCAAAAGCTGTTTATTATTCAAGACTCGAATTCCCTCAAGCGTTTTGGGATTCGAGTTTTTATGATTGGCCTATAAATAACCGCACAGATGGTTGAATTTGTGTAATAACAGGATTTCTCCACTTTTCAAGCTTTATGCATTTCGAAATTTCATTTTCATGACTGCGTGGTAATGGAGAATTTCAACCAAGGGAGAATCTAATTCGTATGTGACCAATAAACAAACGCACAGATGTCTATTCCAATTTGCAGACTGTATTGTTCAAAAGCGCATTGGCAGTTAATTTTAACGACTGGATATTAGAAACTATGATTTGTCTATGAATAAGCATTTTTCTAGGAAAACATTTTGTTTTAATTTCCCAAAAGCGCATTGAAGTTTTATTTTCATGACTAAGTGGCATGGAACGCTCTCATTTAAAACTGGAATCCGCAGAGGCACTTTGGAATTTTAATTTTTATGTTTCGTTTGTGGCGAAATATTCTGGCGCCTGAATAAAGAAATTCTTTTCTTTTTGAGTGCGGCCTTTCACAGTGGAATTGGAATTTCGAATTTTATGAGTGTATCTGTCAGAGCCATACAAACATTTCAAGATATTTTTTAGTTCTGGCAACACCGCTAAGAGTGGGATTGTGAGGTCTGGATTTAGTCGCTAATTGACAGGAGTGACATTAGTGAAGTAAGAGAATGATGGCGGTTTGAGTTGTAAAACGAATTAGACGGTTTTTTTGTAATTAATTTTTATCTTGATTTATCCGATCCATCAGCATTCTTTTCGAGTCGACATTGTTTTCGGTTCGTGCAGTAGTTGTTATAGTACCCATATAACCAGTCATTTGTGATAAATAGAAGTAGTTTTGAAAGAAATTGACTTTTGTTTACTCGAACCGTGTTCCCGGTATCAGACGGGTAGTTTAATATCGGGGCACCCGACATTTGGCGACCGTGACAGGACTGGTTGAATGGTCGGTACGGAGTGAGAAGTGTCGAAAAAATCGCGATCACTGGACAAACTCAACGCGGATAGCCCAAAGTTTTCGAAAAACACGTTTGGTTTTGACCGAGTTTGCCCGTGAAAGATGGATACGAAGAAGAAACACCGCAAAGTGCTTCGCACAGCTTTCACAAAGCTGTCAATGGAATTGGATGGGTTGTTGGGAGCCTCAGACACACAATCTCGATCTCTCAAAGTATCGCTGAATATTTTGAGGCGCAAAGCTGATGAACTTCAACGCATTGATGGTGAAATCTACGACATTCTCATCCAAGAAGATGCTAGTGAACAAGACCTACTACTGGAAATGGAGGGTGCTGATACCTACTTCAAAAAATTCGAGGACCTCAATAGCCGCTGCGAGGAATGGACGCAAGCGTCGCAGGCACAACAGGCTGAGGCAGACATTGCAAGTAGTACAGCCAATTTAGACCCCGACAGTGTGAGTTCTGTAAGTAATATTGCATGTAGGCGTAAATTCAAGTTACCCGTATTGGAATTTAAAAAATTTGATGGGACCCTCAAAGACTGGCTACCATTTTGGTCCCAATTTCAAAAGATACATGTTGACGCGGATATTGATTTAAATGACAAAGTTGAGTACCTTTTTCAAGCCACTTCACCGGGAAGTAGGGCTCGACAGCTCGTGGAAAGTTTTCCTGCGACCGGAGATAATTACAAGAAGATGATAGACTGTCTTTGTGCGCGATTCGGGCGCGAGGATCTACAAATCGAAGTCTACGTCCGCGAATTGCTTAAATTAGTCATAAATAACACCTCGTCTGGCAATAAAATTGATCTTTCCCTTTTATATGATAAGCTTGAAACTCAATTACGTGCGTTAGGGACTTTGGGCATTCAATCCGAAAAGTATGCGGCAATTTTATTCCCATTGGTAGAATCCTGCTTGCCTTCAGATTTGTTGCGGATCTGGCAACGCTGTCCGCGATCTTTTGACGATGGATCGTCCGAAACTTCCAATTCGAATGTTGCAGGGGTTGCCCTTATAGAAAATCGCCTTCAAAGTTTGATGAATTTTCTCAAAAATGAAGTGGACAACGAGCAACATATTGTTTTAGCAGGGGAAAGTTTTGACATTTCCAATGGCCCAAGGACGTTCAACCGACCGCGAGGCGACAAATCAAGGATGCCGGAAGCAGGAAAGGCCCACAATCCTTCCACCGCGATGGGCCTGATGAACACTAATGATCTGAGAAGATGTGTGTTTTGTCAAAATGTACACGATAGTACCAGTTGCTTCAAAGCTCAGAGCATGACTTACAATCAGAGGAAAGACATTTTGGCAGGAAAGGGGGCGTGTTATAGATGCTTAAAAATAGGACACCAATCTAGTAGATGTCGGGGAAAGTTGAAATGCCTGATCTGTGGCAGAAATCACGCAGCACTTATGTGTTCCAATCAGGCGGGTGCTCAGAAGAAGGAAGATAAACCTTTGGATAAAACAGACCATGCGAATGACCACGTACCAGAGATTAACCAAACACTCTCGAACAGTACAAATACACATGTCTTCCTGCAAACCCTTCGCGTAACCATGGAAAATGCAGGAATCTCCAGGAGTGTACGGGCTGTGATAGACACGGGATCTCAAAAGACGTATATCCAAGCAGCTACAGCTAAACTTTTGGCTTACGATTCAAAACGAGAAGTTAACATCGTGCATGGCCTGTTTGGAGGAACAGAAATATTGCAGAAGCACAGATGTTATGACGTAAAATTGAGACACAACAACTACAGTTGTACGTTCGAGGCTATGGACCAGTCGACGATTTGTGGAGAAGTTTCATCGGTTTTTGATGGCCCTTGGTCTAAGGAACTCCGCGACTTGAAGATTGAAATAACCGATTCACATGGTCCCGCCCCCATAGAGTTGTTGATAGGGGCAGACATTGCTGGCAGACTATACACCGGTAGAAGACATGTCTTGAAGTGTGGACTGGTGGCTTTGGAGACCCTGTTAGGATGGACATTGATGGGAAAATTGCCTTTGAAAGAGCCCAAAACACAGTCTATGTGTTCCTTGTCCCTTCTAGTCAATCATACAACGATCAGCAACTTATGGGAATTGGATGTCTTAGGAATAAGTGATCCTGCTCAGAAGAAATCTCGAGATGAAATGGCCACCGCAGCCAAAGAATTGTTCCTTGAAACGATCTCTATTAACAAGGAAGGACGATATGAGGTGAGGCTACCTTGGTTGGAGGGTCATCCTGCACTGCCGAGTAATTATACATTAGCTAAATCAAGACTAGACAGTGCTGTGAAGAAAATGACCAAACAAGGTTATTTAGAAGCATATGACCAGGTTTTTCAAGAATGGCTCAAGGAGGGAATAATAGAAGAGATTTTTGAGGATCAACCAAGCATTAACGCCCATTATCTTCCCCACAGACCCGTAATCAAATTGAACAGTGCATCCACCAAGATAAGACCAGTTTTCGATGCCTCAGCCAGAAACCGAGAGAGCCCATCGTTGAATCAGTGTCTTGAAAAGGGGCCAAACTTAATCGAATTGATTCCTGTGATCTTGCTACGGTTTAGACAACAGAAGATTGGATTGATCTCAGATATACGAAAAGCATTCCTACAGATTAGTATACATGAAGCTGACCGAGATTTTCTCCGATTCCTATGGATGAGTACAGGGGGTGAAGAAAAGATATATCGCCATCGTCGTGTGGTGTTCGGATTGAGCTGCAGTCCGTTTTTATTGGGAGCCTCATTGGATTATCACTTGGCCCAGATCAAAGGAAAATGTTCTTCAGGAATTGTGCATTCTACTGACCAAACAGTCTCCAAGCTAGCAGAAAGCTTCTACGTCGACAATTGCGTAACCAGCGTGGCGAATGAGGAGGAATTGAGACTGTTCATCGAAGAAGCTAGTATAACAATGGCCGAGGGAAAATTCGACTTGAGAGGGTGGGAGTTCACTGATCAGGTCCAGGAGGTCCCTTCAGATACATCAACTTTCGTATTGGGGATGGCATGGAACAAGCAGGACGACACTATATGTATCAACCTAGACTACGAACACATAGAGGAACTTCTCAGTAAGCCGGTCACGAAGAGAGTGATGCTCTCTCTTGCGCAGCGCGTATTTGACCCAATCGGTTACACCTGTCCGACAACTTTAATGCCGAAACTTTTACTTCAAGAGGCTTGGAAAAAGGAATTAACATGGGATACACCTGTTGATGCTGAAATGGAGAGTCGTTTCCGAAGTTGGATGGAAGACCTCCACTATCTATCGGCGATTAAAATTCCTAGATGGATCAGAGCTGGACCGAATGAGGCCGAGGAGTGGTCATTACATACGTTTTGCGATGCCAGCAAGAAGGCTTTTTCTGCGGTTGTCTTTTTGAGGGGAGTTCAAGGAGGTCGAGTGTTAATTCATCTTTTAGCAGCCAAGTCCAGGGTGGCCCCTCTAAAAACTCTGTCAATTCCTCGACTCGAGTTGATGGCTGCGGTGATTGGCGTCCGATTGTACAACACTATCAAACGGACACTTAAAATAGAATCCAAGAGTTACTTCTGGAGCGATTCCACCACGGTTCTTGCATGGATAAGAAGAGCAGAAGAATGGTCCACCTTTGTATGGAATCGTATAACAGAAATTCGGAAGACAACTACAGATCAAGATTGGCATCATGTTCCTGGGGTAAAAAACCCTGCAGACTTTCCTTCCCGGGGCTGTTCAGCTAAAGGGTTACTTGAGTCGCAATGGTGGGAGGGACCATCATGGCTCTATGGTGATGCATCTTCTTGGCCTGGAGATGATTTAGATTGTGACGAGGATGAAATTAACATAGAAAGGAAGAAGAAGCTAGTCAAGTCTCTGGTTAATAATGAGCAACAGATAATGACCTCTGAAGATTGGCACTTGGGATATTTTTCTCAGTATACGAAGACTTTACGAATGTGCGCGTGGATACTCCGATTTGCATACAACATCAGAAACGAAGACACTCGGCTCGAAGGAAAACTGACTGCAGAGGAAATCAATAAAGCGGAGCTTTTCGTGTTGCAGCTAGTACAACGGGAATGTTTTGTGAATGGCGACAAGAGGCTCAGTGGTTTTGATGTCTTTAAAGGCGAGGACGAGCTAATTCGAGTTAAGACGCGTATCAGCAGTAGGGAAGATACTGCAAATTTCCGCTTTCCTATTGTATTGCCGTCTCAGCATTTCCTGGTGAATCGACTTATATTTGGGCAGCATGTCAAATCATGTCATGTTGGAGTGCAAGGGTTGATGAGCGTGCTAAGGGAAAACTACTGGGTACTAGGGGGACGAAGGGCCTTGAAATCAGCAATTGTCGGATGTGTTGTTTGCAAACGTTTCAATTCCAAACCAATTACGACCAACTCTCCTCCACTTCCATTGGATCGAGTCAGGGATGCTACAGCTTTCGAGGTGACTGGAGTGGATTTTGCGGGGCCTTTGTTTCTGAGGACGGGCGATAAAGTGTGGATATGTATTTTCACGTGTGCCGTGTATAGAGCTGTACATTTTGTAGTTTGTAGTGGTCTGTCAGTGGACAGTTTTATTCAGGCCCTACGACGTTTTATTGCCAGACGAGGTCGACCAAAGACAATATATAGCGATAATGGTACCAATTTTGTCGGTACAGACAATGCCTTCTCAAGAGTGGATTTTCAAAAAATCTCCGAGCATAGTGCGGTCGAACGTATACGGTGGTGTTTTAACCCGCCTACGGCCGCGTGGTGGGGCGGTTTCTGGGAACGGTTCGTCGGAGTTCTCAAAAAGTTGCTGCGGAGAGTACTCGGGCGCGCCTCATTGAATCGTGAGCAACTAGAGACGGTTATCTGTGACTGCGAGTCCGTCATAAACATGAGACCGCTCACCTACCCTTCTTCTGATGCCAATGATTTGGCACCTTTAACACCAATGATGTTCCTGAGAGATCGAGCCACGGATGGAGTTCCTGATTGTGACGTCATTGATAGGGACTCACTCTGCCGAAGAATGGTCTACCGACAGAAGTTGTTGGAACACCTGCGTGGACGTTTTCGCATTGAATATTTGGGCCAATTAAAGCTCTGGTCCAAGGGGGCCAACAACTATCAAATCAAGGTGGGAGAAATTGTCTTTGTGGGAAACGACCAAGACAAGCGGACAAGTTGGCCTCTAGGGCGAGTAATGCAAATTTTCCCTGGAAAGGATGGTCGCATTCGCCTGGTTCGAGTTCGTACGGAGAAAGGCCAATTTCTTAGACCTGTGCAAAGGTTGTATCCATTGGAGTGTACAGCAGCAACTCAACATCCTGAAGCGGAAGAGATGGGAGACTGCGGTACCAGTACCAGTGCATCATCGCGCCGGCCAAGAGTGGAAGCGAGTGTCCCCGATGTAGACAAAGAGTGCGCGGAAACGGGAGTGGATGATAGCAAAGTACCCGCCGTCTCGAATGAGAGTGTTACGCGGAGTGGACGCGCGGTGAAAGTTCCTTCGCGGTATTCGGACTGATAAGATTAGTTATAAGTTTGTTGTTCGTTTAGCTGTAAGGAAGTTAGGAATATTGTAAGGTATGTCTCTTTAGTTTGAGTGATCCATGTTTATAGATAGGCTTTAACTATGGCTCAGGTGGGAGAATGTCAGAGCCATACAAACATTTCAAGATATTTTTTAGTTCTGGCAACACCGCTAAGAGTGGGATTGTGAGGTCTGGATTTAGTCGCTAATTGACAGGAGTGACATTAGTGAAGTAAGAGAATGATGGCGGTTTGAGTTGTAAAACGAATTAGACGGTTTTTTTGTAATTAATTTTTATCTTGATTTATCCGATCCATCAGCATTCTTTTCGAGTCGACATTGTTTTCGGTTCGTGCAGTAGTTGTTATAGTACCCATATAACCAGTCATTTGTGATAAATAGAAGTAGTTTTGAAAGAAATTGACTTTTGTTTACTCGAACCGTGTTCCCGGTATCAGACGGGTAGTTTAATATCGGGGCACCCGACAGTATCATCAAAGAGCATATTGGAATTTGTTTTACGATTCGACTTATAAAAGGCGATTTATTTATTGTACAATCGAGGGCAGTCCATGTTTTTTAATGTCCCCATGGAATTCCATCTGAAGTAGTTTTCAAAGTTACTTTTATTGCCTTTTCAGGATATTAAAACGTAGGTATTTTCTTGATAGAATAAAAGCGACAACACTGCACCATACTTCATATCTCGTGGAACTGACGTATACCTTTCAATTGTATATTGTACAGTATAAATGTAGCGTTGAGACTGTGTTGCCGTCCTGTGTCGTTCTAAACGAGTTTGAGGATGAATTGAAGGCGTATTATTTTGGTATTACATCCGTCAAATATCGTGTTAAATGTAGCGTGTCAACAGTTGTGGCTGAAATTTTACTGACAGAAGGCTGATGTTGAACGAGACGTTATTTAACCTCCGCTCCAACGTTGCCAAATGTACTATTACCAACTAACAGCTGACTCGCGATATTGCTACATTTAGATATTGTTGAATAGTTGGGTTATATTATTTACCGCATCGAGTTAAGCACAAGATCTCAGCACAACATAAGTTGAGCAGGAGCGTACCTGTTTACTCGGGCAGGAGCAGCCATATGACAGGAGCGTTACTTTTTAAACGATATTTTAGACATGTCATGTTGTTGAACCTGCTTACATTCATGACGAGCAGTCAGAACGTCAGAACTGTCAGATGTCAGGAGAATTGAAATGTCAAAGACCAAAGATGTGATACATTGGCAACGTTGGAGCTGAGGTTAAGTAACGTCTCGTGATGTTGATGGTGTAGATCTATCAAATTCCACAATACTATAAAATAAACAATTCCACTCCATGCCAGCCAAGCAGAACGGCACAATTGACCATGGGTTCATCCACAATTGTTCCCAACGAAGATAAGGTTCAGCTCCGTTGAATTTGTTTTATAAAATAAAAGGTTTCTGGCGGGCTATACAAATTCAAATGCCGTTCTGCACAATTAAACTTAAAAACCTCAACAGTCATGAATTGGAATGGCTTGATAGCGCGGTTTTTATGAAACCAATCATAATAAACAAAATTTTAATTGCACTTTTAAAGGAAATGGGTATGGATGCGTTGCTATGGCAAAGAATTCAATTTGACGGGTTTTTCATTGACAAATAATGATGAGCTTTTGAATTTACTAGTCTTGACAATGATTGAAATTTTATGCGGTTTTGGATTTCTTAGTCGTGGAAATTTGCATATTTTCACTCAATCCAGAGTCATAGAGGTTTGAACTTGATGTTGATGTGGGACTTCTGAAGACCTTGCATGTTAGTCTCGTGATCTCATAGAAAGTTAAGAAGTTTATATGTATTAAAAAATGACATAAAGAGGAGTTATCATTGAGGTTTGATCAAGTGGTGACCTATCCAAGTTTCACTCAAATCAACTAACTCAATTCAGAGTTAAAGAGGTTTGAACTTAATGCTAGACTTCTACGGATCTTGTATGTTGAATTCGTGACCTCATATAAACCTCAATAAATAATAAGTAAGGAGGAGTTGTTGAGGTTATAATGAGTTGTAACACATTCAAGATTCACTCTAATCGAGTCTGGCTTAAGAGGACTTTCCATGTTGAACTGGTGACCTTATATAAACCGCAATTACTAAAATAGGTTGAGTTATAAGTTTTGTGAGGTAGCAACACAGTCCGCTGGCAACGTTGCATCAAATCAGGCTACATTTAAGGGCAGTGGTTGACATTCACAAAAATCACCACTCTGTTGCCAACAATGTCCCTCTGGCTTAATCACGAGAACACACCTTTCCCACTAAGCAATTTACAATGTTTGCAAAGCCCTGTTAATTAATAAACTCCGAAAAACTAATAAAAGCTCATACCTTTATACTTTCATTTTCTCATTAAACAGTAGATTTCTTGGAAAACTGCTTCCATAATTTACTTCCAGACTTCATGTTCAGCGCGATCAGAAATAACGATAATCGATTGTTTGCCTAATTGAAAAAGTTGGTTATTTGTCTTCGAACCAGTTTTTTCTACGCCCCTGCTATGCATAATCTTCCGGTTCAGTTTAAATTGTTTTTTTGGCAAATTAAAATGTTTTTCCAACTGGTAAATGGATTATAGGACAATATTGTTGTTTTTGCAACAGACGGGTTTTGTTTGAAATTTTAATGGTTATTTATAGCAATATTTCGTTTCACTGGTTCTGCTCCTAATTTGTTGCTGATGGTGTTTTTTTGTTGTTGTTCAATCGGCTAAAACCATCAGGTTGAAACACATTTGTTACCGTATGACAGTATTTAGGTGTCCGATAACTTTAAATTCCCTTATTTACGACGAACCCGTTAATCACATGTAGTGCCGATAAATCCGACCGCTGCCTGGAAGATTTCGGCTGGCTGAGCATCGGAAAATTAAAAAATACGATTTATGGGGGCCATGGTGGTTTGATTTTGGAGTGTGAATTACGTGCTGGACAGCAAAATATGGTAATTTGTCGGACGGGGGCTCGTTTTTGACGTGGGCCGGGTAAATATGCCCGTGTTGGATGTCATAGTCTGCGAGCATGACTGGCACTTTTTTTCTGATTTGTTGATGGATATGTTTGCCTTTTTGGGGAGTTGTTGCGTGACTGATATTTCCTTTGTTAATATTTCATTGAACATGGCAAACGTGTTGAAGCTATTGGCAACCACGCAGCGTCTGAAATTCTACGGAAAATTGACTCTTATCCTACTATGTTTATACGCGTAGACCAAGAAATGATCATTCGCTGGACGAGGTTAGAAATCAGAACCGACTTGCCTGTATAGGCAAGTGTAACTAGGCGAAACACCTTTAAATTTTTTATTTATTGTTGCCGCTAAGACTCACGACTGCACGGTAAACTATTGTTTATGCAGTACCTATACAAACAGCTGTATAAGTAGTGATCGACACCTTTTTTGAGAAAATTCGAAAAAAAAATTCTCACGGACCCCGTCTAAACCACCTCAATCAAGTTGGAACGTTGAAACTAGAAATAGTCACTCCTCAAACTCTCTAGAAACTTGTGTCAAAAAACCATCAACATCGCATTTGTTTTGAGTTGTGTTCGACCCCTTTTTTGAAGAAGCTCTAGAAATTGTCCTTATGGGCCCCTCCAAACGTCATCAATGGAGTTGAAACATTAAAACTAGCAATGGTCACTCCTTAAGCTCCCGAGAAACTTATAGCAAAACATCAATATCGCATTCATTTAAAGAGTTGTTTGACCCTTTTTTTGAGGAAACTCGAGAAATTGTCCTTACGGGCCCCTCTAAACCACCTCAATGGAGTTGGAACGTTTGAACTGCCAATAGTCACTCCTGAAACTCTCGAAAAACTTGTGTCGAAAAACCATTCACATCACATTAGTTTTTAGTAGTGTTGGACCCCTCTTTTGAGGAAACTCGAGATATTGTCCTTACGGACCCCTCCAAACCACCTCAATCGAGTTGGAACGTTTAAACCACAGTAGTAAGGGCTGTGCCGGTTCTGGCTCACCGCCCAAAATGCCCGCTAGGTGGCGCCACGATACGGTGGCGCCACGATAGCGCGACCGTCACCACGTGCGCGTGACGTCATCCGTCGTCGACGTGTTGTGTGGGGGTTGGGGTGGGGTGTGGGGGTGGGGGTCTTTGCGACCACGTGCGCGTGACGTCATCCGTCGGTGGGCGGTGTGACCGTTGGTGGGGGTGGGGGTGGGGGGTTTGGGATGACATTACATTTTATGAACAAAAAAAGTTCATGATTCAAGCCTTGAAGAAATTGAATATTGCGGGTAAGTGTTATCATCATTCAGTTCTAAATTTAGCTCGAATGCACGGTTTTCTTATCAGTAACAAACGAGTCTCAGCACGCGGTATTCTTATCACCAGTAGACAGCATGTGGTTTTCACGTCACACTCCTCTTATCAACAGTTCTAAATTTAGCTCGAATGCGCGGTGTTCTTATCAATAACTGACGCCTCATGGTCTGCAGGAAACTAAAGTTTGATATTTATCCATGTAAAATTATCTCATTTCAATTTTATTCATTTTTTCAGAACCAATCCATCAGTACGAAAATTCAATGCAAATAATTGTGGACAATTGTCAATCGAATTTCTATATAATAATATGACATGATCGAGAACCATCAGTAACGTTGAGAGTGTCATCATGACTAGAACTATAACAATAACGGGAAATACTTCTGTGTTGAAAGCAGAATTCAATCCACCCATATTTTTGGATGAAAATAAAGAATATTTTTTGGGGTTGGCTGATTTTGAATCGTTTATGAGTATACCTAACATACAACCGGGTAGCGATAAAATATATGTAGCGGATAAAGTTATCACAATTCCAGAAGGAACTTACGATTTGAAAGATATTGAAACATATATTAATTCTGTAATTGATGACATTTTTGGAGAAAAAGTTGGGTTTAAGATGAAAGCAAACCCCAATACATTAAAATGTCAGCTTTATTGCACAAAGGAAATAGATTTCACACCAAGTGACTCCATAGCGAAAATATTGGGTTTTAAGAAACGAAAAATTGCATCAAATGAATTTTCTGAATCGGATGAAGTTGTTAATATATTTAAAGTTAATGCAATTTGTGTTGATTGCGACATTTGCATTGGATCATATAGTAATGGTCTACCCGTTCATATAATTCATCAGTTTTTTCCTTCTGTTCCTCCAGGGTATAAAATAGTGGAATCACCATTACCAATACTTTATTTCCCCATCAGCGTCAAGACAATCAACAACATCACTGTTAAAATAGTAGATCAAGACGGTGATTTGATTAATTTCCGAAACGAGACCATAACAGTTCGATTACATCTTAAACATTAGAAAATATTATGGTTATTAAATACAACTATCGCTATTTCAAACAATCGCCATATAAAAGGGAGAAGCTGTCTATAGAAACCAGTCCAAGACGAAACTCCAACCAGTTAACATCACAAGAAACCAGCCCAAGACGAGACTCCAGCAAGTTAACATCACAAAATCACCAATTTCTTATATCTCTGGGGTTAAAAGTATTGAAATAATGGATATATTAAACGTTGATGAAAAATTATATGTAGATAATTCAATAATAAGCTCTGAGCTTCATTCATATCAACCGTTTGTCTCTTCAAAATTTGAATACAATGATGAAATTCGCATACCTGTTCAAGAACTTGATATATACAAACTACCTTCAGGGAGTCATCTTTACATTGAAGGTACCTTGACCAACAATAAGGGTGCCTATTCTAAAAAATTACAATTTGTCAACAATGGTATAGCTTATTTGTTTCGAGAAATTCGCTATGAACTTAATGGAGTTACTATAGATTCCGTAAGAAATGTTGGTTTAGCTTCAACCTTGAAGGGTTATCTTTCATATAATACAAATGAAAGTCTAAAGCTGCAAAATGCTGGATGGTTTCCAAATAGAGATGAAAAGAAAAACATTTTAGTTGATGATAAAGGAAAATTTAATGTATCTATACCTTTGAAAATGTTGATGGGATTTTTTGAAGACTATAAAAAAATAATCTTGAATATGAAACAAGAACTGGTTTTGATCCGAGCCAGCGATGATGTTGATGCAGTTTTATATGTTGAAGATATGCAAAATCCGTCACCCGAAGCGGAAAATCCAAAAGTTACATTTGACAAGATCTATTGGAAAGTACCTCATATTCAAGTTGATATACCACAACAACTAGCTTTAACACAAATTCTTGAAACAAATAAAGATCTGTTACTTGGATTTCGTAGTTGGGAAATTGTTGAATATTCCTCACTACCTGAAGCGACCCGTCATACTTGGCCTGTTAAAACAAGTAGTAAACTTGAAGCACCTCGTCATATAATAATTGGTTTTCAAGAAAATAGAAAAGGACACATCATGAAAGATGCTAGTCAATTCGATAATATAAATCTCTCAAATATTAGAGTATTTTTGAATTCTGAAAGATATCCATATCATGATTTGTATTTGAATTTCAATGATAACAAGTTTTCAGCTCTCTATGAAATGTTTGCAAACTTTAAAAATTCCTACTATGATATACCAAACGAACCAATTTTCAACCCTCAAAACTTTAAAAATAAGTGTCCAATCGCCCATATTGATTGTTCCCACCAGAAAGAAACACTTCAAACAGGTACTGTTGTTTTGAGAGTTGAATTCGAGACAAATAATAATACAAAAAAGGATACATCAGTATATTGTCTGATTTTACATGATAAATTATTTAGCTACAATCCTTTAACAAAAATAGTCAAGCAATTGTAATACACATGTTCTCAAATAATTATATAAACCATTTTGTTTCTCTAAATGATGTTCAGTATGTCTCGAGAATTGAAGCTCTGCTTATCTTACCATTTAAAGAGATCGAAAGAATTGAAAAACAAATTCAAGATTATAGTGGTGAATAGCAGATGATGGTGAAATTCTCACAATTGAAAATATGAAACTACTCGTTTTGGATGTACAAGGATTTATAATTGAAAACAAAAAATTTATTCCTAAAGAACTGGCTGCCTATGATGGAGAAAAAATATGTCATTATATATTTAGATGTCCCTTTTCTATGGAACACTTGCCTCCAGAACTGCGTAAACAAGCAAACTGGTTGATGAAAAATCATCATTGTATTTCATGGAATGAAGGATTTACGCAATCACATAAGTTTTCCGACATTGTGAAAAACATAACAAGAAACGTGGATTATGTGTACGTGAAAGGAAAAGAAAAGGCGCAATACATTGGGAAATATTCATCGAAGCCCGTTATCGAACTTGATGACAAACCACCTTTATCGTTGGAAAAACCACATTGTCTATACCATTTATCATCACCCGCAATGTGTGCACTTACTAATGTTTTTAATTTGTATAAAACATGTTTAATGATTGAATAAATCACATTTTTGATTACATTTTTTATTTTATTTCAAACACCTTTTTATAAATATTTACAGGTAGGTATTCACAAATTTTCAACCCTCAAAAATAAGTGTCGAATCACACACAGTGATTGTTCTCATCACAAAGAAACACTTCAAGCAGGATATACTGCTTTGTTTTGAGAGTTGAATTCGAAACAAATAATAATACAAGAAGGATTCATCAGTATATTGTCTGATTTTTACATGATAAATTATTAAGCTATAATCCTTTGACAAAAATAGTCAAGCAGTTGTAATTCGCATGTTCTCAAATAATTATATAAACCATCTATTTCTCTAAATGATGTTCAGTATTTCTCCAGAATTGAAGCTTCGCTTATCTAACCATTTAGTATGAGAATTTTATGGTGACTTACAAATAAAAGGTTCTGTATTGATTGAAAATAAAACAGTTCAATAATGAATACTATCAAAGAAGATGTGGTGAGTGAGCTACACAAACCAGCCAGAAGATTTTTTAAAAGAAGAGCAGTAATTGTAAAGGGGATCAATGATCTTTTTCAAGCAGATTTAGTTGAAATGCAACCATATTCAAAAATAAACAAAGGATATAGATATATTCTGGTTATAATTAATGTGTTTTCAAAATTTGTTTGGGCAATTCCTGTCAAAACAAAGACTGCTAAAGATGTAACCACAGCCATGAAATTAATTTTAAACAGTGTAAAAACACCCCCTAAAAATCTGCAGACTGATCAGGGAAAGGAATTCTATAATACAGAGTTCCAAGATTTGATGAAAAAATTCAACATCAATCACTACTCAACATTTTCCAATATGAAAGCTAGCATCGTAGAGAGGGTGAACAGAACATTGAAAAACAGAATGTGGAAAAAATTCAGTTTGCAGGGAAACTATAAATGGTTAAAAATATTACCTGAGATAGTATCAGAATACAATAATACCAAACATTCTGTTATTGGAATGAAACCTATACAAGTATCTAAGGAACATGAGAAGCACCTACTATCAAAAGTTTATGGTCGCATAAAAACAGTGAATCCTTCCAAATATGAAAAGGGAGACTATGTGCGAATAAGTAAGTTTCGTGAGATGTTTTCAAAAGGGTATACACCTTACTGGTCAAATGAAATCTTTGTGATTAAAAAAATAAAAATCACAAATCCAACAACCTACATATTGGAGGATCATAGAGGTGAAGAGATACAGGGTGCATTTTATAAGGAGGAGTTGCAAAAAGTTAAACATCCTGACGTGTATTTGGTAGAAAAGATTCTAAGACGGAAGGGAAATAAAGTTTATGTTAAATGGTTGGGCATGAATAATTCACATAATTCATGGGTTATGAAAAATAATGTATTGTAATATCTTGTAATTCAATAAAAAACACTTGCTAGTAGATAATTCTTTTATTTCTATACAAATATACTCCTAGAATGGGTAGCATGATACAAAAAATGAATGCAAAGATTGATATAATAGCGAATTCTATATGATTTTTACATTCAAACGAATCAATAAGTACATTCCAGTTTGTTGGTTTAAAATTTTCATCTACAAAATAAAGTCTTAACTTAAAAGCTAAATATGACAAATTTTTAATTGACTCATCAATTTTTAGCCAATCAATCCATTATTAACAATTAATTTTTCTCAGTTTGATGGTCAAGAGTCATTATGATTGGTTGATATGCAAATAAACGTTTCTTGTATATTTGAATCCACTTGTATATACAAGGTATTGTTAAAAAGGCGCTCAGAAACAATACTTTTGCTGGAAGTCCTGTTGTCATTGCTAATTTTTATACTAAGGGATATATCGTGGCAATATTTATGTGTTCTAGTGTTCTTGTTTTCTTGTTGTCTTGTTTTCTTGTGTTCTAGTGTTCTTGTTTTCTTGTTTTCTTGTTGTCTTGTTTTCTTGTTTTCATGTTTTCTTGTGTTCTTGTTTTCTTGTGTTCTAGTGTTCTTGTTTTCTTGTTTTCTTGTGTTCTAGTGTTCTTGTTTTCATGTTTTCTTGTGTTCTTGTTTCCTTGTTTTCTTGTTTTCTTGTTTTCTTGTTGTGTCCAATCACACACACAGTGATTGTTCTCATCACAAAGAAACACTTCAAGCAGGATATACTGCTTTGTTTTGAGAGTTGAATCCGAAACAAATAATAATACAAGAAGGATTCATCAGTATATTGTCTGATTTTTACATGATAAATTATTAAGCTATAATCCTTTGACAAAAATAGTCAAGCAGTTGTAATACACATGTTCTCAGAAAAGAAAATGACTAGATTGAAGGCTATTTGTGATTGACAGCTCCTTGATTTTGAAATCTTCTGCCAAATTGAAGCCCTGCATGTCTATTGCAATGATTGTTTCATACGAATACCAGGATTCATGGACTTTGTAATGAGTTCTCAAATAATTAACGAGTTTGATAGGTGGTCTCAAGTTTCCATAACCATCAAAATAAAACGCTTAATTTTCATTTATTATGTATGCAGTACAATGAGTTCCATGATTCTGTTAACTTTCTAGATTCAAAATACCACATTCCTTCACTTTAAATTTTTTTTGAGGAGGTTGTCACACATAAATACACCTCTTTAATGTGAGATATTCAATATTTTCACATATTTTAGTATATCGTTATTTGAAAGGGATCTCTGCGAAAATATTATTTGATTTTTTTTATGGTTTTTTTCTTGATAGTGCCTCCTTTGTAGGGTTTAATGTATAATCCACCACCCTGCTTGGAAAGTTTTTCCATTTCTTTATTGTGTCGATGTAATTCTTCGAGTTGCTCCTTTGATACTTTAATATCATTAACGGCCTTAGCTATTCCAGCTGCACCACCGCCTAAAGCTCCTAGTGCACCCAAAATTGGAAGTAATAATGGGAGAAATCCACCAATTTTTTTGGGGGGTTTGATAACTCGTGTTTTCTTTTTTCTTTCGGTTCTCTTGATCCCCATTCCAAGTTTCCGTTTACCTTTCATAATTCCACTTACTGTTAGAGCAGCAATTCTTTCTCCTACCGAGGAATCTTTTGCTCCAACTCTCTGCCAAGCTTTATCTGCTAGAGCTTTATCCGCTCGATGTCGTTGAGGTAAATCAGTTGTTTGTGAGTATGCGATATCGTGTTCTCGACACGCAGCATCCAATGGATTGATACCAGACTCTCCCCTATTCAATCTTTCTTCTAAATTTGTACCAGGACCACAAAATTGATAGCCAGGAATATGAAGCTCAACAGGTAGTCTATTAATCAGAGTGTTTATTAAACCTCGACCTTCCCTCTTGGAGTGTTTGGAGGAAGTGTACTTTCGTGAAGCGTGTACAATCATTTTATACCTATAGAGGTTTGTGTGTATCATTTAAATACTATTTTCAGTTTAAAAATTTGCAACACGATTGTCTATCGATTTCATGCTATCTGATCAATATGTCCATCTGATTAATGTATAAATACTTTTGCAAAAAACAATTCTGTTTATTGATATCTAGAATGCGGATAGAAAAACAATCGTTTTCCTTACCCATCACAAACCATGATGTGAAGGATTTTACGAAACCAATTCAAAAACATGGTGATTTATTTGGTGGGGAATCGAAAAGATGTCTCATTGTTGGACCATCTGGTTCAGGTAAAACCAACGTGATGTTGGCTTTACTTGAGCATCCAAATGGAATAAGATTTGCAAACGTGTACCTTTATTCCAAATCATTACAACAGCCAAAGTATGAATATTTAAGACAACTATTGGCACCCATGGAAGAGATTGGATATTTCGAGTATGAGAGCGATGAAAATATCATTCCTCCTCATGAAATAGCACCAGAATCGGTCATCATATTTGATGATATACCATGTGGAACACAAACTATAATAAGGGACTATTTCACACATTCGAGACATAAAAATACAGACTGCTTTTTTATTTTTCAAGGTTATTCATCAATTCAGAAAAGACTTATACGTGAGAACGCTAATTTGCTAATTTTATTCAAGCAGGATTCTATGAATTTGAATCATATATATAATGATCATTGTATGCTGGATATGTCATTTGAGCAATTGAAGCAACTCTGCGCACACTGTTGGAAAGAACCTTATAATTTTCTGGTTATTGATAAAGATTGTGAACTGAATTGCGGAAGATATAGGAAAAATTTTGATTCATTCATATATCTATAAAATGGATAAGCGGTTGGCTGAGGAATTGATGAAGTCAAGAAAAGCTGTCAAGGATAAATATAATAGTCTAAAATTAGCTATGACCACTACACAATCACAACTAGAGCAAGCTTACAAACCAATAACTCAACCGCTACAACAACTCATTTCCAAAATAAATGAACCTTTCAACATAAAGGAAGAATTCAAAGAAGAAGAAGAAGAACCTGAAACTTCTATGTTTCACACAACACCATTAAAACCTAAACCAAGTTTTTCAAGATTATTTTATGAGACATCAACACCTACAAGACCTACAAGAACTGGTAGAACTCCTATTCTACCGATGGAAATACCATCATTTTTTGATACAAGCCTTGCATCTGTTAGCCAGTTACCATCTATACAAGAACCTAGTCAGTTACCTAATACTATACAAGAACGTAGTCAGTTACCAACTATACTAGAAACTAGTGTTATAGCCCAAACCAACCCCTTCGAAAGCTCGGAAAATCAAAATCTTTCAGATATATTGGAACAGTCAAGGCAATCGGTTCAAAATTTAATCGACACGCAACCATATGAAATATGGTTAAAAAGTTTTGATCCACTACCAAGAGATTATATTGATGCTAGTGTGAAGGATACTGAACATAATTTTGATCATCATTATGGAATAGTACATGACATAGATACTGATAAATTCTATTTGGGGACCACACTTAAATTTGTAGAAATTATTGGAAAAAATGTGAAAGTAGATGGAAAAATTTATGATGGTACAAAAGGATTGTATGAATTACTATTTAAAAAATATCCTAAAGACTATGAAGATGAGGATTTGGATAATTATATGGATATTTTAGCTAAAACCAATGCATATCGAAGAAATAATGATCCAAATGAACGTGTGCAGGGAAATGGATCATCAAAATATATAACTATAATAGGACCATACCTACAAAAACATGGCATAACAAAAACACGACACATCAAACCATTATATTCTCGTTTTTTAAAGAAACTAAAACCTCCAATAACTAGAATGCGAACGGGAAAGGGGTTGTGGAATATCAATAAAAACGATATAGATTATGTTTATTGGGATAATATCAACGAACTTGTTGATAGATTGAGACTAATAACAGCTTCCATGAGAGCTGGTCATACTGGTCATAATAATGAAATACTATCAATAATCGAAGAGTTACGTGAAGCTAAAGTAATTGCATAAATACATCCTCAAATACGTAAAACGAATCAATCCGAAAATGTCACTCAACAAGTTCGGTTCTCATTTATTCAAGAGAGATGAAACAGAAAACAATATCAAGTTATTTAATTTTTCTGAGGTTAATTTATCTTATGTAATGGTTTTACCATTTATTGGTCGCTATACACCAACAGAAAAAAATTTCGTGTTGATGCAAGATGGAAGAACTTCATACCGTTTCCCATTTGAAAAAGGAATCATTTTATTCGGTGAATATCCTAAAAAAGACGTTTCCATGTTGGTTAATGGAAAAGCAGGAAAGCTGGAAAATAGATCTATCAAGAAAGGTGATTTGATAGCGTTTAGACGTGAAACGGATAGTAAAATAACAGAATTTTATGGTGAATTACAAATAAAATGCCCCGTAGTGATTGAAAATAAAACAGTTCAATAATGAGTACTATCAATGAAGATGTGGTGGATGAGCTACCTACACAAACCAACAAACAGATTTAGATGAAATGTAGCCATATTCAACAATAAAAAAGGATATTATACCTAGATATATTTTAGTTATGAAAAAACACATTTTCTATACCATTTATCATCACCTGCAATGTGTGCACTTACTAATGTTTATAATTTGTATAAAACATGTTAATTGATTGAATAAATCACATTTTTGATTACATTTTTTATTTTATTTCAAACGCCTTTTTATAAATATTTACAGGTACGTATTCACAAATTTTCAACCCTCAAAAATAAGTGTCCAATCACAGTGATTGTTCTCATCACAAAGAAACACTTCAAGCAGGATATACTGTTTTGTTTTGAGAGTTGAATTCGAAACAAATAATAATACAAGAAGGGGAAAAATTGTGGATAATGAGTTTGAAATCAAAAATGTTCACCTCAAAAGCTCTACCGATTCGTCTACTACTTAAATTCCTGCCACCGTTTGAAAAACTAACAGCTGTGTATAAAAGACCATCGGGGCAGATAGCTGTAGTTATAAATGATTATTTATATATACTTAGCGAGGATAGATTTAGATTAATTGACCGAATCAATATAACAAAAAGATTTGAACCATTTGTGGATGGTAGAAAGTTACTTGGAGCAGTCAATACCTATTCTGGAAAAACCATCTTCTTTTATGATGATAATGCCTTTGTAAATTTGGATGAGTGTACTCTACAGCCAGAGTCCTTTGGCTACACATCAATACATTTTAATGGTATACCACCCCTATTCACCACAGTTTTTCGATATGTGAATGGATTGTTATACTTCATTCAAGATGGTCGCTTTTTTGAATATAATGAATTTGAAAATTCCCTACAAAATTCCGGTAAATTGGAGTTCAATACATTTGGTATAGAGTGTCCCATGATATCTTTATATGAACAACTTAGACTGTTACTTAGGCAAATTGTAAGTAAAATTCCTATGAATTTATAGTTTTAATTTATTAATAAAGTACAGCAACTATAGCGCCAAGTTCAAGGTTGTGGTTGACTGATAAAGAGACACGCGGTCGATGTACTATTGTGAATTCCAAGGTTGTGGTTGACTGATAAAGAGACACGCGTCCGATGTGCTATTGTGAATAAAATTCTTGTGAAATAAAACATTGTTTGTTTTAATTAAATAACTTGATATTGTTTTCTGTTTCATCTCTCTTGAATAAATGAGAACCGAACTTGTTGAGTGACATTTTCGGATTGATTCGTTTTACGTATTTGAGGGTTGTAATTTCAACTAGGTGAATCAATTTATAGTCGAGAAAAAACCAGAGGCTGACACATGTTACTGATAAGAACACTGCATTTGAGCTAAATTTAGAACTGTTGATAAGAGGAGTGTGATAGGAAACCCACATGTTGTCTACTGGTGATAAGAAAACTGCAGGCTGAGACTCGTTTGTTATTGATAAGAACACCGCGCATTCGAGCTAAATTTAGAACTGAACGATGATAACACTTACCCACAATATTCAATTTCTTCAAGCATGAACTGTTCATAAAATGTAATGTCATCCCAAACCCCCCACCCCCACCCCCACCAACGGTCACACCGCCCACCGACGGATGACGTCACGCGCACGTGGTCGCAAAGACCCCCACCCCCACACCCCACCCCAACCCCCACACAACACGCCGACGACGGATGACGTCACGCGCACGTGGTGACGGTCGCGCTATCGTGGCGCCACCGTATCGTGGCGCCACCTAGCGGGCATTTTGGGCGGTGAGCCAGAACCGGCACAGCCCTTACTACTAACCACCAATAGTCACTCCTCTAACTCTCGAAAAACTTGTGTCAAAAAACCATTAACATCGCATTAATTTTTAGTAGTGTTCGACCCCTTTTTTGAGGAAACTCGAGAAATTTTCCTTACGGGCCCCTCCAAACCACGTCAATCGAGTTGGAACGTCCAAACTACCAATAGTCACTCCTCAAACTCTCGAAAAACTTGTGTCGAAAAACCATTAACATCGCATTAGTTTTTAGTAGTGTTCGACCCCTTTTTTGAGGAAAGTCGAGTTATTGTCCTTACGGACCCCTCCAAACCACCTCAATCGAGTTGGAACGTCCAAACTACCAATAGTCACTCCTCAAACTCTCGAAAAACTTGTGTCGAAAAACCATTAACATCGCATTAGTTTTTAGTAGTGTTCGACCCCTTTTTTGAGGAAAGTCGAGTTATTGTCCTTACGGACCCCTCCAAACCACCTCAATCGAGTTGGAACGTTCAAACTACCAATAGTCACTCCTCAAACTATCGAAAAACTTGTGTCGAAAAACCATTAACATCGCATTAGTTTTTAGTAGTGTTCGACCCCTTTTTTGAGGAAAGTCGAGTTATTGTCCTTACGGACCCCTCCAAACCACCTCAATCGAGTTGAAACGTCCAAACTACCAATAGTCACTCCTCAAACTCTCAAAAAACTTGTGTCAAAAAACCATTCACATCGCATTAGTTTTTAGTAGTGTTCGACCCCTTTTTTTGAGAAACTCGAGAAATTGTCCTTACGGACCCCTACAAACCACCTCAATCGAGTTGGAACGTTTAAACTCTACCAATAGACACTCCTGAAACTCTCGAAAAACTTGTGTCAAAAAACCATAAACCTCGCATTAGTTTTTAGTTCGACACTTTTTTGAGGAAACTCGAGAAATTGTCCTTTCGGGCCCCTCTGAACCACCTTAATGGAGTTGGTACGTTGAAACTACCAATAGTCACTCCTGAAACTATCGAAAAACTTGTGTCAAAAAACCATTAACATCGCATTAGTTTTTAGTAGTGTTCGACCCCTTTTTTGAGGAAACTCGAGAAATTTTCCTCACGGGCCCCTCCAAACCACCTCAATCGAGTTGGAACGTTGAAACTACCAACAGTTACTCCTCAAAGCATGATAAAACTTGTGTCAAAAAATCAACAACATCGCATCAGTTTAAAGGTGTTGAACCTTTTTTTTAGAAAAATCGAGAAAATGACCTTAGAGCCTCTGCAAACCTCCTCAATTGAGTAAGAACGTTAAAACTAGCAACAGTCACTCCTCAAACTCTCAAAAAACTTGTGTCAAAAAACCATTCACATCGAATTAGTTTTTAGAAGTGTTCGACCACTTTTTTGAGGAAACTCGACAACTGTGCTACATAAAGAACGTTATTTGACACATGGTGGTATCCGTTCAATAAAAGATCGTTGCCAGCTTTATAGGTTTTGTTTAAACAACATAAAACATCAAACCGGTTTTCAGATTAATCTCAGCAAACCGGAAGGATTCCGAGTTTTTTATGATAAGATAAATTATGCTGTTCCTCCCTAGTAATATCAACTCAATCTACTTTTTAATTATATCCGCTCAAAAATTCAAATTTACTCAGTTTACATAATCTTCCAGTAAACGACTTATTTCATATCCACATCAAAGAGACGAATTTTAATTTTGTGTAAGGGTCACATTTTGTCAGTCAGTGACATCAATATAAGTATTTAAAATGCAAATTTCATGAAGCCCAACAAAAATGACCGTATTACTCAATGGCATAACATAACAAATACAAATATCACAAATTCCAAAACAAACCGGCTTATTTGTCGTAAACAAAATGTTCCAGTGATGCATTTACGAGTGGATATTGGAAAAATATTTCAATTTAACAAAAAAAAAATAGCTGTGGGGAAACTATTTCGTTAAATATTCGATGGAACTTTTTCAATCAGGCATATAATCATGCAATTTGTGTATCACGACTGGAAGTAAATCAACGTTGAACCAAGAAAATGAAAGTCTTGTCACGTAAAGTAATGCGATTTAATTAGTTTGCCCCAGTTTGTTAATTATGAAGCCTTTTTGGAAGTGACATTAATGAGAAAGCGTATTCTCTTGGTAGACAATGAGTGGCAACAGGACTACATCTGTCAGTGGACGAAAATAGTGATGATAAATGTAGCCTATGAGGGGGGGCTAGGTTGCCAGAGCCACCAAAATCATTATGAACTAGAATTCTGGGATCTGTAAAGAGGCGCATTCTTTTGAAATTCACAACTTATGAGCATTGAAGCGATTTTTTCGAAAAAATATATAATAAGGCGTGGACTTTTTGTTAGATATTATGCGATTTTGCACACATGTTGACTCATAAAACGATGCTGGTGTGAACAAAAAATCTCAACAATAAATTATTTGTCAGTTTCTGGATTTTGTCCAATTTAAATTTCTATTTTTCAGGTGGTTACTACATATTTGAGCGGAAAACCCAAAAACTGCAAATCATCGTGCTGAACACGAATCTAATGACGCGTCACAACGAAAACGATCCCGAGGTTCTGGAACAGTGGAGGTGGCTGCATGAAAAGCTGGATAAAATCCAGGAAAACGGCGCTGCGGTAAGTGATTTCTCATAATCTCATAAAGTCCAATTAGATTAAGTCTTGCGGGAAAAATCCCCATAATTACAAAAGATGGTAAGAATGCAAAAACAAGATTAATGCGTTTTGGCGCGGTCGACTCGTCTCAAACAAACGGCAACGAATGGTTTTTTGAAAATTTAATCCGGCCGCGAGCGGCAAAACTTTATTGTCGACGTAGATTTCAATTATTGTGGGTTGTTACATAAAAAATCATAAAAACAAAAGTTTTTCTGTTTTACAGCACTTTTGGGGTTTGCGTCGTGCAAAAGTAATGTAATTGATGGCTCTCAAGAAGCTGGAAATTTGTCTTCGTGAAAAAACGGTTGTTTTTAAAATGGTCGTACCGCAAATGCGGTTTCAAGAGGCTAAGCTTTTTGTCCAAAGTCAAGAAGTTTTGACTGCCAATATTTGTGAGAGTTTGTGGTTACGTGAAATGAGCATTAAGGATTGTTTACTGTTTCAACCCTTGAGCAAACTTTGACATTTTATGAGATTTTCCAAGGATGTCTGTAGGTCATGCACGTGACATTCATCGCTCATAGCAAATTTCCTTCCCGTTCCATTGAGACTAAGTTTGTCTCAATATCTTTGATGGTTTTTGTGTGATGGCCTCCAAGAGACGTTGTGGGTCACACATACATCACTTAAAGCTAATTTCCTTTTTTTGGTTAATATATCGTTCTTTTTAATGAACTATTTCAATTTTTGGGTCAAAGGGGATAATATCAAAATCCATGAATCATAATCAACCTCGCGCTTTCACCACGCACAAATGGCAGGAAGGTTTTCAATGTACCAATCGGCCAAATTACAATGCCATTATAATTTTGATACATTAGAACGTGGCGAAAATAATCATGTGCGTATAATGAGCAGGTCGGTCATTATTCAAACCAAACGGCCATTATAGGACAATCATAAAACCAAAAGCCCTAAAGCGGTTTTCGAAATTACCGCTCATGAAAATTTGAATCCCATTTTTCGGATTAATCCCTATAATCGCCATTTCGGATGATAATCCGCCACGAGATATTTCCCATCGAAAAATGAGGTTCTTGATGGGGTCGACATAAATATTCAAATCCTGTAGTGATTATGGAGAATGTGCCGATGAAAGTTATGAAGCTCTTGTTGATGACTGCTTTTTCATGTGACAATCATGAATTTATTACGCGATTTGGTGGCGAAATTTACATATGCGGTTTTTGATGGACTAGTCATTGACAGGTAGTTCAAATACTAGTGCTGTCATGTGACATAACATCATAATAAACAAAATGATGTTTCGTATAATCCCCGATGTGAAGAAATCCCACTATCAAATCGATACATTCTCCCAAACTCCTATAGCAAACAACTCCAATACTGTTCAGCCCCATTGCAAAAACAAAAAAATCTCCCGCTTTCGCAAAGCCTCTAAAAAACGACCTTCACCATCAAATCCGTATGCTTCACCGATAAATTCAGATAACAGTTATTCGAGGATAATAATGCGCCATGTGACTTTTCGAACGTGAATCTTCAAGAGCACGGAATAATTGCGGTTTTCTATTTAATTGTCGTAGATTCGAGGAGCATCAGTATTGCAGTTTTGCACGTGCAAATCATAAAAAAATCGAATAAAACGAATGCAGTTACGTTAGTTTATATGTAAAACTGCGGTTATAGATGTGCTGATCATACAAATAAGATCATATGATAAAATGGGACTTGTTGTGCGACGTTGCCACACTTATTAAATGCCGAGTTTATGGTGATTTTGTTACTTGTATCATGTATATCAATTCCAATCAATACGTGGCAGTCAATCAACTCATGCAGTCTTAAAAGTGCTAAATCTAGATAACACAGATAACATATAAATATTATTACTATTATCCAGCGCAAATAGTATACAATACACACCGCACTGGCCTCGCTATTTTTGTTATATACGGTTTTGAACCAAAACTCATGGAAGTAAACACACTACACGTGATCAGAGACAGCGGAACAATTGAACAGATCACATGTGTTGGTTCATTTCACGTGACCTTCCAGCTTTTTTCCAATCACGTGTATAGTTTGAAGTATTTTCTTTCAGGCGTCAAGGTAGGTGAGTTTTAGTTCTTTTATTCAATCAACGGTTTTAGTGAAGGTTTAGTTTTGGCTCGGTCGCCTACGTTTGGTGTTTAAGTGATTAGAGACATGTCAGCTGCAAAGAATAGCAGGATTTCAGCTTCAATAATGATTAAACAACAACAAACAAAACCTACTGCAATCAGGAAATGGAATAAAAAACTGGCTGAGCCCCCGTCGCTTTCGCCAAAGCCGGTTCTTAAAAAACGACAATCAGCATCAAATCCCGATGCTATTCCCGATAAATCCAGATAACAGTTATTCGAGGATAATAATGTGCCACGTGACATTCCACTGGAAACGCCGAATCCGACGCGAATCGACAACGTATGTTTAATTAAATGGAATTCATTAAGAGGGACACTTTGATTAATAATTATGTAACATGCCACTGATGGAGGTCCGCTAGCCAGCCTGGCTAAATAATCTGGATTTAATCAGTTGTTTGCTGTGGCTGGAATGGGGCTTACAAATCGATAATGGGCTCATATAGTAAGCGGAAGCTTAGCGGCAAATCTCCATGGATATTGCATGTTTTTCCTCATTGACTGGATTGCAGCTGGAATTAGCCATAAGGAACTGTTCTTGTCGCAACGTTGACAAACTTTATCGGGGCTTGTATTTAATATTCTGATGAAGTATGCGCAATTCAATTTTCTATTCGGAATTTTACTGGGAATTTTGATCAAGGGGTATAGGGAGAAGCGAGCAAAAGCGTGTAATTTCCACAAAGCAATGGTGTATTGTATGACCTATATTTTGGAAACCGCAGTTTCTAGTAGAATGGGCGAATTATGTCATGTTTCAAGATGAGCTTGTTATGATCGGAGTATGCAAAACCGACAAAAGAATTCTGTTATGTTTGTTTAAGTAGAAAATGCGGTTTCAAACTGTCGGGTATGACGTTTTTGACATATTAATACGGCTATTACATCATTGACACTGTGGTTCTGGATAAACTTGTCATAATAACACAATAATCCCAACACACCGTGCTTTATTAATCCGCTGACAAGGCAACATCCGAATATAACGTCTATATTTGTGTCCTTCACAATGCGCATTTAGTTTTGACAATCATACGATGTTAAAATGATGGATGTATAAAATTTTTCATGATCTGATTATATTGATTATTTATAGTCCGATTCCTCAAAAGCGCATTGGATATTGACAGGCTATGCATAGAAGTGAACGTTATGATCATGCGCAGTTCACCAAATAACAGATTATTTGATCAAATCAATGCGCACAATTGGGAAGCACATACTCAGTTGATAAACTTGTTAAGCGTTGTCCTGATCATGCGTCCTACAAAAAGCTAATCATCATTCTGATCCTGCGCAATTGCAAAAATGTCAGCCTTGATTCCTTGTTAGAAAAATAAATGTATCGTTTTGACGTTCCCCTACCTTGATAAAAATGTGTTCAGTATTGACATGCTTCTACGTTGATAAAAATATACAAAATTGACATGTCCCAACCTTGATAGAAGAAGTGAATGTGTTCAGTATTGTAGAAGACTTGTCATACCTTGATAGAGTTGACATGCCCCTACTTTGATACATTTTAACATGCCTCTACCTTGAGAGAATACACTCATTTGATCAAGCCCATAGAAGGTTCATGCGCAATAGTAAAAATGCTATTTGGGCATGCGCTTACAGAAAGGCGATAGTCTGGACATGCGTTGACTAGTGATCCATTCATTTTTATTAGTCACGTCACGTCAAACCTCATTCTAGTCATGCGCAGTAGTCATGCAGTAATGACGATGACACAAATTATAAGGAGAAAAACAGTGGAGAATTCCGCTATTAGATATCAAATATATTGTTATTCGGTTGTTGCACATAACCAACGTAACGTGTAACGTGTTGATCGAACAAATCAGTGTAGCAATCATTTTCACTATTGCGCATGGTCAAAATGTCACTTGATGCCATCCTCCAACATCTTTGACATAGATCATTCTAGTCATGCGCAGTCGTAAAAATCATACATGTTTGACCAATATTATACGGTATTTAATTGTCACACCGCCCTACTAAACGAATGTTTATTAAAACCACCCTTCTTGTTTCAGGCTTATCTTGTCGGCCACATCCCTCCCGGCTCGGACGAACGCTTCAAAGGCCAATCCACGCCCAATCACTTGATGTACAAGCATCCCCAAAACCGCAAATACCTTGAGATTGTCCGAAAATACCCGTCCGTGATTCTGGGCCAGTTTTTCGGACATCTACACTCGGACACTTTCAGGATTTTCTATGGAGAGAATGGTAAGTCCGGTTTAATCGATTACCAAAGATTATAAACGTTCGAAAAATAACGGACCCGAATATTGCAATAATTGAAGAGATTTTTATCATTCGCATTGCCACCAGGCAAAATCCATAATGCATTAAATAATATCGAATTAATTAAATTCAGCAAATACTTCATTGTGGTAATTATCATAAATCATAGCAGTATTATTGGTGAAATGTCATTAATCATTTGCACATAATAATCCGTATATAATCCATTTATTTTTGCTACGTCACCTGACCCAACACCCCCAGACCCCGCCACCTCATCGGGGATTACTTGCAAGTTTATGCATTAATGCATAATTAAGTAAACGACTTGGTTACATGACTCGGTTTAGAATTAAATTAAATTGTGCTTTCATAGAACATCCCTTGTTGCCAGGTTTTCGTGAATTTCCTTTGCCATCAGAATTTCATTAGCAAATTATTAAATTTTTCTTTGTTTCATAAATCACTTTTGAAATCGCCCCGGTATTTGTGGGGCAGATCCACGAGGGTTTCAGTGATATGAAATGAACGCCATAAATTGATGTCATCAGAATGACTAAACACTCAACTATTGAAATATGACTTTTTCTGTTCCTTGAAAATATGGCTGAATTGATGACTGATATCGAGGAACAGAGTTGTAATTTTGACTTTTTTTTTCTTGATATGAAATTCAAAATTGAGTTTTTGACTCTGTAGCAGGATTAACAATGTTATTCTCAGCAACTTTTATTATTAGTCATTTTTGGATATTGGGCATTTTAACGATGATATACTTGAACTGGGAAAGCACTGCTTGGTTTCTTGTGGGATGGATTTCCATATATTCCTTAACATGCCCATACAATTTCATTTAATTTTCCTCATAAATTATCAAATGCATAGTCCTGCCCCTGCGCAGAAGGGAAAATGACATATTGATCTCCTTTTCTGGTGGACATATCATTTTGACCATGCTCAAAAGTAAAAATGACATTTCAGCAATAATTCAACTTGATAATTCGTTATTTTGATCATGCGCAGTACCAAACATTATATATTAGTCGCTTGTTTGGTAAATTAAACTTGACAATCATTGTTGTTTTGATCATGCGCATTAGTCAATATGACATATAAATCCACTCATTTCAAAAATTAAACTTAATGATCGTTATTTAGATCATGCGCAGTGCTGAATGTCACATTATTATATTAGTACGCTTTCTTTAGTGAACTAGAGTTGATAATCTCTGTTATGATCATGCGCATTGGTGAATAAAACATCTTAATTCGCTTTTTTTACCGACCTTCACGTAATAATCGTTGTTTTTGTCATGTGCAGTAGTGGAAATAAATGGCGTCTCTATTATTTGCTTTTTTGATGATCTTGACTTGATTATCACTGGTTTGAGCATGCGCAGTAGCGAAAATGACATCTTATTTTACTTTTTCACTGAACATTACTTGATTATCGTTGATTTGATCATGCGCAGTATGAAAAATGCCATCTCTTTTCGCTTTTTTGATGTTCTTGACTTGATTATTACAGTTTTGATAATCCGCAGTACATCTTATTTCACTTTCACTCAGTGCCCTTCACTTTATAATCGTTAGTTTGATAATGCTTTTTGAGGGCCCTTGACTTGACCATCACTGTTTTGGTCATGCGCAGTGGATAAAACAACAGCTCAATTCACAATATTTTTTTCAGTGAATACATACGTACGTTGATAATAGCGATAGTTTCTTCAAATGTATGAGTTCCGACGTCGCCATCTGCTATTTTTGCGCTCACTAAGAAAGTAAAACTAATTCCAGCTGAAAAGAAAACTCGAAAAAACTCCCCATCCCTGAAAAACTCTTATAAATCAAGGCGCAGCCCTCCAAAACAATCAGCCATTCAGTCCATATCAGGTCGCAGCCTCAATAGCCTCACCGAAAACTTTCAATATCCTCCAATCGAAACTTCCGCTGCTCTTGAATTATACAAAACTTTAATTAGTCATTAGAGGACGCTGGAAGTTGGAGAGTTAACGACTTCGGTCAGCTACGGCGGCTCCCCGAACAGCTTATGCCGAATTTATCCATTCGCATGATAAATAAATCTCTGATAAGTACCTGGGCCTTGTTCAAGAGATGCAAAATGTGCCCGCCGAGATTAGAAAGATAGTTACAGAGGACAAAGTTGTTATTTATTAGTCCGTCTGGCAACATTGTTAATATTTCAGCTACTTCATTGTTCAACTATCTGAAGCTGCAGCTAGTTTATAAACCACATTAGAATGGCAATTAACTTTTACACCAGACTAGACGGGAAAAGTTAATTAGCAATTTAAGACATCTGTGATTAGCTTTTGCTAGACCTAGAGATTAGTGGCAATCCAGCTAAGGCCATGTTAACTTACATTCGGATAAGATATGGTGCAGGGTTGTCACGTTGGTTGAACCATCGTTAATTTACACGAATATTGTCAGCAAAGTGGTAATCAATGTCGATGAATTTTGTCCTGGGGGAGGATCTGGAATTACAGGGAACCTGTTGCTTGTCATCTTAGACTAATTGGGGAAGTGGGATAATGGTAGATTAGTTGTTCTCTCAGGGGTTAATAAATGCATCAAATTCACGGATAATTTGAGTGTACGGGCCAATTGGTTGTATAAATGTTATTTGCTAAATCCTAAATCAACTGTGATTTGCCGAAAAAATCGAGGAGAATTTTCATTTGGATAGCGTGGTTCGGGGCTCCGATATATGAGTAGACAATATTTCGAAAACATTTTGGAAAATAGTTACGTTTCACCTAATTTCCAGAGCCTGGAAGAGGTTTTGGAACTGTTAATTTACGAATTAATCGTTAGAAACAGCTTCTTTGGAGAGTTAATGAGGAGGAGATTGAGGAAAATCTCCAATGGACATGCTGTTAGAGGAGTTCTTAATGTAAATGCTGATGGTGAGTATTTCGAAACCAAATTGGAAGGTTTCACCCCATTTCCAGAGTCTGGAATAAGTTTTGGAATTATTAGATTGCGAATCAACACGGCCCAAGTACTTTTGTGGTCTTGCAACCGGTAAAAATAGCTTCTTTGGGGAGTTGCGATGAGAAGGAGGAGTAGGGTAATCTCCAATGGACATACTGATCTAGAAATTTCGGGAATAACGTTGATTCACGAATTAAGCGACCAATTTTCATGTGGCCATGAAACCGTCAGAATCAGTTTATTCAAAAAGTTAAGAGGTGGAGGAGATTCAGGAAAAACCTTATGGACTGTCTGGTAGAGGATTCTTGGATGTAAATACTGAAAAATTCGAAACAAAATGGAAAAACGTCACGTTTTACTCCATTTCCAGATTCTGGAATACCTTTTAGAACTGTCAACTTACGAATCAAGCCCCCCACTCTGTATAATAGGACATTGATGAAAACTTGTTGAAAATAATATACAGGGTGATCTATGTTATGATGTCATTTGTCCCAAAAAATTGTTCATAATTTTTGGAAAAACTTCACACTTGTATTTGTGAATCGAATTTCAATCACCGATGACCTTGAAATCAAGAAATGAGTTCATTCGAGAAGTTCAGAAGAAGGGGAAGTCTGGCAACAACCTCATGGACAATCTGGTAAATGAGTCATGGATGTGAATACTGGATATTTCGTGAAAAAATGAAAAACGTTTCACCTTATCTCCAGAGCCGGGAATACGTTTTTCGGGACAGTCAACTTATGAACTGAGCCTTACCAAAGGCCTTGAAACCAAGAAATGAGCTCATTTGCGAGGTCTACAGGTAAAGGAGGGTTTGGGAAACTTTATGGATGTGAATACTGAACAATTCGAAAAAAGTTGGAAAACTTCATCTTTTCAAAGCCGGTAAAATCAGCTCATTCGAGAAGTTTAGAGGTGGTTTTTCAAACCTTTAAGGAAAATCTCTTCTGGTAAAGGAGTCCTGGATGTGAATACTAGACAATTAAAAAAAAGGGATCATTTTACATTTCACCCCATTTCCAGAGCCTGGAATCACTTTCCAAACACAAATTTCATCTCAACTCACGAATCATTCACTAAAAAAGTTAAAAACATGTATTTTGAGGAGTTAACAAGTAGGAGGAACTCCACTGTAATGTTCGTTGTCATGATATAGAGCGATGCATGGGGCAATGCACCACTCAAATTCACACCTCATGAAACTTTAATCAAGAAGACTGTTCAACATGTCACCAAAATAACACAATCCGCCCTTACAGTTCCATAAATAGCTGAAACACACCCCCAATACAATCAGACACAAACCCCCTCAGGTGCGCATCAATGAACAATTCCCATCAATCAATCGCACCGATCCAGAGACCTCCCTCTATTCCATATATCCCGAAATTCGCATCCATCGACATGCATTTATAGTTACTTGTGTTTAATTCCAGGACGTCCCATATCTTGGGCCATGCTGGCACCATCCATCACGCCAAAAAGAAACCACGATGGTCCCAACAATCCCGGACTGAGATTGTACAAGTTCGATATGGATTCTGGACAGGTAAACGTTGTTTGTTCAATATTTTTCCACGTGTAATGATTTATCCAGTTATCTGGCATAGTGCCGGCCATTTGCCAAGTGTTTACTTTCCGGCATATATCGGGGGGCTTATCTGGAGCAACAACGGCGTCTGGCACGGATTTCCTTACCTATAAACCCATTCCCGAGTTCTATACACACATACATAGAGAGGTGTTTGCTGGATATGGGATTGCCGTTGCTGTCGTCCTAACTTGCTTTCGGTTTGCTAATGTTCCTCAATGTTGAGGATTATGGTCTTGGCCGGGTACGGAGGAGGAAAAATATGTCTTTTGTTGGCGTGGTTGCGATCTTATCTGGGGGGAATGAAATATTTGTTGGGGATTTTATGATTACGTGATATAGCGTGAAGGCAACAATAATTCAACCACTTCAACGGTGTATGTTTCTCAGGACTACGTGGTTTCCTTTAGTTCATTATTAAACCGTTTGACATGTCACACCGTTGCCAAGCCTATTTCATTCCCTATAATTTTTTGTGAATGAGGGTTGTAACAACCCTCAAATATAATACCTCTATAGAAGGCCTCCGTTTTATCTTTACAATAAACAACATCGACAACGCTGTATCTTCTACGTGAACTGGTTTCTCTTGATATTTGATGGTGCGTCCTCATGGGCGTAGTGGACGCGTTTTGACATTTTATGCGTATTGACATGCCCATTTTGATTGGTTGTATAATTTTGAATCATGACGGCGGGAATATCACGAACCAATCCTATCGCAAAACGCGAAAATACCGTCCTTGAAATACGCGCATGAGGACCCACCATTACATCCAGCCCAAGTCTAAGGACAGGAGTGATCGAGCATAAGTAATCCTTCTTTTAAATGCATCGTTTCCAACCATATTTTATTCCTGATCTTGTGAATATGTTCCTCTCAAATATACATTTTTTGTTTAGCCTCTCGTTTTTCCAGTTTTATATCTTTTAAAAAAAACCTCTTATCGACAACGCTGCATCTTCGTTCGATTTTTGAAACATGTCTAGAGCAAAGTCAAATGATCCCAGTTCATCCCACGTTCAATTGCACTGTTGTCGATGTGTGTAAATGACTTCTGACATTAGACTGACGTGTGACAACACTGTATCTTTCACAGGTTCAAGTGGTTTCCTTTAGTCCATTATTTAAAGGTTTGACGTCCCACACCGTTGCCAAACCTATGTTATTTCTCATTTACTATATTTTTGTGGATGGGGGTTGTGATACCCACGTTTTCCCTTGCCTCCTCACAATAAATAGCATCGGCAACGTTGCATCTTTCACCATGTAACCTCTTGTCTCCATTTTTAAACTTTTGACCAGCTGACGTGTGCTAGAGATTGATCGAGCAAAATTCATCCTACTTTCAAAAGCACCGTCAGAAAAAAATATATTCTCGGGCACCGTTGCCAAGCCTTTTTTTATTTCAGATGAAGTATTTTATCGATTTCTCTGTTTTTTTTACAAAACACAACATTGACAACACCACATCTTCCACACAAATACATCTATTGAAAAATGCCTCTCATCGACAATGCTGCATCTTCGTTTGACCTCATTTTTTGAACGTGTCGGGAAATAAGGTCAAATGATTATAATTCATCCTACGTTCAAATGCACTGTTGTCAAGCTTGTTTTATTGATTGTACTGTTTTTTTTATGTGTGATTTGATGAAAAGAGTCCTCCATTTTCCCCATTTCACTAAACAAATAGTAACATTAGTAACGGTGTTTTATTTAGACAAAATGTTGATCGATCATTCTTATTTCCAATGCATCGTTGCCAAAAGTCCACTTTATTGCTGTTTCTTGTTTGAAAAATACATAATAATCGACAACGTTGTATTTTTAACAAAAGGAAGTGCATGGTTTTCTTCAGTTCATTATTCAAACGTTTTACAGAATCTAGATGAAGTGTGTCTAGAAACAGGCTAGATTCGGCAAAATTAATCCCATGTCCAAATGCACTGTTGCCAAGATTGCATTTTTGTTGGATGTTCACATTTATGGAGGTCTCCATTCAACTCAGCAGTTCATAACATTGGCAACGCTGCATCTTACGAAATAATGGGGTTTTCCTTCAAGATCAGTATATAAACTATGTCCAGTGTTGCCAAATGATCCCTATCAAAATCAGTAGAACAGAAACCCATGGGGAAAATCAGTGGATCTTCTGTTGAAACAGTGGTTCTGGCAATCTTGCGAATGACACATGACACGATACAATGCAGACCGATGCAATCGAATGACAGGATTCAGTCTACTGCAGACGCTCGACACCGATGACGTCATATTTTTCCCCCCCTCCGTCTCTTACCTCAGGCAAAGTGAGGCAACCTCTTGTATACTGATCTTGGTTTTCCTTGATCTAATTTTTAATGACATATCCCCTGCATCGTTGCCAAACTTCATTTTTTGTTCATCACGTTTTCGTTTGACATTCGGATGACGGGCGACTAGATCAAGAGTTAATCTACGTTCAAATGCACTGTTGCCAAGCCTTTCTGCTGGTAAAACAAAGGATTTATTTTTTGTTTCTTGCCAAATTCAATGGATGTGTCATAGCCTTTATGACTATATCGGCAACGCTGCATTGTTATCAAATTATCATCAAGTTTTCCTGGATCCAATCTTCATACGTTTGACGTCCAGCTGCCCCGGGTCTAGAAATAGGACATTTGATCACAAGTCATCCTACGTTCAAATGCACCGTTGCCACGCTATTTTCTCATAGAAATAAATGTTTTGACCTGATAAGCTTGTCAACGTCACAAATACCCCCTTTTTAATGAATAGTAATGTACACGATATCGATCTACCATGTCTACATGGTGAAACAGAAATCCTGTAAACGACACCCATCAGTTATCCATTATCATTTGAGCAAAAATTACACGACGAAAATAGCGAAACACATCAGCCTATCCGATCAAGTCACGCTAATCAATATTCTATCATGAAACACGAATTAGTTATTCTATGGGGCTTTGTTTAGCATTTGTCATCGTTAGCAATGAATGGACTGGAAGATTCAATTTTTCAGAAAAATTCATTCGCTTCATTGAATAACAAATGTTTTATACTTTTTGCCAGTCCCCGGTAATATTTTTTCTCTGGCCATAACTTTACTTCAGTAGGCTCTTAGACAACTTGTACCGGAAACCTGTTCCGGGAGCTCGGGGGTGCACCAAAAGAATACTCTTGTTTGTGTTTCTTGGTCAACCAGTTTTTTAGATATCCAGAAGACGATATATTTGAGGGATATTGGATATTGAACATTAGATATAACTATAATGCCTTAAGCTGGAAACTCATCATTTCAATAAAGAATACGCTATTTCTTATTAATAATATATCAAAGTGATGAATTTAGAATCTGATTCTTGTTTTTTTAGTATTGATAAGTACCGTTTACTGATTACCGATTACTGAAGTACAGGCGCTACGAGTTTCGGGCTGTTGGCCCCGACACCGCAGCCTCTAGTTGGGCTTATTGTATCTTCTCTGTGCCTGTCTCTCAGTCGAAGAGCTCCATTGCCCGAATAAGGTTTATAACTCGTTCTACTGTTTCCCTGTCCGTTCTTTGAGGAGTAGTTGTGAATTTCCCATTATCTCTTCTCAAGTACGCCAGCGCTTCACATTCGAATACAATGTGGGAGGCTGTTTCCTCCTCGTTGCACAGCCTACATATGGGTTCCTCGTTGAAAAGACCCATGATATGCATGTGTTTCCTTAGAGTGCAGTGTCCAGTTAATATACCTGTTACTTTCCTAAGCTGATTCCTGCTGAGTTTCAGTAGGCTTCCAGAAAATGATGATTCGATCTCCTCTGCCATCATTAATTTACTGTGTTTTAGTCCTGGTGATTGGCACCATCTAGCTTTCTGTTGTTTTTTTTGACCAACAGTTCAGCCAACCTCTCACAGAGGATTTTGTTATACCAATAGCAGGTTCTGGACCCAGAAGTGGTGTGTTTGCAGCTTTGCGTGCTAGTAGATCCGCCCGCTCGTTCCCAGCTATCCCTGTGTGTCCTGGTATCCATCCAAGAGTGACATCGTTAGATACACCCAGTGTGACAAGGTTTTGCTGACAGTCCATGACTTGTTTGGATTTGGTTTCCTGACAGGAGATGGTTTTGATTGCAGCTTGGCTGTCACTAAGGATAAGGATTTTCCTTCCTCTCTAGCCTCTCCTGAGATTCTCTTGCACGCATAACAAACAAATTTTGCGTTTGGTATTTTGGTTTGCAAAAACAGTCATAATTATTCTATATTCAACGTGTTCCAAAGTGTTGTCGAGAAACTTACATAATCAAAATTCATAGCATATAGTCACGATAATCATTTATCAACAAAATATCAAAACATTTGACTACCTCATTAAGCTACCCCAATCAATAACTCAAACATTAAACTCGAATAAATCCATTAAGCTCCCCTTGTTTGGTCCCTCGACGAATAACCAGCTTGCCGCCGCCAACTCCATCAACATAAACTTCAGATATCATAGTTTTGATTTCAATGGCGCCAACATTAACAATATGCAATCATTCGTTTGCTATCTCATCCACTCCGGAGTTTCCATAATGACAGTAATATTATGCATTCAATTAGTACGGCATCATCATGCAAATGTAGCCCAACATAAACTGCATGCCGATAAAAGCAAACAGTTATATTCGCTAGTCAGAGTCAAGAGGTTAAAATGTTTGTTCCTTAGATATTCGACTACTCGCAGTATTACCTGGACCTGACTGCAGCCAACACGGTTGGAAAAGCTGAGTGGATGATTGAATACAACTTCAGCACCTACTACGGGCTCACCAGTATCAGTCCGATAAACTTGCACAATCTGGCTGATAAGTTCACGCAAGACTTCAGCGATGGAAGTGTGTTTCACAAGTACGTTACTTAACATACCCACGGTTATATATATGACAACATTGCAGATACTACAGAGCCAACTCGGTACGTTTCCATTCGAAAATAGCGCCCTCTTGCGACGATAGCTGCGCTAACACTCACTACTGCGCCATAACACGCGTTGACTACGATGCGCATGGTCAGTGTTTAAAAATCGCCGCCAGCGCCCTCTCTTCCTCGTCGTCAACGACCATTTACGCCACCTGGATCGTCGCTTTGTTTGTAGCTCAAAGTGTGCTCGATTAGCTTGAAAATGTAACATTCTATATGGCTGTGGTTTTTTGTACCTAAATGTATATAGTTGCTGTGTATATTCATTTTTCGTGTACAGTGTTGCAAGGTTGAGTTGATTGGTGTAACGATTATAAATATACGTCAATAGAGGGCAGTGTTTAAGTACCACCGTGTTTTATTAATGGCAATCATAATCATAGCGGATTGAATTGTACACAAGTTTAATGATGCAACCGAGAGTTGTGAAAACTTTTAATGGTTCTCGAATTTGTATATTTATTGCGAGAAACACTGGAAAACTTTGTGGCGTCCGTTATACGCCACCCGAATAAAGTTTGCGGGTCATTAGGAAACTGATGGAAATATTTTAAGTGGCGTTGCATCGGATAAAAAGCGGAATTGGCCAAATAAAAGGACTTTTAGTGTTATTAGGAGGAATGTTTCATTTTGTTAAGAGCTTTTGTGGTTTGTTTGTTTTTCCGAAGATGCTCTTGTGTGATTCTTTAAGGATTTTGAGAAGCTCCATTGCGTTCTCGCTGTGCATTGGAGGATAATGGAGATAATGGAACGCTATTGTAAGTAAGTATCCTTTGATTATATTTCCACTTTTGCATCCTGAGCATGCGTCATTTAATCTTGACATCTAATTTACAAAACAAGGTTATGATTCAAATTTCCTTTGAAAAATATGTTTCAGCTCGTCAATACAATCTGGCAACGCTGTCACTACGGTTAGGCTACATTAAGTTCGACATCATCATCGCACGTGATAACAGTAAAGTCATCTACGATGAGATCACGTGTTTAAGCTGGTTTTGATCAAACACAGTGATCTGGCTGACAAAAATCAGAGCTATTCAAAAAAATGACCCTTGTTGCTACTCCAGAGGTCAAAACTTTATTTTTTTGATTTTTGTTACAAAAATAGTCATCTATCTTTGAGAAGTCGTAGCTCGGTTAATTTGTGGTTGATTGGAATAATTTGTTCACTAAAACATTGCTTTTTGAAAATTGTATTTTGAAAAATTCCCAAGAATTCTTTGGTTTTTGAATTACGCAGCTCGAAGCTATTTTGTCACAAAAATCTTTGAGGACATCTAATTTCTGGTCGATTTAAATAACTATTTTACAAGTGAGTGAAAGCCGAGGAAAAAGTTCAAATGGAAAATAACCAAAGCTTTACATATTTTTCGTGTCCAACCAAATCGATCCATAAACAACCGAAATAAAAAATCTCAAAAATTGCATCTACCGTTCCTGAGATACTGACGAAATTTTCAAAACGGCGTAGCATGTTTATATGTGAAGAGAATCTTAACCTCTATACAAATCAAAAAAGCAAATTATCATGTTTAGGTGCAAAAATATGATAAAATCAAAATCCAAAGTTTCAATGATGAACCATATTAGAAAAGATCTACTGAATGATTCATAAATAGATCGGAATAAAACGGGTATTTTCAAGGGACAAAGAGCACCAAGCATAAAGAAAAAAGACTTACCATCTATAATAGATGATTCTGATATCATTTCTTCGTGCATGTAATATACTTATACATAATCAAAATAATTGAAATTTGATGGATCCGGGTCTGTAAATGATAAGATCCATATCGTTAACAAAATCCGGCAACGCTGTCATTACGAATAAGCTACATCTATCCATGATGATTGACGTTTAAAATAATGTCAATTGCACGACATTCAATGTGGGGTTGTCAATGTTTACATGATGATGTATCAATGTATTGATGTCAACACTAACCTTTTCCTCCGAAACAGCAAATTAACTATGCCTTGATAAGTGACTCTTACTCAGCTTTATTTATATGCTCGCGTAACTTATGAACATCTACAATAATAACTTGATATTGAATATCAACATTTATTTTCCATTTAATACTTGATAAAAACATCCAAAAGAAATTTTCAAACCATCATATCATCAGAAAATGATAGCCAGACACGATAGGTATAGACCATAAAAATTTTATGAACCCATGTCTGCAACAGATAAGTACCTACCAATCGTCAACACAATCAGGCAACGCTGCCACCACGATAAGCTATATCTATCCACGATGATTGACGTGCGCAAATGTCAATTGCATGACAATTAATGCGCGGTTGCCTGATGGGTGATTGTCTTGAACCCACAGTAAAATAATTAATGAAAGTGCGTTACATGACAACTCAATTGAGGTCAACACTGACCTTTTCCGGCCAAAACGGAAAAGTAACTGTGTGATAAATGACTCTTTTATTTAGTCCTGCGATAACTCCATATAATAAATCAAACTACCTCTTTTTTCCTCTTGAAACACAGCTGAAGCTGATCAAGTCGAGATCAATAGCACTCACCGCTTCTAATGAGCTTCAGCTTCGTATATATATGTTCGGGCTAGATTTTTTTTTCAGCATTAGTCCATGTGCCGCGGACGCTAGATTTTCATTAATTTTACGGTCTCGTAGTTTCGCAATATCGGAGATATCGACATCGGCGGCGTAGTTATATGTCAGCCGCAATTTTATATTTACGACCGTCTAAAACAAAGTAAAGGAGTTGTTAAAGTTTACGAGATTGAAACAGGGCTCGTTGCGCCCGTTAAACGATCGAGCGGCAAAACTGGAAGAATTATGGACGCGTTCCCGCTCTTTATTAGATGTCTATATAACCACTTCAGCGGAATGTATTATCCGCCGGGAATGGAGACGTTACGTTTACAAGAGGAACAGGAATAAAGTGGCGGAATTTTATCTGCAAGGACTTCGTCGTCAATGGAGGTTATGGGGCAGGAGTTGCAAGTGTCGCGTTGTGTCGACAGGATAGGAAAAGCCAAAGAGCCGGGCACAAGTCACGTAACAGTATAAAACACACTGTTGTGCATACTTGACGATATCTTGTCGTATTCAATATATCCGATGTCGTAAAATTGATTCTAGGACAGCCAGTGTCGTAGCTGTATGTAAAAGTTTACGACTAGTACTTTGAATTCAACGATTATTCCTGAAAAATTAAGCGGCTTCTCTTATATGAGATTTTTATTGGGACATCGACAACTTTGTTTGGAAATGATGATAAATCTTTTTAGCGTGGAACAAATTTTGGACAGACATCGATTTGAACGGGGAACAATATAAATACACGAGGAAAAGAGTATCGGCAACATCGCTACGTTTGTAATACACTTCTTGACATAGATATCTGCAGATGTCAGTTTAAATGTAGCATCATGGTAAAGGCAACGTTGTCGGACTTCGTAAATCTCTTGATTGGGTATTATGCATAGATGTTTAATTTATTGGCGTCAAAACATCAAAGTGGGTGATTTTGATTGTGTTATTGCCGATGAGGATAGTGGTTCTTTATTTATTTTTAAATAATCCATTTATTTTAGGCCAATAAGTTGAAAATGCAGGAATAATAATAAATCATTGTCAACCCATCTGTTACAATCCTACCATAATTTTCAGCTAGAACGAAAAATGTAGAAAAAAAATTCTCTCATTCTTTTCCATTACCGTGTCGTGATGCGTCTTTCATCATTGAGGAAATTCGATAAATTTATTTTGCGGACCTCTTCAGACCTCCTCAATTGAGTTGGAAAGGTGAAATTGGCAACATCCACTCCTCAAAACCTGAGATGTGTCGAAAAATTATCGACGGAGTTTTTGAGGGAGTGTTTGTGTTTTTTTTTTAAATTCAAGAATTTGAGCTTACGAGCCTTTTCAGACCTCCTGAATCGAGTCAGAAAGGTATAATAAACAACATCCACTCCTCAAAAAATTATAAAACTTGTGACAGAAGATTATCGACATCAAAGTCTCTTTAATAAGGAGTGGGTTGGAGTTAAAATGCAATTTGCAACACCCACTCCTCGAAACCTGAGAAAACTGGTGCCAAATGATTGAACTCGTCAAATTCACCTTACGAGCCCCTTTGGAACTCCTCAATTGAGTTAGAAAGGTGAAATTACCAACATTCACCTCCATGCAATTGAACAACGTTGTCAAATTGTGAACATCTCTTTGTCAGACATTTTCAACAAACTTAAAAACAAAATTCTCATAATTTATTCAAATCTCCACCTTGAAAAATGTTTTCTTGATGCGCAAACTAGTCAATCGCACTGATGGGGTCGCACTCCAACACTCCACCATGATTTTTGTCATAACCTGCAACAGAGGATCCTCCTCCCAGTCATCCCCCACCCGAGGCCTCCTCCTATCAACCACCACAATCTCCTTCATCGTCTCTCTGGACATTTCTTTATTTCCTGCTTCCACGACGTACGGGCTGGAGTAACTGGAGCACCCCGTCAATAACTCCCACAACACCAAGGAAAAAGTGTAGACATCTGCCATTTTGTAAGGCTCGATGCCTTGCGGCGGTACCTCTTCAGAAAGCAGCTCTGGAGAAAGATAGTTTGCCTCTGGATGCAGCCAGTCTTCAGGAAGGGACATTTTGTTGATAGAACTGAAGTATCTGGTGGAGTGGCCAAAGTCAGCAAAGCAAATGGTCTTGTCCTTTTTGACCAGGATGTTTTTGCTGCTGATGTTGTTGTGGGTGATACAGGGCTTCCTACTGCTTCCTATAATTTCAGTGTGGAGGTGGTTGAGTCCACTGGACAAGCCCTTGGCCATGTGGAACGCCTCCGTTGAGGTCAGCGTGTGGCTTTTGAGGTAGTCCCTCAAACACCCATAGTCATGGTACTCGGTGACAATGTACAGCGAGCTTGTGGGACCTGACCCTGCAATTAACAACGTTTTACACGATTTCCAATTATGACAGAGTTACCTTTGACATCTGCGGCTATGTAGCCCAAAATGTGCTCGTGGCGGATCAGGGGGCACTGGTAGATTTCAATCTCCCGTAGCCACAAGGTCTCCTGTGCTTTGCTGTAGATTTTCACAGCTACCTTCTCTCCACGCCACTTGGCTCGCCAGATTTCAGTCCACCTGCCTGTCCCTATCAGGAGCTGGAAGCTGATTTGTTTTGCGATGGTCCTTTGCACCAGGTCAGTACTCCCAGCATGATCAGTCAGGTCCACGTCGATCCTAATGCCACTGTCCTCCCCGCAACTCTTCACCTCAAACTCCTCCTCCTTGTCCTGCTCCTCATCCCGTTTTACCTTGAAGTACAACAAAACCAAGCCAAATATGAAGAGCACCAAGCAGGTTGCGATTGATGCCAACAACACTTTGATGGTTAGATGGTGGAAATGGTCCACTTGGTCGTCAATCTTCTCTACTACAGGCAGCAAGTGCTTGTTGCAGAAGTCGTACTCTTCGCAGCACTGGATATTTTTGCCTTCTCTGGAGGCGATCAATGTGGCGCGACATTGGAACAAGGCCATCTCGTTTGGAGGGAGGCAGCCGTAGGAGAGGATGGGGTGAAGTTTGCCGTCGTCTCCCTGTTCTAATTCCACGGAGGTGAAGCATTTGCCTCCTGGTCTGGTCTCACATGTGCCGTACTCCATGCCGTTGGGACACATGCCCTGGCAGAAACAGTGCATGGGTTTGAGATCTGGAAATACTGTAAGTCAAATTCTTTTGAGCTAACATTTTTTGCATCAAATTGTTTTTGCACTCATACTCATTACAACGCTCCATGCAGTTCAAAATGTAAAACCGTATACCATTTTAGAACATGATAGTGAAATTTCCGCCCATCAACATCATACTCCATCAGAGTCAGAGAACTCATTTATAATGGAACATGCTCCGATTGCGTCACTTAGCGTAAAATGTTACCGGATATCATTGCACGACAAAATTATCGAAATTTGAGTGGAAAAACCGTCAGCTTTGTATAACCAAATACGCCCTTCAAAGTTACAAAGGAAAAAATCTCGATTATACCAGAGAATTTTACATCTTGTATGATATCAAATGAACGTTGCATGTTTAAAAAATGGCAGCATTTTTCACAAGTGAAAACAAGCCTCCACTCGGCGTGGGACGTACGTCAGTTGTGCTTATTTGAAAACTCCAAATGGAATGAGAATGGATATGTCTGGAGGTGGAACGTGCACGAATTTATTACGTCTCTTAAATATAAGAACGAGACGGAGATTTGTGGTTTGCATTATGTTACTTACCCTGTTCATCACTATTCATTTTCACTACTGATCTGAATTTGCACCTTTTCTGCCTTCTTATTGTGAGGACAATAATTAACAACTACCTGTGCGAATTATGTTATTAACATTAAAAAGGTTCACTTGATAAGCTTACAGGTATAAAACATTGTTTATTTTTGGTACATTCCACTAGACGACATACCTGTTTTGATAGATTATAACTTGTTTCCGTGAAACTGGTACTTCCTATGGGAAATATATAGAACAAGAAATATTGGGTTTTACGAGTTCCTATTCACTTTTTTCCATGGTTTTCAAGAAAATGGTAGATAAAGATCTTTCATATAACATATAGATAGGTACTTGAAACATACATACCAATACATACAAAACATAATTTGTGGATTTTCTAGAAAACCAACTCTATGGAAGATATTGGGGAAAAGAATAGGACATGATAAGGTCTACAAGAAAGGTTCTATTTCTTTTGATTGTATATGGTTGTCTTAGAAAATCGGAAAAACTGGAATTGAGCCTGCCAGAATAAACTTGGTATTTTCTCGAAAAGTATCCAACAAAAAGATGGGATTTTACAAGTTTTTTGAAAAAAAAACCTGTTCACTTGTTCTATATAATGCACGGTTTTCGAGAAAATAGGAATTAAATATTTCCAATATGACATGTATATGTCGAAACGTAATTTGTGTTTTTCCTTGACAACTATCAATTTTATCAAAAATATGCAAAGGGGGTGAGAAATAGGTCTTGAAGAGGTCTACAAAGAAAGGTTCCATTCACTTTCAATCCTGAATCGATGGTTCTCGTACAAAATCGGAAGAACTCATATTGGGCCTGCCAGAATATAGTTGGTATTTTCTCTAAAACGATACTTTCTATATAGAAAAGTGTGTAGGACTAAAAAGATAGGATTTTACGAGATCTTCCAAAAAGTTCTCATTCGCCTATTTTTTATAATGCACGATTCTCGAGAACATGGGAATTAAAAATTACCAATATGACATGTATATGTCGAAACGTAATTTGTGTTTATTTCTTGACAACTATCAATTTTATCAAAAATATGCATGGGTGATGAAAAATAAGTCTTGATGAGGTCTACATAAAAAGTCCTATTCACTTATTTCAATCCCAAATCAATGGTCTTCTTAGAAAATGAGAAAAACTTGAATTGAGCCTGGCCAGAATAAAGTTCGTATTTTCTCGAAAACGGTAATACGTAGGAAAAAAGTGTATACCTAGATGGACAAAGATAGGTTTCTACGAGCCTTTTCTCTCCCTTTAATGCATGGTCTGTGTGAAAATGGAAATTGTGAAAAAGTTGGAAAAATGGTTCGCTTATCGTTTTCTATATTCTCACGTATGTTAAATACAATAGTGAAGTATTTATTTAAGTATTTTTACAACATGCAAAACGCTTAGAATCCTTATCCCCATGCAAAAATATAAGAAACGATATGTGGCTCCCCATTTGTGATCCAAATCTTTTGAAGGACCTCTAAAGATTTGGATCACACCCTCAATTTTTTTTTTTTTTTAATTTGTTGCATATCCTTTCGACATTTTCACGTAAGTATGATAAACTCATTGGTAGGGTTATTCTTCCAAAAAAATCAATAGAAAACAAGATAATCACTCTAAACACATCAAAAATTGAACCCTGAAGAAAAACTCGATAAACATAAAAAATTACCTGATTGGAAAAGTTGAACTTTTTATAAAAAATAATATCACATTCAAAATCCTCATCACCAAAAATATAGGAAACAATATGCGACCCCCTCATTTCTGATCCCAAATTTTGATTTTTTTTCACTCCATCATAAAACTAGAAATAAAAAAAAATGGAAAACTGAGTTACACATCGTTAACTATATTTTCAAGTTTGATAAATTCAATCAATAAAATAATAATAAAAACCAAGAAAATCCCCTTAAAATTATCAAAAACCCGCGTAAAAAACCTATTTTTTCAAAAATTTGTAGAAAAAGACGATTAATAACAAAAGTGTCAGTCTATTTTCCATACTCAACCCCTTCCTCCAAATGATACGCCTCTGAATGAAAAATCAAATTTCTGAATTCAACATATTAAGTTTGAAAACTTTATTTCAAATCGTTTCGGAAATAATTGGAAAAATCCATCCTCAGGGGGCGTTCGATATATTTATGTACTGCATGTACAGGGTTGTTCATCGAAGGGTGAACACCCTTGTTATTACTTTATGAGAAAATTGATGTTACATCCCATACATATCTTTTTTATCCGATGCCCAATTGTTTTTCTGATACATACAGGGTGTATTTCAAGTGGGTGTTTTTCTTTTAACATGAGACAGGACTTGATAAAAGCAAAACTCAAAAATAAGAAAATGTAACTGATGGATAAATTCCCTATGCGAAAACTGTATTGAATACGAAAATGAAGCTGAAACTCTAAGAAAAAGTGTGGTGATTTTTTTAATGGCAAAATCATCATTCAAATGTTAAGCCGAAAAAAATAAGACAATAAAAAAATGAAAAAAAAAAATTGAGAAATTTGCTTCTTTACTAAGTCCTGACTCATGGTACAAGAAAAACCCAAATTGAAATACACCCTGTATGTTTAGTGGATAGAGTTGTGTTATTTTTGACCGATTAATATAGGGCTAAACTTTCGTCCACTAATATACAATTATCTTAAAAAAAAAACTTTTTTGAAGACTTTGTGAAAGCCTTTGTTTTTTGTTCTATACATTTTTCTCATAGGAGAAAAACTGTCGAGACCCAGTTCAAGGAATCAAACTTTCACAAAATCAACAACTCCACCATTAAAAATACCTAAGTAACAGGTAGACAAATAGAATACATTATTATCCAGCACTTCCATTATTCCTGGAATGGTTTGATGCACGGATGACCCCCTATTATCAACATTTCCATGAATTATTAAAACGAACAGGCCATACATTATTTTTTCAAATGGAGACAAACAACGAAACATGATCGATATGGACGGCATTTTTTTCACCAGTCCGTCTTCGCGCCCGATAATGAAGATGGATTAGGGCATCCGTCGATTTTGTTGCATGATGTTATTATCCTGCAGCAAACTTGATTACACTTCATCAAAGCCATTTTTTACTTTATTTTGTGGCAATACGGACTTTATTAAAAGCCACGTTGCGGGGAGGTTATGAATAATTAATTTATAAGTTGATTGAAGCCTTATTAAACATCATAACGTTCGTTGATTAGTTCAACATCGCATGTCTGATTATTACTTGTGTATAACTTTTGTCATTAATTGATTTTCGATTACGTACAAAGGTTGAAAAGTCGCCCACATGTGACGTCCATCAGTTGCGCCCCACTTTCCCGTACTTGCAAAGTTTCCACAATGGCCGGGCAAATCATGCATAACTCCAAGTTTTTTCTTCTACTGTTCAATTCAAGCCAATATTACGGAAACGTTATCTTTTGGCTCGGAAAAAGATTACATTTCTTGCGCTCCAGATTTATCTGTTCCGTTGTCGCTTTTTCTTATTAATTGGCGCCCCAGAAAAAGTTCTCTCGGCAAGATCTCAGCTTATTTACGACGACGACGGAGCTGTGCTGTATTCGTTCGTGCTTATTAAAAACAGATTTGTGAGTGGAGGCGGATCGAAAAACAAAAAAGGAGGTTTTTACAGCTAAGAATTAATAACATCTTTATGATCTTATGACAAAGCATTATTATTTGAGAGAGAACGTTTGAGCGAGCGTCAATTTGGCCAGGAATTTCATGCACAAGTGATGGACGCCCATTTTCTCGAGAACCGAGCATCATAAAGAATAAGTGAATAGGAACATTTTGAAAGATCTCGTGAAATCCCATCTTTTTTGTTCCATACACTTTTTCTCTAGAGAACACCGTTTTCGAGAAAATACCAAGTTTATTATGGCAGGCTCAATTTAAATTTTTCCGATTTTCTAAAAGACTAAGAGAACCATCACTTTGGGGTTGAAACTGAATAGACCCTTTTTTGTAGACGTCATCAAGACCTATTTTTCATCCCCCATGCATACTTTTGATAAAATTGATAGTTGTCAAGAAAAAACACAAATTACGTTTCGACATATATATGTCATATTGGAAATTTTTAATTAGCTTTTTCTCGAGAACTGTGCATTATGACGAATAAGTGAATATGAACGTCTTGAAAGATCTCGTAGAATCCTATCTTTTTTTTCCGTTTCCGTTCCGTTTTCGAGAAAATACTGATTTTACTCTGGCAGCCTAAATTTAAGTTTTTCCGATTTTCTAGGAAAACAATCGATTGGGGGTTGAAAGTGAATAGGACCTTTCTTGTAGCCCTCATCAAGGCCTATTCTCATTCTCCATGCATATTTTTGATAAAATTGATTGTTTTGTCAAGAAATAAACACAAAATTACGTTTCGACATATTGGAAATTTTTAATTCTCATGTTATTGAGAACCGTGCATTATAAAGAATAAGTGAATGAGAACTTTTTGAAAAAGATTTCGTGAAATCCCATCTTTTTTGTTCTATACACTTTTCTCCTAGGGAGTATCGTTTTTGAGAAGATACCAACTTTATTATGGCAGGCGCAATTTAAGTTCTTCCGATTTTCAAAGAAAACCATCGCTTTGAGGTTAAAAGCGAATAAGAACTTTTTTTTAGACCTCATCTAGACCTATTTTTCATTCCCTATGCATATTTTTCATGAAATTAATAGTTGTCGAATGTTGGGAAACTCCGAACATTCCCTTATTTAAAATAAGTTTTCAATTAATTAGTATCGTTTACTTACTTTTAAATACAGCTTGCATTATTGTTAACGTCACATTATAATCTAACATACTGAACGCAGCAGGCATCAGTATCACAAATAGGGCTTCGCGAGACCACAAGACTAGTGGTCTTGTCTTGGTCTTGTTGACAAGACCGAGACCAAGACCAAGACCAAGACCTAAATATCTTCGCAAGACCAAGACCAAGACTTGACGTTCAAGACCAAGACTCTACCACAAGAGTCTCGTCTTGGTCTTGGTCTTGAAAAGAAAAATCGTCACAATAATCAATGAAATCTGCAAAAATGTTTCTATCTACTTTTAATAAGTGAATCAATCCTTCAAAAAATGTATCATTGTGATTTTCCAATGCACAATAGGTATAGACCAGTGATTCGAATATCCCCAAATTCATCAAGGAATGTACTAACCTACATGGAAAATAAATAATGTGTAATGGGTTACTGAAGTTTTTCATATTTTATTGCCTATTAGGCCTATACAATAAAAATTAATTTTTTTCTTTGGTTCAGAATTGTGATTTAAAAAAAAATCCACTGAGTGACGTTTTATGGAAAACATCTATTCTAGGGTTGTTATGCTACACAGTGCGGCTCTGAGAGGTCCCTCCTCCTTCTAACTTTTGGACCGTTTGATTTATGTGGACGAAATCTATGTGGGGTCGTTCTGCATTTCTTTACATAGTAGTGACAGCTCAAAATGTCAAATAGACAGTTGGGCGCCATTATAAATAAAAAAAAACAAATGGAAAGGGGGGTCGAGTGATACTCTATTTTGAAGGCCCTTTGACCCTGATTACAACTTCCGAGTTTCAAGCTGCTATCATTCCTGTTGATATATGAGCTATTACTCAATCTTCCTGACGAGGGTTTTTTTTTCACCCTAATTATTTTTTTTTTGAATCTTCTGTACCTCATCATATCCTCTTAGTTCGGAGAAGTCAACTCTTGCGAGTGGGTTTTAATAAAGTGACAAGAGAAAATCTGACACGATGTCATAATATCAACATGAATGATAACAGAGGATTGGGACTCGGCAGTTGTAATCAGGGTCAAAGGGCCTTGAAAATAAGGTATCACTCGACCCCCCTTTCCATTTGATTTTTTCATTGAAAATGGCGCCCAGCTGTCATTTTGACATTTTCAGCTGCCACATCAACCATGTCAAATAATGCAGAACGTTCTCACGCATGGTGTGTTCAAATTTCGCTAGCATATATCAAACGGTTCAAAAGTTTTTGAGCCACACTGTATGTTGTTATGTGTGTTTTAAAAATTCGGTATATATTTTTTTCAAGACCAACAAGACCAAGACAAAACTGACCTTGGTCTTGATATATCGAGACCAATACCAAGACCAAGACCAAATTTATTTTTCGAGACTGGCTGGTCTTGGTCTTGGTCTTGCGAAGCCCTTATCACAAAGATACTGATGGGTTACTAGTTGTTTGTTTTAGTATCATGCATGCTTAGTATAGTTATGAACAGACATTGATTGTCAAAAAGTCTAGTAAATCATCCAAAGCGAAAGTTCCCTTTTCCAATTTTTTAATTTCGCATCGTCGAATATTCAAAAACTCAACATTTTCTAATTCACAAATATAATTTCTATATCGAGTACCGATACAGACCGCAGTGAACTCGGAGAAATTGTACTCTTTTGTGAACCTGATGTGTGAGTAAATTGTACCATAACCTGAGTTCAAGACATTTTCAAGAGTATATTCCGAATATAATCCATTTTGCTGTCAATATAGTATGCACTATTACTTACATCAGTGACTATATAGTCACTGTACTATTACTGAAGTTGAAGCTTATCGGAGGTTGTGTTTCCTTCTGCATACCGGAATGTGGAGAGAATCGCTCTTTCTCTAATTGCTGATCAAACATTTTCTAATTACCCCACATTTTTTGGACCTATTCGAGCCGGATTTTCCCGGAAACCTATGAACCGGACCCATTGATTGACTTCTCCTACTAGTGGAACTTATTGAATGGCTGAAGCTAAGCACCACAATAAGCACTTGTAGTGGATCCATGAAGTTTAATATCAGTAAGTATACCCTTTTTTCTCTGGAACTTGTCAAGCGACTTTTTTGTGATATTTTTTCGTTTTTTGCTGTTCAACAGACTCAAAGGCCACGTTCATCAATATTTTGAAGAAAAAGAATCTTAATGGTCCTTTATCTGTTACAAATACTTGACCTCTCAAATTGCTTTCTTGACAAGCAGATTCAAAATTCACATCTTTTCAATGGAAAATCAGAAATTTGTTCCAAATAAATATTGTCAAACAAACAACTCCGATCACTACATCTCTTCCTTGATGATGTTGGGATTCGGTTGCCTTCGAAAGCACTTTTCACATCCTTTCTCATATATGAACACATCCGGCGCACATCACTGTCCGGCGCTCAGACTGTTTTATGTAATCTGATGAGACTCAAGTATTGGCCTCTTGATAGTCTTCGGAAATCAAGAAAATAATCGGATTTTCAAATAAGCTCCTCGAACAAATTATGGCAAATCTCTCATCAGATACAGTATCCAAGCATTTCCAAAAAGTTAGTGTGAATTTTGGAGGACCCTTCATGATTAAATCTTCTAATTTAAGAAAGGCACCTCTGCATTATAAAAAATAAGTGAATAGGAACTTTTTAAAAGTCTCGTAAAATCCAATCTTTTGCGTTCTGTACATCTCTTTTTCATTTTCCATTCAAATTTTGTGCAAAGTCAATGGTTGAAATTTTGAATTTTCCCAAAAAACTTTGACTTAATGGAAATTTGTATAGAGGATCTCTCTGGAAATCGAGAATGTTGAAGTCCTTCAGGCTTTTTGAAGATGATGATCACTATCTGATGATTTCTTAATAATGTCTGATGGGTGATGAAGTTAATGAGACAAAATCCCAATCCTGTCTGAATAACGTCTATTCCCCCACATACAATATTTTCGAATCTCAGTATCCACGGAAATAAATCGGATTAAAAATGGCTCGTATCAATTTGGGATGATTGAAGGGCGTTAATACCCTTCCTGACGTTTTTTTCAGGTACATATCGCAAGAACGTCGTTGCGAAAAATGTGAAATTAGTGAGGCATGATCGACGGACGTGATTGCAATTTATTTCGCTTGTCCGGCTCTTGAGTGCAGATGATGGAGATATATGGTGTAATGTACGTCCATTGTGCGCGAAGTATGGATTTTATTGCTCGTGGTGGGGTTTTTCACGTGTGAGAGAATTGCAGACATGTGACTTCGATAAATCTCGATCACGTCCGTCAGTTTGGTTTGAATTGACGGACGTGACAATAACCCATCGAATATATCCTCACTGGCACGTCCAGAGGCGATTATTTTCTTTTATGAACCCAAACATTGTATGCTTCCTTTCAATTCTTGTATACACAAGGATTTTTGTGTATGAGAAGGAAAAATTTGCCCGGCTCATCCCGGCTTAGCTGACCCCACAAAAAGCTTTCAGCGTTCTTAACACGCAAAAATGAATATTTCAATCTGGCATGTTGAATAGACAGGTGCGTAATTCCCACTAACATTCGTCGGTTTTGTTCCAGAAACGGATGTGACATTCCCACAAAATTCAATTTATCCCACATTCATAAACTGCACGAGCACATTCCAGATGAAACAATGGACCTAATCCAGGCTGTTTTGCATAATATTCGAATCCGTCATTATGCGACTTAATCCACTTAGTGCTGTATTTATCTTAAATGTAAATATGCTTTATTAATGTAAATTAGAGCATTAAAAGTCCAAAAAGAGGAGCTTCTATGCGTCTACGAGGCAAATCCGCCGTGGGGTGTAAAATAATAAAGTGATTTATGTCACCCTGCAGAAAACGGTGCGATATCTCGCAATCTGGAAGATTCAAGGAATTTATTAGATAGACGTTAAATTAGAATATTTCTAGCGACACAACCGACGGACGGCACCTGATCAGCATTCCTGTTGCGGCGGAATAAATTATCTTTTATTGTAGGATGGGAGTTAATGTGAGGTTAGAACATGTAATAACGGCCGGAGCCATCTCTATTCTAGCCCGCAATTTTGCACTACAAAGACAATGTATTGATACGGAATTTCATTAGCACAACCGAAGGACGGTTAACCGTTATTGTTCCAATATCCCCATAATGTTGGTGAATACATTTCGTGCGGCCCAATAACTTTGCATCAGCACAATGGCCAATAACGTCCGTCGATCAAGCTGCTTAGTCGCGTCTTACGAGACAATTTTATACGGACGAAGAATTTCTGACTTTCATCGCCTGAATATTATTTTTGCTAGACGACGTCTCGATAAATTTCATTGTAATCAGTTGTGAATTTTGTCAATTGTCCCTCAAACGTTTCTTTCAAATTGTCATCAGATTTGAAGTTTCGTTGAAATTGAATTATGACAATAACGTCCGTCGACCAACCAGCTTGTTATACAGAGAAACTGGATTTTAGTTTTGTTACACGACGTTTCGATCAATAGCATCGTTGACCGTCATCAGGTGTCAACTATAACAATAACAGAGAAAAGTTATTTCAAACTCTTTCCTCACTCAGACCAATCTACGAACGCTTTTTCCTATTAGGCATCATAAGAGTTCAAGGTTTTGGAATGTTTCCTCAGTCGGACCTATAGCTGCGCTGATGACGCCTAATAGCTAGAAAGTAGAAACGTCCGTCGATCAATCAGCTTTTCCGAAAAATGATGATCTACGTATAATGATCTAAACATTTCCAGCTCAATTAACTCTAGAATTCATATATTCAAAAGCTATTAGCGAATACCAAAAATTTAACAAAGACACTTCCATAAACGAGTCGGATAATGGAAAAAATCCATTACAATATTCTAATTACAAAGAGCAAAATGAACGGACGTGACTGTAGTTCCATACAAGAAATCTCGACAAAGACAAAAGTTTGAAATTAAACATTAATTAACCGTTTTTACGTCCATCAACGTCCAGCTGAGGGATGTTTCATCGGAGCAAAATTAAATTTTGCTCATGCAACCTAGAAAATAATTATCTCAGGCACCGGAATGCCGATGTACTTTAACGAAAAAATTGCACAACCAACAAAAGACGGGAGCTTTTTCATTAATTTTTGCATGGAACGTCCGACGATCGTGCATTATGTTGTTGCATGAAAAATACAATGTAGATTGTAATTGTAATAAATCATTCGTTACAATTTCCCCCACCGGCGACCATTTCCGTGATATCCCAAAAATAAGCGGTCCCGAGGCCATTTCCTCATTGGAAATTCAGCTTCAGTTTATCATCTTTGCTCCACATGATCTTTGGCAAAGCGCTGCAATATTGCCGAGTCTTGGAAATAAAATGGCGTAATAAGAGCATACGACTTTAAAATACTGCCTCGCTCGGCAAATAATAATATGACTAGTAAATCGATGAAGTTTATTTCACTTGTGCTTGTTCTTATTTTCGACACTCAAATATTCACGCTGCACGTTTCAGGGGCTATGCTTATAAGCATATAAGCGGGCAAAATCTATTTCAAGTCACTCATCATTTATGAGGCGGTTTTAGACGCGATCACGTCCGTCGATCATATTCCATATTTATACGGAATAAAAAACAATGTACGTGCATTATTCGATTTGGCACAACCGACGGACGTAACCTACATTATCCACACTCCTGGCGGAATAAATTTCGTTCTCATCAAGAATTCATGAGACGGTATTATATGTGCCGACGTCCGTCGATCATAATTCACTTTTCCAATAACTCCAGCAAATTTGGACACCTGATAAAAAAAGTTTACGTAGTCTTCTTGAAACATCTGCATCTTCATTAGCAAGGGAGTTAATTTCAAATCATTACCCCCGTCGATCATCCTCCTTTACAGATCAAAAATGATGTATGTCAACTGACAATGACGCCGCGCTAAAATATTCGGAGAAATGATCCCAATATGAAATATGACTGACAGATTAGATTTGATCGTTCAAAGCAATGGGGGAAAGCGGGAAAGTTCACTCTGTTTAAAGGAAAACGGCTTATTTTGTGTGGGATGAACACAAACGACAATTTTGACAGCTGTCTATTGTGGCAAATGCGTGCGCAGCTTACAGATGAAATCATATATCTATTAATAACTATATGGGAAGCAATTCTACACGCTTGATGCCAGGATGAAATAGAAGATCCCGCTGTACTGTATATTTTTCGCATCAAGTCTATCCTTTTCTTTCGCGAGGGGATGGTCTCCTCGCGATAAAAAAGGATAACACACAAACCTTAAAAATCAACCTTACAAACGGTTTTTTCTAAACAATAGCGTCACAGGCCTCAAGTCTGGGTTTTGCGACCAGATGTTGCCATGTTTCAACACGAAACGTAAACCTCAATACAAGTAATAAAAATGTTTTTTGATGACAGAGAAGTAATTTGTGACGAAAAACTGAATACAAATGGAAATATGGGTGATTGAGATTGTTGATTCAGAAATCAAGCGGTTGATTTAATTTACTTTTTCGGGTATTTTTTCATAAACCTTCAAAACATTCAGCTGAAAAAAAAGTAAATATTCACATGAGAGATGTTCGGGTTAGTGATATTTGTTTTGTTACTTGTCTTGTGATTCTAAGTCTGTTGATGAAACGGTCATAATACATATGTGACGTGGACGTGGCATTCTTCCACATTACATGATCCAACTTGAAATCCGACGTCTCGTCCTCTAGAAACCATCAATTTTTGCTGCTCTGACTTTTCAAATATTTGCAAATCTTTAAACCAGTTTAAACGCACAATAACGTCCGTCACTCTCACTGGGGCAATGTTGACTCTCGTTTTCAAAACATTGAGCCGCTTTATAATTCACGAGAATGCCGTTCATTTGTTCAAGCTGCAACCGGGTATTTATCCATGAAAAGACTGGATAAAAAATTCAGCATAAACGACAGATGCTATTGTGTTTTATGGCAGTTAGCGTTCGTTAATTTCTCCAATTACGTTCACAAACTATCAAAAATATTGATAAATGTACGACTGGGTGCAAAACAGGGTGACAATTTGAGCATTATAAACGGACGTGATTATGTTTTATGGCCGGTAATGTACATTGATTTTTTTTTTCAGTTGTTCATACTCATCTGATGAATGTATTCAATTTTCATGTGCACATGATCGACGGATGTTTGAGTAGCCCGAGGCGTTTCTTTTTATCGATTTTCCAGCTTTTTTTGAGGCAGGTTGTTTTAATCGGATTCGGTGAGTAATTTATGCAATAATATGCTAAAAGGATGGGTAATTGACGGACGTGATCTTCGTCTGGCAAAGCAGGAAATTAACAAGATGAGTGGCTGTGGCTTTTTTCATCATCGAACTAAATTATCCTGAAATAATTGGATGCCCTTCGTGATTCGTTTCAAGGTGTTACAACAACGTAATAAGCAAAAAGCATCTTGCTATTGATTTTTAAATAAAGCACGTCCGTCGATTAGCAAACTCCTTTGCATGCTGTTTTTAATCAGGCTCACAAATACTTAAATATGCAACAATATGCAAACATGATTGTCGTGATTTGCCTTTTTAGCAGCGTCTTATTGATAGTTTTAATGCACGTATGTATGGATAAAATATATTAAGTACAATAAATTTACGTATAAAACAATTAGGCAAATATCATTTGTAACAATAATAGGAAAAATTGTAGTGTAAAAAGTTACAATTTTAACAAATTAAAACATTTTTTCGAATTCTTCATCGATGTTGTGGCCATTGGTGTCGTTCAGCACCTCATCCAGGATGTTTTCTTGACTGTCCGACAAATGTACTGATTTTTTCAATAAGTCACTGTCGTCGATTTCCTCGATAGTTACGCCACTGTCTTCATCTTTGGCTTGACCTGAAATATGCCCAAATGTTAAGTCACTGATTTGGCTAACGTTAAACTGACGCCATGTGGCAACCCTGCACACTGTCAAAATTGTCAGAATAACGTTTGACGTATGATTTATAATGTGTTTAGTTGGTTTGAAAACGAAGTGTGAGTGTGTTTGTGTGAAATTCGTCACTCACTTTCCATAGATACTCTTTGAATTTTGCTGCTTACTGATGTGGACGTGATTCGTTGAGTTATTTTTGTTGATGCTGAAATTTTTCATTATAAAATTACCAATTCACAGGGGTACTTACAAAAACTGGTCGCTGAGTGGGATATGTCTGTAACCTCGTGGTGACTGTGGTTAGAAGCTGTAGAAAATTAAAATGTGACTATCTGAAACATGCCAACATAGCTGGACGGGTCTAATTCGTTCGAAGAGCAAGAATTGAATATTGGCAACACCGTTAAGCGTCAATCCATCTTTATTCTCAGCCTTACCTATCTTTACAAACATCATAAAACAATTATTGATATTGGCAACGCTGGAAAACAATGATGACAGGTGCATCATTCTGGCAACAATGTTCACAAAAGTAATGAATTAAAAAACGGGACAGATGAGTGAATATCGTTTTTCATCTAGATGCGTTGTCGCCACATTTATTGTTTTGTGAAACTATTTTTTAGAAATTATTATCCTCGTTTTCAGAATAAGCCATCTTATCAAATATCAGTGCAAATGAACAAGTATTGACGAGATTGGAATATTGGCGAATAAGAAAAAGGGACAATTGAGTCAATATGGTCCTACCTCATGTTCCGAATTATTAAACAGGATAGAATGATCTTCAGTTTGGTGCCCAATATGCTCAACTATCTTGATACAAGCAGAAACATTCATCAAGGCAGGAATGATTTTGATACTAGTTCATAAGAAGAAAATGTAGAATATCGAAACTATCTTCAATATCAACTGAAACTTTTCAATTCTAGTGATGAAATTACGTCTTGAAATAATCTCCAGACAGTCAAATCAATAGTTCAAAGTTAAAAATTGGCGTGCCCAGTGTACCGTAACACGGTAAATCCTCAATTTGTCCTCAATAGCCCTCCACCGAGGCAAGAAAATGAAATTTTCATCACAAAGACCAATTAAATAATCCATCAAAACTTATAATTCCAGAGTGCTCTGGCAATTATTCAAAGTTCTCCTAAATCGCAATATCATGAAAAAAACACTCACTCGACGTTAATGTCGAAAACGATGTCGGTGACTCCAAGATTTTCACCAGTCCCCGGGTTGTTCTTTCAATTTGCGCCCGACTCGAACTCACTCCACTTTCCGCTGGAATTAAAACACAAGTTGCAGTTTTGTTTGCCGAACAATACGGATTTGGTTCACTCACCTTCGATTGATTCTTTCGAGTCTGGAAACGGATTAATTAACAAAAACTCAAATAAATAAACAACTTACTATAAGAGGCTGCATTGTTTTCGACTCTCAACTCCACGGGCACTCTCAATCTTACTTTTTGTTCAACGGTAACGGGTGATTCTGGAAGCAGCAACACATAAGACAAACTTACTTCTCAATGTAACTCACCAAAGCTAGTTTTCAAAGCTGCCACAGAAGTACCATTAATCTCTACGTCAGTGCCACCTACGCTTCTCCTCTGAACTGAAACTGACAATAGGCCAGTAGCGCCACCTTCAACACTTCTGTCCACTTCTACCAACTCTGTCTCACTGGAATCTTCTGCAAAGTTTCATTATGGGTGAATAATTCAACAACAAACTTACTAGCAGTCTCAGCAGCATCATCAGGAGTTATTCTCAGCTGGACAGGAACTTTTAACAGTGGCCCCTCCACCTTACTGGGTACTTCTACCAAATTTTAACAAGAATGAGTGACGACGTTGATGAAACTTACCAAAACTACTCTTCAAAGTCTCAACACACACAGAGGAACCATTTACTAGATTTTGATCAGCCTCAACTGGAGTCTCCCTTATCAGATTGGTCTCACTGGATGCTTCTACCAAAAGTTTTCACCATAATGTAACATGGATGTTGATCTTACCAAAACTATTTTTTAGAGTAGCAACCGACACTGAATCAGCTGCACTAGATTCCACCACCCTCAACTGAATAGGAACTTTGAGTAACGGCTCCTCTTCAACAACTGTCGAAGCTTCTGCATCTTCATCCACATGAACAGGAAACGTCCTCAACTGAATAGGAACCTTCAAGAGCGGCTCAGATACTTCTGAAGGTTCCTCTACAACTGACTTCGAAGCTTCCGCATCTTCTTCATGAACTGGAAAAGTCCTCAACTGGATGGGAACCTTCAACACTGGCTCCTCTCTACTGGATATTCGTTCTGCAACCTACAGGTTATCACCACAACATTTGGAAGTGCAGACATACCAAACGTGTGCTTCAATGACCCAACCTTTCCCACCACAAAAGATTCTTCTTGTGGTTGTCCACCATTGACCTCTTCATCGTCGCCAGGAAATCCTGGGTTTCTAGTGGTGACTTCATGGGGCTCCACCTGACGATGAAGTATGTGTTTTATGTCAGCATTGACGTCCTCTTCCACTCTCAACTCAATGGGAACTTTCAAGAAAGGCTCAGGTACGAAAGGTTCCTCTCCAACTGTCTTCGAAGCTTCTGCATCTTCTACGTGAACTGGAGAAGTCCTCAACTGGATGGGAACCTTCAACACTGACTCCTCTCTACTGGATATTCGTTCTGCAACCTACAGGTTATCACCACAACATTTGGAAGTGCAGACATACCAAACGTGTTCCTCAATGACCCAACCATTCCCACCACAAAAGATTCTTCTTGGGGTTGTTCACCATTGACCTCTTTATCCTCTCCAGGAGATCCTGGGTTTCTAGTGGTGACTTCATGGGGTTCCACGGTACGATGTAGTATGTGTTTTATGCCAGCATTGACGTCCTCTTCTATGAGCGGCTCAGGTACTTCAACCTCTGCTGCTCCAATTTCCAGCCCTATAGCTGTCCTCCCTTCTGTGTCTTCTATATGAACTGGAAAAGTCCTCAACTGAATGGGGACTTTCAACACTGGCTCCTCTTTACTGGATATTTGCTCTGCAACATGACGTTTATCAACAAAACCTTTCCGAGTGAATAAATACCAAAGGTATGCTTTAATGATCCAACCATCCCCACCACAAATGGTTCCTCTTCCACGTCACCAGTGGTGAGTTCTTGGGGTTCCACCTTGCGGTGTAGAATGTGTTTAATTTCATCATTAACGTCCTCTTCTATATGTACGGACTCCTCATGAGTACTGAGGTGCTCAAAGGTCTTGGTCAAATTCCTAACAACCCTAGCATTGTTATTAGAATCATTTTTTACAGGCTCAGCAGGAGGATGATCATCAACATCATCTAACTCCTCGCTAAAATCGTGCATTTTCAAGTCAGACATACTCTTGCTCTTGTTCATGTCGACCTTCTTTTGTATATCCACACTTCTGAGCATCCCCATGTAGGTCATGTTCATGTAGCTCCCTGAAAATTTTCGATTTAGCCCAAACGTCAGGTCAACTTGGTACGGTAGATTGACAAAATCATTTTTGGTTAGTAAGCCTAGACCTGCAATCATTGTTTATTTTTAGCCACAGTTGTTATCTTGGTTATCTTATCAATAAGTCACACGACCTACCTTCGTCGTTCTCTTTCTTCCTCTCCTCGAACATGCTCTTGAGCTTGGACACGGACACATTATGGCTGTGCTCTTCACGATACTCCTCAATGTCCTTTGCAGGCTCCACGTACACTTCAATGGGGCTGGAGGCCGCAGGACCTGACACCTCCTCAATTGTCTCTTGCGTTTTTACTATAACGGGACGGGGTGTTTTGAGGTTGAGACTTTGCGTTCTGCTAACTGATGAAGTGTGGACGTTGTCACGTCTAAAGGAGAAGAACTTCCTGAGCTTGGACACTGATGGGGTGTACAAGGCTGGAGGAGTATCACTTATTGAGTCCGACTCTGAAGTGTTCAACGAGGTAGTAGTGGTGGACACCACAGCCTCTTGTTTCTTTATAAGATAAGTACGAGTGGACCCATCCACAGGCAGCTTTAAGTTGAGTGTTTTGGCCAGCTTCTGAGTTTCACCAATAAGATCCTTCTTCTTTTGCACGGTGCTGGAATGCCCTTCAGGGTCAATACTAACAATGCAAGTCAGGATGTTGAATAGTTGCTCTTGGAAGGCTACGTGGGTCTCCTTATCATACACCTCGTAGTAATTCAAGTGCGCCTCAATTTTCACAAGCTCCTTTTCAATGTCGAGTATGCTGTTGATCTCCAACGGTTGGTGAAACTGTTTGTAACTTAGGGCGTTGCCTATTGACTTGGCGCGTTTTCGCCCTACGTATGGTTCCAATGGTTCTATGGTACGCTCGTAGTCGCTGATTAACTGGCGCACTTTAGCAGAATCCATGTTTGCACTGTTGGATTTAAATTTAACTGAACGAGATTTCGTACGTGTTATCTCTGGCATGAACAGGTATTATCAGTTATCGATGAATAATTATTGTTGTAGAAAGATAAATAATTCAATATTGTTTGCTCTGATATGAATATAAATAATGATTTGAATTTATTTGATATGACAGTGAGGGATTTGAGGATAAATAGGATCAATTGATATGTTGTGGTGATTACGGCAACGTGGCTGAAAATTAATAAAATATCCGTTCAAATGTCTCTTTTATGTACACGTCCATTTCCAACTCTTCTCTCTAATTACAACGGCACCGTATTGGACAAAAGGAATCAAGAATTGTCCATTATCTTTGCAAGTCTCTTTAAATTTATTCGGGGCAATTAGAGGGATTAAATTTGAATTGGAAATTGAATCTATAATTGGAAATTGAATTGGAGACGAGGAATTAGTCATGACAAATTTACATTAAAAAAAAATGGGGTTTTTGTTAGGCTTGGCAATGACGCATGGTCATTTGACACGTGGCGATTGTTACAGCACTGTTGTCAGCTGGTTCAAATGTAACGCACTTTGTATTATATTTGAATTTGAACCAAGATTATCATGTATTCAGGATTTTTATTGGCTGGAAAACAATCTATTTCTTTATAAACTGCCGTAAATCCGTCAATAAATAAGGAAACTATGGGCAATTTAAGTTTTACTCGGGCGCCAAATCTTGTCATTTTTAACAAAACTTTTTGTTTGTCATGGGCCATTCAAACATCATCAATTACTCAATAAATTACCGTGAAAATCACTAAAATCCATCAATAAATAAGGGAACTACGAGCAATTGACGTTTGGCTCGGGCGTCAATTTTTTTTGCCAATTCCAACAAAGGTCATTTTCGGTCAAGAGTCATTTTCATCAATTTCTCTATTAAATGCCGTAAAAACCACTAGAATTCATCGATAAATAAGAAAGCCACGATCAATAATTGAAGTTTTGCTCGGGCGCCAAACTTTGCCATTTCAAACAAAACTCATTTTTTGTCGAGGGCCATTCAATCTTTATCAATTACTTCATAGAATGCCGTAAAAACCATCAATAAATAAAGAAACTACGAGCAATTGAAGTTTTGCTCGGGCGCCAAACCTTGTCATTTTATACAAAACTCTTCTTTTGTCAGGAGTCATTCAATCTTCATCAATTTCTCCATCAAATGCCGTAAAAATCACTAAAATTCATCGATAAATAAGAAAGCCACGAGCAATTGTATTTTTGCTCGGGCGCCAAACTTTGCCATTTCAAACAAAACTCATTTTTTGTCGAGGGCCATTCAATCTTTATCAATTTCTTCATAGAATGCCGTAAAAAACCATCAATAAATTAGGAAACTACGAGCAATTGAAGTTTTGCTCGGGTGCCAAACTTTGCCATTTCAAACAAAACTCATTTTTTGTCGAGGGCCATTCAATCTTTATCAATTTCTTCATAGAATGCCGTGAAAAACCATCAATAAATAAGGAAACTACGAGCAATTGAAGTTTTGCTCGGGCGCCAAACCTTGCCATTTTATACAAAACTCTTCTTTTGTCAAGAGTCATTCAATCTTCATCAATTTCTCCATCAAATGCCGTAAAAATCACTAAAATTCATCGATAAATAAGAAAGCCACGAGCAATTGAAGTTTTGCTCGGGCGCCAAACTTTGCCATTTCAAACAAAACTCAATTTTTGTCGAGGGCCATTCAATCTTTATCAATTTCTTCATAGAATGCCGTAAAAAACTATCAATAAATAAGAAAACTACGAGCAATTGAAGTTTTGCTCGGGCGCCAAACCTTGCCAATTTATACAAAACTCATTTTTTGTCGAGGGCCATCCAATCTTTATCAATTTCTTCATAGAATGCCGTGAAAAACCATCAATAAAAAATAAGGAAACTACGAGCAATTGAAGTTTTGCTCGGGCGCCAAACTTTGCCATTTCAAACAAAACTCATTTTTTGTCGAGGGCCATTCAATCTTTATCAATTTCTTCATAGAATGCCGTGAAAAACCATCAATAAATAAGGAAACTACGAGCAATTGAAGTTTTGCTCGAGCGTCAAACTTTGCCATTTCAAACAAAACTCAATTTTTGTCGAGGGCCATTCAATCTTTATCAATTTCTTCATAGAATGCCGTAAAAAACTATCAATAAATAAGAAAACTACGAGCAATTGAAGTTTTGCTCGGGCGCCAAACCTTGACAATTTATACAAAACTCATTTTTTGTCGAGGGCCATTCAATCTTTATCAATTTCTTCATAGAATGCCGTGAAAAACCATCAATAAATAAGGAAACTACGAGCAATTGAAGTTTTGCTCGGGCGCCAAACTTTGCCATTTCAAACAAAACTCAATTTTTGTCGAGGGCCATTCAATCTTTATCAATTTCTTCATAGAATGCCGTAAAAAACTATCAATAAATAAGAAAACTACGAGCAATTGAAGTTTTGCTCGGGCGCCAAACCTTGCCAATTTATACAAAACTCATTTTTTGTCGAGGGCCATCCAATCTTTATCAATTTCTTCATAGAATGCCGTGAAAAACCATCAATAAATAAGGAAACTACGAGCAATTGAAGTTTTGCTCGGGCGCCAAACTTTGCCATTTCAAACAAAACTCAATTTTTGTCGAGGGCCATTCAATCTTTATCAATTTCTTCATAGAATGCCGTAAAAAACTATCAATAAATAAGAAAACTACGAGCAATTGAAGTTTTGCTCGGGCGCCAAACCTTGCCAATTTATACAAAACTCATTTTTTGTCGAGGGCCATCCAATCTTTATCAATTTCTTCATAGAATGCCGTGAAAAACCATCAATAAAAAATAAGGAAACTACGAGCAATTGAAGTTTTGCTCGGGCGCCAAACTTTGCCATTTCAAACAAAACTCATTTTTTGTCGAGGGCCATTCAATCTTTATCAATTTCTTCATAGAATGCCGTGAAAAACCATCAATAAATAAGGAAACTACGAGCAATTGAAGTTTTGCTCGGGCGCCAAACTTTGCCATTTCAAACAAAACTCATTTTTTGTCGAGGGCCATTCAATCTTTATCAATTTCTTCATAGAATGCCGTGAAAAACCATCAATAAATAAGGAAACTACGAGCAATTGAAGTTTTGCTCGGGCGCCAAACTTTGCCATTTCAAACAAAACTCATTTTTTGTCGAGGGCCATTCAATCTTTATCAATTTCTTCATAGAATGCCGTGAAAAACCATCAATAAATAAGGAAACTACGAGCAATTGAAGTTTTGCTCGGGCGCCAAACTTTGCCATTTCAAACAAAACTCATTTTTTGTCGAGGGCCATTCAATCTTTATCAATTTCTTCATAGAATGCCGTGAAAAACCATCAATAAATAAGGAAACTACGAGCAATTGAAGTTTTGCTCGGGCGCCAAACTTTGCCATTTCAAACAAAACTCAATTTTTGTCGAGGGCCATTCAATCTTTATCAATTTCTTCATAGAATGCCGTAAAAAACTATCAATAAATAAGAAAACTACGAGCAATTGAAGTTTTGCTCGGGCGCCAAACCTTGCCAATTTATACAAAACTCATTTTTTGTCGAGGGCCATCCAATCTTTATCAATTTCTTCATAGAATGCCGTGAAAAACCATCAATAAATAAGGAAACTACGAGCAATTGAAGTTTTGCTCGAGCGTCAAACTTTGCCATTTCAAACAAAACTCATTTTTTGTCGAGGGCCATTCAATCTTTATCAATTTCTTCATAGAATGCCGTGAAAAACCATCAATAAATAAGGAAACTACGAGCAATTGAAGTTTTGCTCGAGCGTCAAACTTTGCCATTTCAAACAAAACTCAATTTTTGTCGAGGGCCATTCAATCTTTATCAATTTCTTCATAGAATGCCGTGAAAAACCATCAATAAATAAGGAAACTACGAGCAATTGAAGTTTTGCTCGGGCGCCAAACTTTGCCATTTCAAACAAAACTCAATTTTTGTCGAGGGCCATTCAATCTTTATCAATTTCTTCATAGAATGCCGTAAAAAACTATCAATAAATAAGAAAACTACGAGCAATTGAAGTTTTGCTCGGGCGCCAAACCTTGCCAATTTATACAAAACTCATTTTTTGTCGAGGGCCATCCAATCTTTATCAATTTCTTCATAGAATGCCGTGAAAAACCATCAATAAATAAGGAAACTACGAGCAATTGAAGTTTTGCTCGGGCGCCAAACTTTGCCATTTCAAACAAAACTCAATTTTTGTCGAGGGCCATTCAATCTTTATCAATTTCTTCATAGAATGCCGTAAAAAACTATCAATAAATAAGAAAACTACGAGCAATTGAAGTTTTGCTCGGGCGCCAAACCTTGCCAATTTATACAAAACTCATTTTTTGTCGAGGGCCATCCAATCTTTATCAATTTCTTCATAGAATGCCGTGAAAAACCATCAATAAAAAATAAGGAAACTACGAGCAATTGAAGTTTTGCTCGGGCGCCAAACTTTGCCATTTCAAACAAAACTCATTTTTTGTCGAGGGCCATTCAATCTTTATCAATTTCTTCATAGAATGCCGTGAAAAACCATCAATAAATAAGGAAACTACGAGCAATTGAAGTTTTGCTCGGGCGCCAAACTTTGCCATTTCAAACAAAACTCATTTTTTGTCGAGGGCCATTCAATCTTTATCAATTTCTTCATAGAATGCCGTGAAAAACCATCAATAAATAAGGAAACTACGAGCAATTGAAGTTTTGCTCGGGCGCCAAACTTTGCCATTTCAAACAAAACTCATTTTTTGTCGAGGGCCATTCAATCTTTATCAATTTCTTCATAGAATGCCGTGAAAAACCATCAATAAATAAGGAAACTACGAGCAATTGAAGTTTTGCTCGGGCGCCAAACTTTGCCATTTCAAACAAAACTCATTTTTTGTCGAGGGCCATTCAATCTTTATCAATTTCTTCATAGAATGCCGTGAAAAACCATCAATAAATAAGGAAACTACGAGCAATTGAAGTTTTGCTCGGGCGCCAAACTTTGCCATTTCAAACAAAACTCAATTTTTGTCGAGGGCCATTCAATCTTTATCAATTTCTTCATAGAATGCCGTAAAAAACTATCAATAAATAAGAAAACTACGAGCAATTGAAGTTTTGCTCGGGCGCCAAACCTTGCCAATTTATACAAAACTCATTTTTTGTCGAGGGCCATCCAATCTTTATCAATTTCTTCATAGAATGCCGTGAAAAACCATCAATAAATAAGGAAACTACGAGCAATTGAAGTTTTGCTCGGGCGCCAAACTTTGCCATTTCAAACAAAACTCAATTTTTGTCGAGGGCCATTCAATCTTTATCAATTTCTTCATAGAATGCCGTAAAAAACTATCAATAAATAAGAAAACTACGAGCAATTGAAGTTTTGCTCGGGCGCCAAACCTTGCCAATTTATACAAAACTCATTTTTTGTCGAGGGCCATCCAATCTTTATCAATTTCTTCATAGAATGCCGTGAAAAACCATCAATAAATAAGGAAACTACGAGCAATTGAAGTTTTGCTCGGGCGCCAAACTTTGCCATTTCAAACAAAACTCAATTTTTGTCGAGGGCCATTCAATCTTTATCAATTTCTTCATAGAATGCCGTAAAAAACTATCAATAAATAAGAAAACTACGAGCAATTGAAGTTTTGCTCGGGCGCCAAACCTTGCCAATTTATACAAAACTCATTTTTTGTCGAGGGCCATCCAATCTTTATCAATTTCTTCATAGAATGCCGTGAAAAACCATCAATAAAAAATAAGGAAACTACGAGCAATTGAAGTTTTGCTCGGGCGCCAAACTTTGCCATTTCAAACAAAACTCATTTTTTGTCGAGGGCCATTCAATCTTTATCAATTTCTTCATAGAATGCCGTGAAAAACCATCAATAAATAAGGAAACTACGAGCAATTGAAGTTTTGCTCGAGCGTCAAACTTTGCCATTTCAAACAAAACTCAATTTTTGTCGAGGGCCATTCAATCTTTATCAATTTCTTCATCGAATGCCGTAAAAAATTATCAATAAATAAGAAAACTACGAGCAATTGAAGTTTTGCTCGGGCGCCAAACCTTGACAATTTATACAAAACTCATTTTTTGTCGAGGGCCATTCAATCTTTATCAATTTCTTCATAGAATGCCGTGAAAAACCATCAATAAATAAGGAAACTACGAGCAATTGAAGTTTTGCTCGGGCGCCAAACTTTGCCATTTCAAACAAAACTCAATTTTTGTCGAGGGCCATTCAATCTTTATCAATTTCTTCATAGAATGCCGTAAAAAACTATCAATAAATAAGAAAACTACGAGCAATTGAAGTTTTGCTCGGGCGCCAAACCTTGCCAATTTTTACAAAACTCATTTTTTGTCGAGGGCCATTCAATCTTTATCAATTTCTTCATAGAATGCCGTGAAAAACCATCAATAAATAAGGGAACCACGAGCAATTGAAGTTTTGCTCGGGCGCCAAACTTTGCCATTTCAAACAAATATCATTTTTTGTCGAGGGCCATCCAATCTTTATCAATTTCTTCATAGAATGCCGTGAAAAACCATCAATAAAAAATAAGGAAACTACGAGCAATTGAAGTTTTGCTCGGGCGCCAAACTTTGCCAATTCAAACAAAACTCATTTTTTGTCGACGGCCATCCAATCTTTATCCATTTCTTCATAGAATGCCGTAAAAAACCATCAATAAATAAGGAAACTACGAGCAATTGAAGTTTTGCTCGGGCGCTTAACTTCGCCATTTCCAACAAAACTCATTTTTTATCAAGGGCCATTCAATCTTTATCAATTTCTTCATAGAATGCCGTGAAAAACCATCAATAAATAAGGAAACTACGAGCAATAATTGAAGTTTTGCTCGGGCGCTTAACTTCGCCATTTCCAACAAAACTCATTTTTTATCAAGGGCCATTCAATCTTTATCAATTTCTTCATAGAATGCCGTAAAAAACCATCAATAAATAAGGAAACTACGAGCAATTGAAGTTTTGCTCGGGCGCCAAACCTTGCCATTTTATACAAAACTCTTCTTTTGTCAAGAGTCATTCAATCTCCATCAATTTCTTCATTAAATGCCGTAAAAATCACTAAAATTCATCGATAAATAAGAAAGCCACGAGCAATTGAAGTTTTGCTCGGGCGCCAAACTTTGCCATTTCAAACAGAACTCGTTTTTTGTCAAGGCCCATTCAATGTTTATCAATTTCTATATAAATTGCCGGGAAAATCACTAAAATACATCAATAAATAAGGAAACAACGAGCAAATTGAACTTTTGCTCGGGTGCCACTTGCCTTTTGAACGTCATTTACAAACTCACCAAGAAAATGTGTGTTTGGTATTCTGCCAGAATTTCTCATAATATGGAATGTATAATTTAGAAATCTTTCTAAGATTTAGGTATGGCAACGTCGGTCATGTGTTTGCCGGGTAGAGGACATTTTCGTTCGACTGCTATAGATGTTCGACGTTGCCGGATCAACTGATTTTCCGCTACATTTGATTGTTATCGTTGCGAGAATTGGATATTTCTCATAATAAATCATATTGATTACACATCCAATTAGAATAAACAAAACGATATACAAATATTAACATGGAAATTGTATTTTCATACGACAGAATTGGCTAAATAATGTCAATGAGAAAATGATTGCCTTGATAACTCATCGAAATTGGAATTGTTGCATATTCGAGTTGATTTACCTGCCGACCATGTTCCACATAATGGATATTTTTTCACTTCACATATTCACCAAATACACGGATATAAACACTAATATGAAAAATACACAACTTCCAAATCGTAAATCGTATCCGTTCCGATAGTGCAAATATTTTATTTATTTGAAGCGACCATCAGCTGCGAATAAAATATGCGCCACAGTATTCGTAGGTAAAAAACCGGACAGAATACACAGTGGAATTGTTTGATGACTTTTTTTCCGTTAATTCCACAAATTGGAGTTGAAAAACTCGCATAAATCACCGTGTATATGCAAGTATATGCCAGCCAAGTTGTTTATATAGTGCAAAACTTTTACTAGAATTATGACTCTGACAAAACTTTCCTATACTAGCGCGATATAACTGATGAGGGTCCGTTCCGTATTCCCCATTGAATTTTTGGAAATTAATGAACAACCCCCCGAGCCTCCATTGCCCAAACGAGACCAAATGGGTCTGGAATCAGTCCACCTGTCCCTCCCATTTCACTTATTTTCCCCGAGCAGCATACAGGGAGAAATAAAAACCATTAATTTACTGCAACAGAAAATTAGAGGCTCCACCTCATTTATTTTTGCTCTCATCCCATCCCCAAGTCATTAACGCCATCTACGATGTCTTTTAATTAAGAGGTGCAAGGGTGGGGGTTGTGCCACGCAAGCGGTTTTCGACCCCGTTGAAAATATATTATCAAATAATATGGAACATTAACGTTTTGACAGATTTACTGGATTGTTTATTTGAGTCATATATCAGGACACAATCAATTTGAAAATCAGACGGTTTTAATGACCATTTGGCAATTTATTGGGCTGAAGTGGAATTATTGGGTACTTACATTTTTTTTGCTGAATATATGGGCTGGATTGTAAATGAACTGAACGGATCACAGGAGGATGAAGCTTGAGATAACATTGAGTTAATCCGTATATCGCGCCATAAATAATCTACTGAGTGAGGTATCAATTTATTTTGGATTTTTCAAAATAATGATCATGCAGTTAAATTCTTAGGAACCTGTGAATTATCGTTGTTAATCGTTTTAGCTCGAAGCTCGTTCAAGTTCATACTTCTTTTCGTTCAAATTCGTCAATAATCGTCTAGAGGTGATGTTTCGATGAAACTCGTCAAGAATCGTTTATCATCGCCAAGCGAATCGTTATCGTTGTCATCGTGCGAGGATCGTCAATTATCGTGATCAATCGTTTCAGCTCGATGATGTTAGGTTTAGGTCCTTCAATTCGCTGAAATCGTCAACTTTTCGTTAGAATTTGTCAACAGTCGTCAGTATCAGTGAGGTCGATAATGCTTCGATGAAATTCGCCAAGGATCGTAAATTATCGTTGTCAATCGTTTGAGTTCGATAATGTTTGACCCCAGAACTCGTTTAAAGTCGTTCAAATTCGTATATTGTCATCTGGAAGTCGTGTGAAGTTCGTGTTGCTTCGATAAAGTTCGTCAAAGATCATGAATTATCGCCAGCTGCATAATGTTCGACATCTTCGTGCACGTTCGTTTAAAGTCGTCTGAAATTATCAGTTATGGAAACAACAACAATATTGTGATGATTCGTTGAAATTAGTCAAGGTTCGTAAATTAATTATTTCCAATGACGCCAATCGTTTGAGCTGCATGATGTTCGATACCCTCGTGCTTGTTCGGGTATGCATGGTTCAATTCGTTTATAGTCGATAAATCCAATAAAAATATGTCTAGGCCTCATATACTTCTTAGTTTGTACATGGGGACATGTTTTGCCCCACAGTGCATGCCACCATCTACAAATAAAAAAGTTTTTTTCTAACAAGTATATGAGGCCTAGATATATTTTTATCGGATTTATTGATAAGAAGCTTTCTTCGAGAAAATGAACTACTTCCTAGTATTTGTTTAAAGTCGTCTAACATTATCAGTTCCCGATACCAGTCGTGTGATGATTTGTTGAAATTCATCAAGGTTCGTAAATTATCGTTGTCAATCGTTTGTGCATGATTATATTAATGTTTGACCCCTTTATCGTTTAAATTCGTCAATAGTCGTTCGGAAGTCGTGTGAGCTCGATGATACTTCTATAAAATTCGTCAAGAACCGTAAATTAAATCGGCTATAATCGTCAAATTCGGTATTCGTGTTCGTTTATTAGTTCAAGATATACAGTGTGTCTGCTTAAGTTGGCCACATATGGGAAACTTTTTTATTATTAATTTTAGGAAAAAAAGTTATTCTTTATAAAAAGTTCAGCATGTTCCAAAACCTAAAATGCAACCATCAGATATTACATTGTGGGAATCGGCGGAAGCATTAAGACGATAGTGGCAAATCAATATTTTATTCAATTTTAATACAAGAAAATAAACGAGGTACTTTCACGGACAAAGACACCGTCTGTCTGCCGTCGAAATACTCCCTACACACCCCGCTACCTACCTATCATAAAACCTTTTCTCGATACAGCAAACAAAGATCAGGTAGATGGGCGCGTTTTACAAACTGCAGCGGACTGCTTATTTTAACTAAGAACTAAAATTTGTGCGGATAATATCGGAGGGTAAAGAGGTTCTTTTGGTCCCCACAGTACCCCCCTACCAGTGATTAACGTTATGACAAAAAAAAAAAAAAAAAAAACTAACTACGAAAAACCTCCCTGGAGACGGTCCGGGAAGCGGACACATCTACCAAATCTTGTCGTACGTTTCGGTTGTTGGCTCGTTGATGGTTGCTGAGTTACTGGAGGTTCATCAGAACCTAGTTCTGGTGGTGAGGAGTTCTCACATTGGACTGCTGGTTGGTCTGATGAAGGTATTGGATCAGTGGCTCCGGTGGATGGTTGCTCAGTCATGACATACGCTGGTTTCAAACGATCGATGGAGATGGTGACGTCTCGGCCATTGATGTCTACTACCATTGTTTTATCGGTTCGGCTTACCACCTGGTACGGCCCATCGTACGGTTGTTGGAGAGGCTGGCGATGGCTATCACGCCGAACGAATACCTGGTCGGTAGTAGCTAGATCTTTGAAAACAAATGAACACCTCTCCCCGTGCTGGGTCCCTGCCACAGGCTGGAGGTCTCTCATCTGCTGGCGGAGTTCTTTGATAAAATCGTTGCTGATGTCCAAATCAGCGCTCTTTGAGCCCAGGAATTCTCCTGGAAGTCGAAGAGGCTGGCCGTAGAGCATTTCTGCTGACGTTGATTTGAGGTCTTCCTTCCATGCTGATCGAATGCCCAACAGGACTGTAGGCAATACCTGTGTCCAGCGCTCATCTCGATGACACATGATGGCAGCCTTTAGCTGGCGATGAAGACGCTCTACCATACCATTAGCTGAAGGGTGATAGGCAGTTGTCCTTAGGTGAGTCGTACCTAGTAAGCGATTCAAATGCCTGAATAGGTTTGACTCAAACTGCCTGCCTTGGTCAGTTGTGATTCTCAGTGGCGTGCCAAATCTCGAAATCCAGTTCTCGTACAAAGTTCGTGCTGTTGTTGTTGCTTCCTGGTCGGCCATTGGGATAGCTTCTGGCCATCGGGTAAAGCGATCCACCATTGTGAGACAATATCTATAACCCTCTGATGATGGCATGATGATGATGTCAATGTGGACATGCTCGAAACGCGCTGAAGGCAATGTGAATTTGCCAACTGGCGCTGAGACGTGTCGCGTTACCTTGGATCGTTGACACTGAACACAACTGTTGGCCCATTGTCTACAATCTGCTTTGATCGCCGGCCAGACGTAACGCTGGGTTACGAGTTTGACCGTTGATTTCACGCCAGGATGCGAAAGGCGATGGATAGCATTGAAGGCAGCTTTGCGGAACCGCTTGGTGACAAAAGGGCGGGCTGTCCGGGTGGACACGTCACAAAATATTGACACTTCCGTATCAGGAAAACGCACAAGCTTGAGCTGCAGCGCCGATTTTCCATCGTCCAGGTGTTGTCTAAGCTCGTCATCGTCTCGCTGCGATGCTGCTAAGGCCTCATAGTCTAACGTGGGTTCACTGGAATCAACTTCGTCAACCCTGGAGAGGGCATCAGCTACAACATTTTCGTCACCTACAACATGACGTATATCTGTAGTGAATTGGCTAATGAAATCAAAATGGCGAAATTGACGAGGTGAGCCTTGGCGGTCTCCTCTCTTGAAAGCGAATGTGATGGGTTTATGGTCAGTGTAGATGATGAATGTGCGGCCCTCTACCATGTGCCGGAATTGTTTTACCGCCAGATAGATTGCCAGGAGTTCTCGGTCGTAGGCACTATACTTGGATTCGGCTTGGCTGAGTTTTTTTGAGTAAAATTCCAATGGCTGCCAGGCGCCATCAACCCACTGTTGAAGCACAGCACCCACTGCCAGGTCGGATGCGTCAGTAAATATTGCCAAAGGCACATTATGTTGTGGATGCGCCAGTAATGTCGCATGTGCCAGACACTCCTTCGTGGCTTCGAATGCGTTAATGGCCTCTGGTGTCCAGCTGACAGGTGTCTTGCCTTTGACATTCCCACAGAGTAGTTCGTTCAGCGGTGCTTGAATTTGTGCAGCGCTGGGTAGAAATCTTCTATAGAAGTTGATCATACCCAGGAACTGTCGTAGCTTTTTCACTACCTCAGGTCGTGGATAGGCACGAATTGCTTCGACTTTCTCTGGAAGGGGCCTCGTTCCCTCACCAGACACCAGGTAGCCGAGGAATTTAACATTAGGCTGGCCGAAGACACACTTGGCTGCGTTGATGACTACCCCGTACTTGTGGAGTCGCTGGAACAGGATCTCCAGGTGTTGCAGATGCTCCTCTTCTGATGTCGATGCAATCAAGATATCATCGATGTAAGCGTAGCAAAAATCCAGGCCCTGCACTACCTCATCGATGAAACGTTGCCACGTCTGTGCGGCGTTTCTCATACCAAACGTCATGTACGGAAACTCAAATAAGCCAAATGGCGTGATGATGGCAGTCTTCTGAATATCGTCAACGTGGACCGGGATCTGGTTGAATGCTCGCATCATGTCAACAACGGAAAATATTATTTTTCCTTGAAGCATCTGTGCGAAGTCCTGGATATGTTTTACTGGATAACGGTCAGGGACCGTCCGGGCATTTAGGGCACAGTAATCACCACATGGTCTCCACTCGTCACCTTTCTTTGGCACCATGTGAAGGGGCGATGACCAGGGACTTTTTGATGGACGGGCTACCCCCAGCTGAAGCATGACCTCAAACTGTTTTTTAGCTGCCTTCAGCTTGTCCGGTGCCAGGCGTCTTGCTTTCTGAGCAATGGGTTGTCCAGGTGTGGTGACGATGTGGTGCTCGGTTGAATGTTTGGTAGGAGACACTGCGCCCCCAGGTCGTGTCAACTCTGGGTATCGTTGTAGCATGTTGTGAAAAATTGTTGCTCCATTGACTGTTCGTATGCTCAGGATCTCACAATCAGTCACATCTCCCGGAGAGGTGAGATAAGTTGTAGTATCCAGTAGTTGTAAATTTTTTATATCCACCAGTAGTCCATAGTGTGCCAAAAAATCTGCTCCAATGATCGGCTTGGAGACGTCAGCGACGACAAACCTCCAGGGAAATTGACGTCGCAGTTTTAGATCGAGGGTGAGGGTTACGATTCCGTATGTTTGGATAACTGTACCATTCGCCGCGGAAAGTTCATAGTCGGACTTTGTACGCGGACCAGGCAATCGCGAACGCGGAAATACACACAAATCAGCACCCGTATCGATCAGGAATTGAGTCTTGGAGATGTTGTCCTCGACGAATAAACGACGCGACGTTGACGGGCATGGGTCGTCAGTCGCCATCAACGACCGCCCGTTGCGTTTCCCGATGCACTGTTAAACTGAGCCTGCTGTCCACTTCCCGTCGAATGATTAAACTGACACGGTTGTTCGCACTTCACTGCCCGATCACCAAAACGCCAGTGATACCAACACAAACCACTACGATCCTCACTGTGAGCACGAGACCGAGATCGCTGACGCGAACGCGAACGCGAATTGTCTCGATGAGATGATGTTCGCTGAGACACTTGATGGACTTCCAGAGCCTCAAATTTTTGAATTATGGTTCCCATTGCATGCTCCAGGTACACAATTTTTTCTGCTAGAGCCGGATTGGTTGCGACTTCTGTGACGGCGACGTGCGCGCCGTAGATCTCGGCCATTGAGTCCGCGATTTCTGCTCGTTTCTCTAATGAGAGGTCCTTGTGTGCAGCAAGGAGTGCTTGCATGGTCTTGGGCAACCGACCGAGCCACAGGGTTTGTAGGATCTCCTCAGGGAACTGACTTCCAGCAAGGCCGCGCAGATGACGCAAGAATTGTGTTGGTTTCCTGTCGCCCAGAGGCTCATTCTCCAACAGGCGACGGGTGTTTTGCTCTTGAGACGAACCCATGCGTTTTATCAGCTCACTCTTGAGCAACGCGTATTTGCGCTCATTCGCCGGCTTCACAATAATATCGCGCACTTCGATCGCGTATTTTTGATCGAGCCCTGTGAGGGCATATCCGAACTTTGTGCAATCCTGGGTGATTCCAGAAGCATCGAAGCTACTTTCCAGCATGCAGAACCATAGCTCCGGGTCGGACGCAATGAATGGCGGCACTTTCATGGCTACGCGATCAATCTGTTGATTGCGATTGATTGGATTGAGTTGCACGTCGTCCCCTTCTATGTTGAGCACTGTTTGGTTGGCGTCGAGAAAATTCGAGTCCATCGTGGATTGATATGAACCACTATATCAATAAACTCACTGATAGATCCCACACGTTTTATGTCACACGCGAAACTTTTAAATCACGTCGGGGTCACCAATTTGTGGGAATCGGCGGAAGCATTAAGACGATAGTGGCAAATCAATATTTTATTCAATTTTAATACAAGAAAATAAACGAGGTACTTTCACGGACAAAGACACCGTCTGTCTGCCGTCGAAATACTCCCTACACACCCCGCTACCTACCTATCATAAAACCTTTTCTCGATACAGCAAACAAAGATCAGGTAGATGGGCGCGTTTTACAAATTGCAGCGGACTGCTTATTTTAACTAAGAACTAAAATTTGTGCGGATAATATCGGAGGGTAAAGAGGTTCTTTTGGTCCCCACAACATTTTTTCAGTCGTATACGAGGTTTGTCAAAAAATATGAATTTCACTCAAGAGTAAAATTTGACAATATCGAAAATTTTTATAAAGAAAAATAAACACTACCATTAAAATGATTGTTTTTTTCTTTTTTAAATTTATTAAATTTTATAAATAAATTAATATTAAACAGTAATCTCTTATTTTAATTATTGGACATTTAAATCAATGCATTAATTCAAATGAAAAAATGTAATATCTGATGGTTGCATTTTAGGTTTTGGAACATGCAGAACTTTTTATAAAGAATAACTTTTTTTCCTAGAATTAATAATAAAAAAGTTTCCCATATGTGGCCAACTTAAGCAGACACACTGTATATACCTATCAGATCGTTTTAATTCGTTGAAACCTTTCCAGATTAGTCAATAATCCTTGTACTACTTGTCTTGTACCGTATTGATTACTGATAGGTACTCAGAAACTAAATAATTAGCCTAAATTATTGGAGCCTATAGAGAAGAAAAATACACTGTAAATGCAAAATCAATCAAAACTAGGAAGAAATTAGAAAAGTAGTTACTTGAAAACCAACAGTTTTTGAATTTGCAAATTTGAATTTCTGATTTTTTTTCCTGACGTAACCAAGAGATATAGATCGAAAAAGACATCAAATCTTTATTGTACTTTTTCTTCTCCAAAAGTTGAGGTAATCAGATTTTTGATCCGACGTTTCTTTCCTTCCCAAACATCATCAATTCATATTGATGTTAAGTGTGAAATGTGATATGTCGTTGAATCATGAATTAAAATAAGATTATATTAAGCGTAGAACGTCTATTCACAAAAAAAAGTTGATGCATGATGATGGTGGTTTCTCGGAGACGAAACGTCGGATCATAAATTTGATAACGCCATTTTGGATATATCTAATACCGTATCTCGTACTACTAGAATTGCGTCATACGGGAGAGGTCAGAAGTCAGAACGACCACCCTTGGGGTGCCGGCTTAACGACGATCTTCCAGGAAAGCAACCTCTCTCCTCTTGGAGGCTCCTCATGAAGGTGCACAATGGGCCTGCTGTGTGGCCTCAGTGCTGTGGTATTCACCACCCTCCTCCCCATATCTCTACCAGGAATTTGATAAACATTATCCCACTATAATATCATTTAATAAACCAACTAATCAAGTGTTGCTCCTTAAGAGCTAATTTCTTTGATATTGACAGTGTAAATGGAAGTTCCTGAACTTGCCGCTAAAAGTCTATGCCTTACAAAGTTTGCAATTAATTAATAATTGAGTTGTAGACATTAAGCTTGACATTGGACCTATGTTTGATGCTTTATTAAATGTTAAAATCACTTTTGGGTTCAAAGATCAATGCCGATGATGGCTAATTGAATATAACTAAAACGCTTTAATCGCAGGGAACTAGTATTACAGAATTGAGATTGAAGTCTTGCAACAATGCTTTTATACATTGTCCAAAATGTCATTGACAAATCTGACATGAAGCAACGTTGCAACGTGTATAGCCTCATATCAAGCAATGAAGTAGTTCTGTAAGTCCAAGGGTAATTCACATTGCGACGACTTCTATTAGATAATCAGATAGCAATTAATTATGGAACATAAAAATGCGTAGGCCCATCAACAAAATCCCCAATGTTTTACTCGAAAGGGCGCCATCAATCACTTCGAACTAATAATGATTGATAATCCCTGTTTTAGAATAAATTCTCAAGAATAATAGTCTCAGGATGAATTAAGAGTTTTAGGTGGCCCCGTTTCCGTTTATCTCAAGCCCGGCTCATCCCCATTGTTACAGCAGATAAATAGCTTCCGAACTTGTGGCATTTCGCGTTTGTTTTTCCTGACGCCAAAAATGAGCGATAAGAAGCGGAATTATGTTCTCCATCATGCCGCCTCGAATTCCCGAAAGGGTTCCCATCGTGATAGATGGAAATGGATGTGTTATTTGAGAAGCGACTGGTGACAGTTACATTTGTCACGACTTTCTCATAAGTGCGAAGATTAAAGTTCCTTTTGGAGCGTTTAAGAATGTCAAAAGTCGTCAAGGCACGTTTCACTTGGTCCAATGTCTTTTTACTCCCGTTTGGATTTCATCCAAAAGATATCTCTGCTCGCTTTATCCGGAAAAGACGTTCTATTCGTATTCGATCGATCAAATTCGTTGAAGGTTTATTTTTGAGTGTTCCAACTCCATTTATCTAAACATTCCACTTTATAGAGGACGACTTAGAATTAATCACTTTGAGCACTCAATCCCTCTCTGTAGAACTTCACTGGAAACACTTTAATAATGAAACCGAAAAGACAAAACTGAGTGTACAATGGAAAATTTAATTAATTTTATAAATTCTATAGTCGCTGAATTGGACTGTGTAGCCGTCCGGTCCGGCCGGAGCCATTATTCAAATTGGACAATGTGTCCGGAGACTTTTGTCTGCCCGTTGAAAAACGTTCTTGTGACTCGAAGTAGAAAAATCGCCTTGGAAATTATTTATGCATCGGCCAACTTTGCGCGCGACGTAAAATGAAAGTTTCAACAAGGTAAGACCAATTAATAAGTTACCTCTAGGGAACTCTTATAACAAATTAAGTAAAAGACACTCTATAGGTTAAAAAATAAGTTAGTCTTGGAAACCTCCTTACTAGTCTTGGCAAAAATGACTTCTTTGAACTTTTCTCACGCGGGCCAACAAATCCATTGGTCTTGACGCGGGCAATGAGGTCATTTGTCTAAACAAATAGGCCGCTTCATCTTGTATCTTAGAACTAGCCATCATTTTTATTATGCAATGTGCTTAGTTTTCAAGATACAGGGTGTCAAACTTTTATTTTTCATTTCGATTTTTGTCAATTATTCCACATCAAGACGACACAGCGATACGAAATTACGCATAGGGGGGTTTTTAATGACAAGAAATCTCAACTCATTCACATTATTGATATCACTAGTAGGGGGCGCCACTCACGGACATCGAGCTTATCTAAATTATCAAGACTTTTTTCAGTTTGCTGCATCGATGTGAATATTGAAAAAATCGATTATTTAACCTTTTTTACGTGAAAATTTCCTACCAGTCAATTCTAACCAATCATAGGCTTGCATTTTATTATGTTGCTATGGCAACGACCTAATTTTATCGGAAATCACCCTGCTCATAATCACGTGACTGAAAGATTGATAAGTGGAAATCTCCCTGGCTTTGCATCTGGATGTAGCTCCCATATGATTACAGTGTTGCCGTTCCCACTCTCCCTAACAATCCCAACCCAACCCAACTTTCACAGACAGAGATAAGGCAAACGGCAACGCTGTGGTTGGTGCATGGGAGCTACATCCAGCCGCGAGTGCTTGACAGCTGTTAAAAACACTGACAAATATTTTTGATAAATGATTTATTTTCAACTTCCAATACAAAGTTGCAATGTTATCAATTATGGACAATATTGGTTATAACTTCCAAATGTTTTATAAAATCCTGATTCCCTTCTTTCTTCCTCAATGGCGAGTAGAGTAAGGAGCCGTTGGTTTCTTCCACTAAATGCGAGGTGAGTCCTGGGTTATGTTTTTTCCAATGATCAGTTTTGGCATGAAATTTTCACTTATAATCTCTCCGGAGCTCGAATTATTTCCGGAAATTTTGTCGAGTTGCGAATTTTCTTGAAAATTTCCTACCAGTCAACTCTAACCAATCATAGGCTTGCATTTTGTTATGTTGCTATGGCAACGACCTAATTTTATCGGAAATTTCCCTGCTCATAATCACGTGACTGAAAGATTAATAAGTGGAAATTTCCCTGGCTTTGGCTTTACGCATCTGGATGTTCTGGATGCAGCTCCCATATGATTACAGTGTTGCCGTCGCCACTCTCCCTAACAATCCCAACCCAACCCAACTTTCACAGACAGAGATAAGGCAAACGGCAACACTGTGGTTGGTGCATGGGAGCTACATCCAGCCGCGAGTGCTTGAAAAATTTTTCAAGAAAATTCGCAACTCGACAAAATTTCCGGAAATAATTCGAGCTCCAGGGAGATTATAAGTGAAAAACCTTCTCTTACTCTCCAGAGGTGACCGTTTTTGATATAGCCTTCATTGAAATTTCCAATGCAACGGAAATTGGAAAAAAAATCATGGAAGAATAATTCCCGCAAAAAAAAAATATATCTTCAACATAGCCAACTTTCAAAATATGAGCCATGAAAGTTTCCATTTACATCATTCTGAAATGCTCAGACAATTTCCGTTGCATTTGAAATTTCAATGAAGGTGGTTAAAACGGTTACCTCTGGAGACTTAAACAAAGTACACTTTTTTAAGAAAAATCCAGTATTTCTTATATTATTTTCAATATCCACATCCATGCACCATGCTGGAAAAAGTTTTGATAATTTAAATAAGCTCAATGTGCTGTAAATGTTGCCCCCTACAAGCGATATCAATACCGTGAATGAATTTGGATTTCTCGTCATTTTCGTATGTCGTCTGTGTCGTCTTTTGATAAGGAATAATTGACAAAAATCAAGATGAAAAATAAAAGACACCCTGTATCTTGAGAATTGAGCACTTTGGCTGTATCAAGTTTCATAAAAATGCGAGGTATAACATTTTCTCAAGCGTTGTCGGTTGAATCTCTGGACACCCTGTATAACAATGCTCAGACAACATTGTTCAACTCAAATCATTATAACCCTAATACAATTCTTTTGACAAAAATCTTCAATGCATTTTAATTGTCAGTTTGGCACATTCACCAAAACATAGAGATTATTTTTGAATGAGTATTTTCACCAAACGAAAACTAACCCATCCTAACCGGTTAGGTATATCACACTATAAATCTTTACATTATTCTGTTAGGTGCGGAAAACATTGAATATTTACATGAATAAATTTATTTACTGAAATATCGCCATTTCTTTCACTTTTATTTGTATATAGAAAAACAAGGTTATGTTCATAGAAAAAAGAAATTCTCTTTTCTATGGTTATGTTCACGTTATGTTTTAAGATGTTCTCGATTTGGACCAGAGAACTAGAGGTAGGAGAACGAGGTTGGCGTAGTATTAGTTCTATGCATGAGGTTGGCATATGCGTGAACTTGGAAAAACGTGTACAATGGACAATTTGCATACATTTTCAAATGACTTCAAATTTTATATACGTATTCTAGACAATATTAGAAAGTCATCGGCGAAAAAATAATTTCCAAAATCCCCAAAAATATACTGAATAAATAAAAAAGAAAACGCAAATTTCACTGTATGATCGAAAACGGGGAGGGGCCATATTACGTTCCCGAGAGAGAGTCATCTCAGTCAATACGTCAGACGGAGATAGATAATGTATTCTGTGACGTATTGGATGTTGATTGGCGCTCTTTAATCGGTGATTACTACATACTAGATCGTGGGATGATTTTCCAAACATCAATGGCATCTGTACTCACTAATCCTTATATTATTCTTCATATTTCCAAAAAAAGTGCAAATTGTCCATTGAAAGCCGCCATTTTCTAGTCACCTATTATACGAGGTGCGATCAATACATTCTATTTTGACTACAAGCGTACGTAAAAAGTGCACAAAGATGTGATTTTGGAGATACGTGGTCGGTTAAATTGGAGATGTCCACTTTAGGAGCCGGACACGCCACTTACTTCTGGAAATATTCGAAAAAACAACTTTGACTTTATTTTATCATTTCAAAGGATTAAAAAATTGAAGAGACAACCAGAAAGTCTCTTTATTTATCAAGAAGGCGTATTTTGATTTTGAAATAAAAAAAAAACTGTGAAGAAATCATTGTATGAATCAAAAATTACATACTTATTATTTACTAACCGAATCTCTGGCAGTTTTTCTCGACTTCAAAAGGGCGTTCGAAACTATCAATAGGGATCTACTTCTGAAGAAACTATATCAAATAGGACTAAGAAACAACGTGCTGCAGTGGTTTAAATCTTACTTAACTGAAAGGTCACAGGTAGTTAAGTACAATGATAGTTTGTCTGATCCTGTGAGGGTAGAACATGGTGTACCACAAGGAACAGTGTTGGGACCATTGTTATTTTTAATCTACATCAATGATATAGTAAATGTAGTTAAGAGCACCAGACTTCAACTTTTTGCTGATGATACGATGGTTTTCGCGGTGGGAAAGGACTTGTGCCAACTGAGTGTCAAAATGAATGAAGATCTGACTCTTATTTCTGAGTGGTTGAATAACAATAGTTTAAGTGTGAATACTCAAAAATGTAAATTTTGTATATTTAGTAAGAGAGGAAAACTGTCAGATGGAGACTTGGACAATATGAAAGTGTATGTGAATAATAATAGACTGCAGCATGTTACAGAAATTAAATATTTAGGTGTTATTTTGGATTCAAGTCTGGACTTTAAATCGCATTCCAACTATATCATGGGGAAATATGCAAAAAAAGTTGGGTTCATCTCGAGGGCAGGAAAGTATCTGTCGGTTTATACTAAACTATTGTTATATAAGAGTATTGCGGCTCCTCATTTGGAGTTTTGTAGTTCCCTTTTATACACTATGCCACAGTACATCATAGACGATTTTCAGATTATACATAATAGAGCAATGCGTGTCATTATTGGATGTAATCGTTATGCGCCAATCACAAGTATGTTACATGTGCTTGATATGTTGTCAATAAGACAAAAAGTTATGTTTAATGTATTTGTGTTAGTTTTTAAAATTAAACGAAAGCTGCTTCCATCCTATATTTGTGATAAAACTACGAGATTTGAAAACTTGCACAAATATGATACTAGAAATAAGACTGATTTTAAATTAGAAATAAAAACAACGTCTAGTCATAACTTATATAGTTCTATTTTGTGTAAAGGTTTGTCAGAATTTAATGGTTTGCCTTTGGAGTTGAAAAACTGTGATAATCTAAAAGTGTTCAAAAGACTGATTCGTGCACATCTACTAGAAACTTTTTGATGTACTTGTATTTTGCGATATTTTATTCAGTCCTTACGTCTTCTTTTGTTACTTGATGTATTTTATGCTTTTGTTAATATTAATATTTTTGTATCCTGTATGTTTATTTATTTTATTTTATTCTATCTATTTTACAGACAGTTTTTTGTATAGCTATTTATGCTAATAAAGATTATTATTATTATTATTATTATTATATTAATTAACGATTTATCGCATAAGTTTTCAGAAGATCCTGAAAATCGTAACACACATTTTCATAACATCAACATGCAAAGCCAGACAATGTTGCCGGACTTGACAAATTTCATAAGATTCACTTTGATACAAACATATTCACAAAAACAAATAAATAGTTATTATTATGCATGTCATTCGTAAAACACTGAGGTCTATGCAATTTTAACCATATATCGAATGCTTCAAAGCCCATAGTGATTTTGAATGCTTTTGACAAATGAGCACATTGGCAACACCATGACTAGAAAATGGCTGCCGACCAAACTCGTCCTCGTACCTCTATATCTGATTTGGACTCGACAATGGACAATTTGCACATTTCTTGGAAACATGAAAAATATAAGGATTACTAAGTACTGATGCCATTGATGTTTGAAAAATCAACCTACGACTTTTCATAATGTAGTAATCACCGATTAAAGAGCGCCAATCAACATCCACTACGTCACAGAATACACTATCTAGCTTCGTCTGGCGTAGGGACTGATATGACTCTCTCTCGCGGGAGGGTAATATGGCCCCACCCCGTTTGCGATCATACAGTGAAATTCGCTTCTTCTTTTTCATTTATTTAGTATATTTTTGGGCAATTTTTTATCGCTGGTGACTTTCAAATAATGTCTAGAATTCTTATAAAAAAATTCAAGTCATTTGAAAATGTATGCAAATTGTCCATTCGCCGACGGTCGGTATCGGTCTGCGCTTGTCCCTTCATGTTGACTGTTGCCAAATTTACATTAAATTAAAGGCCTGTTTATCAATTGAGTTAACGCAATTACCTTAGGATAACCTCAAAATTTTTGATATTTGTCCATTTGGCAGGGGCTACGTTGACCCAAGGTCAGCTAACTTGAATAAGATTAGGTTAGTTTTAAGACACTTTATTACATATCAGCTTCACTTTTATGTTCGTAACAGAATCTTAAAACTCAATTTCTACCCATTTCAAATGCCCAGATTGATTCGAAACTTTGCACACTTGTCAAGAACCGATGACAATACAATAGTTTCAATCAAATAAGAGCTAAAAAGAAAACCAGTAATGTTTAATTAAACAAAAATCGCAATTTAATGAATTATTTGACATTTTTTCTATGTAATTTACCAATTTAATGTTTGACAAATTGTGAATGAAAAACAGGTTGGCGGAACTGTAATTATTCTTAAACCGCCCGTCTGATATGCAACGTTGCCAAGGGGCAAAAATAAGCACAATGGATTTTCACATGCTTTTTATTAGCTTCACTTCTATGTTTGTTTGTTTATTTGTAACAGAATATTGGAATTCAATTTTTACCCATTTCAAATGCTCAGATTGATTTGAAGCTTTGCACACTTGTCAAGAAAGAACCGATGACAATGTCAATCAATTCACGCTATCAAACTAAAAAGTTAAAATTAATTTTCAATCAAAGAATAAAATGAATAACGCGAAAATTAATGTCATTGTGATAAAAGCGTGGGGTGCTTTGTAAAACATTGTCTGCATTTTGAAATAAAAATTGGATCCCCCACGCTTTTATCACAATGGCATTCTTTTCCCGTTAATCATTTTATTCTTCAATTGAAAACTATTTTCAACTTTCTAGTTCGAAAACTTGTTTTTAGTTTTTTTTCAACTATATTCATTGTTTAATAAATATACATGATATTTCCAGATTTCGTGAGTCTATGTTGCAAGGATGGATGCTGAACGTCAAATTCTAGTCATTTTCTTAAAAATGGAAAATACCCCAGTCATTTTTTTGTGCAAACTTATTATTTGAAGAGAAGTGAACAATGCTTTTTTGTCGAAAGATAAAATCTCATTGACAAAGCTGTACTCAAACAACGCTTTTACAAACTAAAATAGACTACGATCAGTAATGAGCCTAATTAAATAATACAGCAAATACAATAGTTAAAAAACAATAGCAAAATGAATTAAAACTAATACGTAAATAAATGAAAAATAATAGTTTATAAAATGGTTTTCTTGCATTAAACTATTATAATGAAGCAAGTATCGCTATGGAAAACACTTGTCCAGTTTTAATGTATTTATTTACAGTCACTTAAGCACAATCACAACACCACAAAATATTTATGTTCACAATTTATGTTTCGCGATCAAAATCTGAACTGAACTAACTAACTAACTAGACTAGATCTCATTATATACCCTTGCCAGGATTGAAATAACATTCCAGTGATTCGTAGAACAGCGTAGAATGTTCGACGCCATCTAGTTTCGCTAGATTGTACCAGAAGCCAATCGATTCCAAACGATTCTACACTTAGTGGTGAATGCGCCGTATTCACCATGGGCCAAACACATGTTTCGTCACAATAAGCAATTTTGTCTATACAGGGTGAGTCAGTAGGAACGGACCAAATTTCAGGAGTGTATTGAACACGCGAAAATAATGTAAAAAACCATACTTATCCGATATTCATTTGTTTTCAAGTTATAGCTTGATACCAAATAAGGAAAGTATAATACAAAATTAAAAAAAAAGTTCTTACATTAACGGTTTCCTGGATGAATTTCAGAGTCTTGAGCATGGCATACTCTAATTAGGTAAAAATTTTGATAAAAGTGGAAAGACGCAGAAAAAGCTTGATCGTTTGAAAATAGATAAATATCGGATTAGATCATAATGGTCTTTCTACATGATAAACTGAACAGTATTTAATTCATTATGTACAGTATAATATCACAAGCAGTCAGTATAATATTGTAGAAGACTCAGTATTTCTGTTAAAAATGATAAGTAAAAATGGAATTTGTGAGCAGTAAAAGTACTATTTGGCCGGTATTTTTATGTTCACTATTGTGATTCTAATGGTCAGTAAAAATTTATGAAATGTCAGTATGACTTAGCTGGTAATAATTCTACAAATGTACAGTAAAAAATAATAAATGGCCAGTATGCAATAGTCAGTAATAATTTCAACTAACTCATACTAACCCAAACTTGATACACATAATACCAATACAGAACACGTCAATTATGATATACAATAATAATTGTAATGTTAACCTAGTGCTAACCAACGAGCCGCTGCATATTTTTATCAATTTCGATCACCAACACAAACTAACCCTAACTAACCCAAACTAAATCCGCCTCTCAAAGGAACCTATCTGACTACTTCATCATGACATAAAGGCAGTTGTGTTTCGTTCCGTTGTAAAAATGTTTGTATTTATACGAAATAAAATATATGACCAACCATTCATTATTTTACTGTCGCTTTATTAATTTTATGGACTGTCCATTATTTTCACCAGGCATTTAGTAATTTATTTGATCACTTTTTTATGATACTGACTCTTGATTATTTATATCTACCATTTATTATTTTTACTGGCCACTTCTTTATGTTACTGACCCTTCATTATTTCAACCGACCATTTATTATCATACTGACCAAGGGAAATAAAATAATGGCAAAGAGTACTGTCCATAAAATTGAAATACTGACCATTTTATTTGTTCTTCCCAGGGGTAATACAATCCTAAAATCTGGTCCGCTCCTCCCGACTCACCCTGTATATGAACACATTTTGATGTTTTTAAAAAGAGTGCAAAATCACTCAGATGGAAAAACGGCTATTTGAACTGAAAAGAAATAGTTTTTGGATACAAAATCTCCATTACTTCCAGTGCATTTGATATTGACAGTGACGCATTCGCCAAAGCATGAAGAGTATTCTTGAATAAGATCTCGAATATCACTCACTACAGTCATTTTCACCAAACAAAACCTAACCCTAACTCAAAAAACAAACCTTTTCGCTCAAAATTCCGTGAATAATTTCTTTTTTATACTCAAAAATGATGAAAATCCGAGTTTCTGACTTGTGCAAGTGAATTCATAATTCTTAAAAGCAACAGAACCTACATATATTGTATAAAAAATATTATATATATAATCCCAAATAGCAGAAAATCGTTTTGTAAATAATTACCAAATAAAAAACCTCATCACATTCACAATACTATTGCTATCAGCGCAAAATAAGCATTTTTTACTGCTCCATTCACAGCATAACAATTCGACGAAGTATTGAGGAATAATAATATTGTTCAACATGTTCACAGCAGCAGCAACTGAGTACAATTCCTCTAGAAATGCCAAAATAGCATCCACTGTGTTATTTCCTTCCTGGAAACCATACTACCCTATGCTTTATCAAGAAGTCAAAAAATCTTCTCCTGGCCAATCTTCGGCGGCTTTCACGACGAGTATGCATGCAATTTACATTTTTTTGTTTTTGAAGGTATCGAAACGAAGCAAATTTGAGATTGTTTAGGTATCTAGCAAGTTTTTTTCTGTTTGCAAAATAAAACAAAAGAATAACGATTTTCCGAAATATAAACCTAACTTATTTTTTTTTTTAATGGAATGCCCCCGTATATTATTGGATATTTCGATTCTACTCAAAATTCTCAGTATATCTTGAACGGTTTGGGAGAAAATGACGTCGAAACATTGTGCAAGCGATATGTAAAAATCTAGATTTTTTTTGTTCATTACACACTTGGCAAACAATAAGAAGACTTATAAATTTTCGTGTGTTGCATGTTTCGACGCCATTTTCTCACAAACCGTGGAAGATAGATAAAAAGTACCTATATGATATGCTTTGAAAAATATACCTAAAAAAGTTACGGCTGATTAAAATGTTATCAAAGAGAATGAAACACCCTGTACAAAAGGTACGATTTCCTGGAGGAAAAACTGGAATAATTTCCTGAAGCACAACCTCCTCATGTGTTCTCATATTTGGCATCAGCTGTTGTTCGTCAGGACTGCGAAGACGCCTCAGGAATATGAGATAATACTACCTTGAAGAGTGGAGGAAGCGGCAAAGGTAGACAACGTGCTTATTTTGAACTTCGTAAAAACCATGGGATAGTTCAGAACGATAAGAGAAAGACTGCAGGATAAGACCGAGGGGCCACCTCTCCTATCAAGGAAACACAATGTGCCATTTGTCCTCCAAGTGAAAGCAATGCGAAGCAGGAAGTTGCGGGGCAGGGCAGGGCATACCCTTCGCAACCTAACCTAACCTAACCTTTGATGCACGAAACTTTCACGAGAAAAAGAGGTAATGTTCCATAAAGCCATAAAGTATATCCCATATGTATGTATACAGGGTGGCCCAACGAAAAGGTCGCACCTTTATTTATGACTTTCCTGGTATATTTTGGGAAAAACGCTTGGACACGTCAATTTTTATTTTATGGGGGACTGTATAATACACGGTGTTCCAAAAATAAGATATCGCATTACACTTGACATTTTTAAATGGAAACCCCCAATTTTTTTTCTATTTTTGGATTCTCCATGAAGTTTTAAGTATTTTTTGTAAAATACAGTTTATACCTATCTTCAACCGTTTTAAAGTTATTTGAATTTTTCATACATTTTTTTTTATTTATTATTTTCTTTATTCCTGGAAACTTGACGGGGGAAGACGTACTTGGTCATGTTGGAAAATACAATAGAGCCACGAATAACCGGAATAATAGAAAATGAGGTTAATTATTATAATGAAAATTTCCTTCATTTCCAACAAGATAGTGCACCACCGCACTTTGTTGCTCCAGTACGACAGTTTTTGGACACCCATTTCCCAAATCAGTGGATCGGACGGCGCGGCCTCATTGAGTGGCCACCAAGGTCTCCGGACTTGAGTCCTTTAGATTACTTTCTTTGGGGACATTTAAAAAGTAAGGTTTCTAGTACGAAGCCAGACTCCATCCAAGATCTTCGGGAGCGGATCATGGCGGAATGCAGACAAATATAGATTTGAGCAAAATCTTTATTATTGCATGGAGGTGAACGGACACCACTTTCAACATTTATCACTACATTGACTTTTTGACACATTATAGCTAAGTAATTAATTTTTGTTTAAATTTTTTAAATAAACGGTTGAAGATAGGTATAAACTGTATTATACAAAAGTTACTAAAAACTTCATGGAGAATCCAAAAATAGAAAAAAAATTGGGGGTTTCCATTTAAAAATGACAAGTGTAATGCGATATCTTATTTTTGGAACACCCTGTATTATACAGTCATACACGAAAAGACGTCCCCCTAAAAATAAAAATTGACGTGTCCGAGCGTTTTTCCCAAAATATACCAGAAAATAAGTCATAGATAAGGGTGGGACCTTTTCGTTGGGCCACCCTGTATGGTCCGCTGGTTGTGGAATCATAGTCCGCTGATAGCCCAGCAAGGGTCGAAAGCCGGAATACGCTCGTACAGTGAAATTTCGTCAACGTGCTTGTTACTTGTATTCGTAAATCTCAACTTCAGAATTTTCTGAAATTTGGTTGACAAAATGGTTTTAAAAATTACGGTTTTTGGTCCCTTTTAAGCTATCAGCGGACCATGATTCCACCATCGTCCACCCAGCGGACCATATCTAGGGTACCTCGTGAGCGTCCGTTTGGTAAATTTTTCAATATTGATAATCGAGACAAAAAGTACCAAATGCAGTACAATACAGCGACACTGCACAACCAGTGATGGGAATGCATAAAGCTAAATTCCGTGAATGGTCTTATCGGGAATTATACAGATAAGCATTCATTAACATAAACAAATGTATTGAATATTGAATGGAGTAAAATTTCACTGGGTTTTCTGTAATTTTCTTAGATGTTCCAAAGTGACATGGTGTATAACTGATAAATTGATCCACACATTTTTTGCCACTTTAACACTTAACACAACTTCACCCGATATCTATCAAGAGCGAAATTAAAACACGACCGTCACCGACTTGATGACGAAGAACCATATTGAGTTGAGTGTATTTTAATGTAAAACTTTCAAAAATTATCAATTCGTGTTTTCAGATCTCTTGAGCTCATAGTCTCCTCCAGACAACTTTAAAACCATCAATCGACGATGAACGCTTCGACTCAACCCTCTGCATAAGACCAAACCGTGCAACCTGAACCAACAAAATGTTCTTCACCATCCAAGAAATGGTTAAATGGTTAAACCTCACCGTTTTCGAACTATGGATCAACCTGTTAGCCCTCCTCACCTTCACCATCACCCTTTCGCTCAAATTCAACCCCGACGTGGACATTCACAAAAACGAATGGTGGTTCATTTTCGCCCCGTTATTTATGGCCGATGCCTTGAATGTCTACTTTTGCATAATCGTTTTTATCCGGATGCTTTGCGAGACTTCTTTGGAATTTTGCATATTGAAGCTGTGCTGGTCGGTTACGTTTTTAACGCTGTTGTTTGTGTTCAAGTTTTTGTTGTGCAAGAAACTTTTGGCGCAAATTAGCCTGGAGTATACGGAAGTGTTTGCGCCTGTTTTTATTTTGTTGCACTTGATGGCGATAAGGGCGTTTTACCAGTGCTGATGTACAATCAATAAATTTATTTTACAATTTAGTATTGGTAGAAGTTTCCGTCCGATGGCTGTCTGGAGTAACCTGCGTTGGTTTGCGGCGAATGGTGCGATGAGTTAATCAGTTTTACACTGCTCGGGTGTTTTTTGCCCTTAACGCCACCAATCAACAGCTTATGTGCCTATATGGAAAATTTAATTAAAAAAACTTTTTAAACCCAAATCAACTACTCACCATGTTATACCTATACGGTATGGTCTTCTTCTTGCCCCGCCCCGTCCTCCTATCCCCACTTTTTTGACTGACCACAGCTCCGCCCCCCAAACTAGACGCCATCTGTTCGCGATCGGGAGTAAGATCCCTCGTGTTTCTGAGCCGGCGCCATGTAGAAATGCCCAGTGACTCTGGTTGTATGTACACGTCAACTATATCAGGAAATACCTCAGAGGACTGATCAAACGTTGTTTTGAGGTTCAGATCCAGGTGGTCTCGCGGAACAAGATTTCTAAAACGGATAGAAGTGACGATAACAATTGTGGTAAAACTTACTCAAAGTTGTGAAAATTCGCAAATCGTCTGGCACTGGCCAAAGTATGATGCATAAACATGCGTTGAAACACCGACATCTTAGGGTCAAAACAGGAGTCCTTTTTCGTCTCGATTGTTACAAGAGGCGTGGTGAATTGACCCTCGGACTCAATGTAGGGCACGCAGCCCCTATTCCGTATCCGCCCTGTGTATTAAAAATTGAAAACTTTTCATTTCGCTACGCAACTTACCAGCAGCCATTTGAAAAACCAAACCGGAAATTTGAATCGCGTGTCACCGCTTATACTTATGGACACAAAATAAATGGTTGTACGACATGCCCCGTAGCTCCGCAAAACTGGGTTAAAGTTTCGCCAGTTGAACGGGTGGTTTTTGCCCTTTTGGCTGGAATTTCATGACATCTGAGGGTTAGATCGGAAACGAGATTGAATACGTCACAGGTGTAATTTTAAAATGTGACGTCAATGTTACCTGCATTGCATTTTGTGCCATTCTGTGATTGGGGCTGGAGTTTTGATGAGTCGGTACGTCGGATGATTGATAACGAGCATTAAAATTTATTTTATTGTTTGCGATCATGATGTTTGTGAAATATTAAGTAGGGTTCCTAAATATAAGATAGGGAACTATGGACAGCCTCGATTTGTCTTTGCTGATTACCAATATTTTGTTAATGCATAATATTTGAGCTGAATTGTTTTGTGTAAACAATTCGTGAAACTATTTTTCAAATCAAGATTCGAATTTTTTACGTCTGAGGATTCAAGAAGCAGCAAAACTGGTATTGTGGTTCAATTTGGAATTTCAAAAATACATTTCTTACATAAACCGTCTATTAAAGAGCATCAACCTCTTTGAAATTCTGCTACTTTTGGCAACGCCGCAACATTCGACGCTAAACGTCAGAATGGTGGCTTGTTTTGACAGTCCTTTCAAGTGACGTCCATTCAAAGGGCTGAATCCTCGTGCCGAAATGGCCAAAAAGAAAATCGAAGATAAGAGCGAAGAAAACTCAAAAAACTTCGACTCTGACGGTTCCGTTACCGAAGACGAGCCCAATTTCAGCGATCCTGAAGGTTTTGTCGACGATGTATCTGATGATGGTGAGTTTTTTCGTACGTGTAAGGTTAGGTTTGGATGTGTATTTTTAGAAAAATCGTGATTTTTGGGCTTTTTTGACTAGTTTTCTTGGACAGAAACATTGAAAAGTGTTATGGGGAAGCATATTATGTGCATTGTTTAATCAATCGAGGTTAGAAGTGGGCTATTTTGTGTGTGTCGGTATAAAGTGAAAGTTTCCATATTTTGCATCGAAAAATCCACTAGAGTTGTCCATTAGAATGTGCAACATACCACTACTTGCGTTACTTACTACATAAACCTCGCTATTGTTTGTAGGTATATTAAATAAAATTTAAAAACAAAAACAAAAAAAAATATTCCGAATTTCAAACAAGTTCTGGTAAACTTGACGACACACAGAATTTCACAGTTTTTCTTAGCTTTATACAAAGCTCACCCCAAACAGAGCTGAAAGGAACATGAAAATCGTTGGATCATAATATTATATTCTTTTTCCTTTCACAAAATAAACTTAAAAAATGTCAAACTTCGACAATGTATAAAGAAAAAACACCATTATCCGCTGATAATTATTATTATAGGTACACCGAGTTATACAGGATCCCACCTAAAACACACCCATTAGAGTAGTCTGGGTAACCACAGCCAGTAATTTTGGTAAAATAAATAAATATTCCAAGCAAAATGAATCTGCAATTCCAAATACGAATGAATTATTGCATTGCTTTCCTTTCTTCATGTCTTATTTTATTTTTGTATTGATTGACAATGCGATGACAGCTAACATTGTGCTAAAAAACGCGCTATGCGACGTTGCCAATTGAATTTGTTATTTACCACTGTAAGGTTTTGACGACTACTACTAGGGAACACTAGATGATCACAGCTCAAGGTTAATTGATAGTAGTAGTGACAGCTCACGTCAACCCCTCTTCGTCTCAATGACAGAAATTCGCCCCATTTATACCCTGCTAAAATTTTGAAATGTTAAATTGTTGTTCAATATCGTTGGTGTAGGACAGTTATAATTCACTGATTATTGATATAAGTTTTGTTCACATAAATCAGCTGTTCGGCCTTCAAAAATATTGAATTTTGAACAAGCCGACAACAGTGTTCCAAGGGAGCTTTAGGCTATGATTGGTTAAAATGACTATCACCTGTGATTGGTTGATCTCAAATAGGCATTTGTGTCGTGTTGCCAGATGTATTTCGTTGCATCGTGTCCATAAGTAACTAAGGTTCATGGAAAAATATGGGTCTCATTGAAAATGTTTTATTATCACTAGTGATCTAAAAATGTACATATTCTATAATTGGTAACAACCAGAGATGCACTCATAGAGTATAGAGTATTTTTAATTAGAATAAAAATACCTTCAATACAAAGTAGCTACTTATTAAATTTGCAGTTTGGCAAACTCGCAAGAATTCCTCTCTCCCCTCAATGTATAAACATGTGACAAAGAGACGTCGGGCTATATCTAGTCTTTGGAAAATCATTGGAATTACCTCTGATTTTAGTTATTGAGAAACATTTTATTTGAAAAAGTTGTTAAATGTAGAATGACATACTCAAATGATAAAAGGAATCTTATGTTAAAATTTCACTTTTTTCAACGTCTGACCAAATCTCGTGAGCAAAATATGAAAAACTTTTCTTTTATCTTTTGCTTGCAGAAAAAAAACCTGATTTGTCCAGAAATTATGTTCTTTTTATGAGGAAAGTTAAAAAGTCCTTGGAATGGCGAAAAAGTGAAATTTTGACTTTCATGCAATTTGAGTATGTATGTGACTCCAAACAACTTTTTCAAAAAAAAAATCCTTAAATTAGAGTTACAGGGTGTTTCCGTATATTTCGTCTGAAGACTAACTCGCATATTATGCAAGATATATAGGGACTTTAAATACAAAGTAGGTATTAACATGAACCGCCAGAAAAAAACATTTTTTTGTATACCGGGTGCACGAGAAAAGTGTGACAGACACAACTTGCATTTTTTCAAATGGAACACCCTATATATTATTTTATAATCAAATAGACATTATTTTTCTGATCTAAAAAATATACAACATGTAGGCATTCTTTCCAGCCGTTTTCAAAATATTTGAGTTTTAAAGTTGGTTTTTTGGTATTGCCAAATTTAGTATCTATGGTTACAATAATTGTTTCAATATTCAAAAAAAGATCTGAATAACATTATCCTTTATTTAAAATTGATAGTTTTCAAGTTATTCACATTTTTTTCAATGAAGTCATTTTAAAATGTTCAATAACTTAAAAACTATCAATTTTAGGTATAGGACAATGTAGTTTCAATCGAATGAAAATTTTGTCAAGAATCAATATCTGAAATAAAAAATGGCATATTCCATTTAAAAAAAAAAAAAACTTTTTTTTGAAAAACTGAATTTTTTTGTTTTTCCCAACTAGACCCTGTAGATTAACGTGAAAAATGATCAAGATTATTTGGATGACCAGCATTTTTTATAGAAACCCCCAAAATTCCATTGTTTTAGGTCTAGTAGTCTCTGAAAGACAAAGCTTCAAACTCCCTTTAACTGTCAATTTTTTTCTTGAAATGCAAATTTCTTCAAAATGGTCAAAGATGGCCTAATATCTATTATTTAATAAACTGTCCTTAATTAGCAAAAAGGAATCTGAATGTGGAATAAAAAATGAGGGTTTCCATTTGAAATAAGGAAGTTGTTAGCTAATGATAAAAAAAGCAGTTTATGGTCGAGAACCTTCGTATGTAAATTTTTATAGGCATGCCATTGTTACTTTCCCATATGGGGGTAATTGTCCCTTTAAAAGAAAGACCCTGTACAATCTACTTAATTTCTGGATAAATCTTGTTTTTTTATGAAGAATACTTCTTTTCGACAAAAACAACGATAAAAAAGTTTTCCATTTGTTACCTAAATGTAAGCACACGCTGTATAGCAATAGAGCTTTTTACTCGAGTTTCTACTAAAAGAGAACATTCAGCGAAATTCCCTGTGTCGTCAACTTTACAGACCCGTAATGGCTTGATTTCATAGATTTTGTCAATCTTTTCCCCTCAGAATTATTAGGAGACGTTCTCCAACAAAAACCAAAAGAAACCGACGGTTACGAAAGTGTCGTCGTCGTCGATGGCGCCCCACAAGTAGGTCCGAGTCGTCTTGACAAACTCAAATCAGTCATCCACAAAGTATTCAACAAATTCGGCAACATTGTCAACGAGTACTACCCCGTCAATGAAGAGGGCACCACCAAGGGCTACATCTTTCTGGAGTACTCCAACCCCAACCACGCCCAAGAAGCCGTCAACTTGACCAACAACTTCAAACTCGACAAAATCCACACGTTTCAAGTGAACTTGTTCACTGATTTTGCCAAGTATGAAAGTATTTCGGACAAATGGGAACCACCAGAGCCACAGCCTTATGAGGGACAAGCAGATCTGCACCACTATTTGCTCGATCCAGACGCGTATGACCAATATGGAGTTGTTATTTCTAACGGACAGACTGTCAAGGTGCAAATGTGGCAGAACACTCTGCCCGAGCCCACTGTGTTGGAGGATAGAAATACGTGGACGCAGAGCGGCATCAAGTGGTCACCTTTAGGAACGTATTTGGCCACCTATCACAAATTGGGTATAGCTTTGTGGGCGGGACCTAGTTTTACTCAGTACAGGAAGTTTGCCCATGCGTACGTCCAGTTTATTGATTTTTCTCCATGTGAAAAGTACCTGGTGACGTACAGTCCCGAAGGCGACCCGCAGAACCCCGAGCAGAAACGCATTATGATCTGGGATATACGGACTGGTTTGGAAAAACGTAGTTTCAACCCGGAAGGGCCGGCAGTTTGGCCCATTTTCCGGTGGAGTCACGATGACAAGTATTTTGGACGTGTCGGCAATGACTGTCTTTCCATCTACGAAACGCCATCTTTCGGATTGTTAGACAAAAAGTCCATAAAGATTAATGGCATAAGAGATTTTAATTGGTCGCCCACGGACAATGTGGTTGCCTATTGGGTGGCTGAGGACAAAGATGTCCCTGCCAGTGTGACGTTGTTGGAGTTGCCCAATCGCAATGAAATCAGAAAAAAGAACTTGTTCAATGTGGCCGATTGCAGGATTCATTGGCAGAAAAGTGGCGATTATTTGTGTGTTAAAGTCGACAGGTAACTTCCAGATGGGGTTAGTTGATGATGTACATTTTTCCTATTATGTAGATATTCCAAGTTGAGGAAAGAAAAGAACGAAACCAAGTTCGCGGGCATGTACTGCAACTTTGAGATTTTCCACATGCGTGAAAAACAAGTGCCTGTGGACAGTGTGGAAATCAAGGAACCCATCCAGGCGTTTGCTTGGGAACCTATAGGTACTAAGTTTGCCATGATCCATGGAGAGTCGCCGAACATCAACGTCAGTTTCTATGAAGTCAAGTAGGTGAAATGTATTTAAAACTTCCGTCGTCATGCACCTTTTTTCCAGAACCGGTTTAGCTCCAAATTTGTTAAAAAAATTCGAAAAACGCGCCTGCAACCATCTCTTCTGGTCACCAAACGGCCAATTCATTGTTCTGGCCGGTCTGGGCACCAACGGAGGTGGTTCCCTCGAATTTGTCGACACCCAAGAGTTCCTCGTCATGAACGCCACCGACCATTTCCAAATGTCCGACGTTGAATGGGATCCCACAGGACGTTACGTCTTTACCGGCGTCTCTTTCTGGAAGTGCAAAGTGGACACCGGTTACTGGATGTGGTCGTTCCAGGGAAAAATCCTTAAACGGGTCAATTTGGAGCGGTTTACGCAGATTTTGTGGCGGCCCAGACCGCCCACTTTGTTGTTGGAGAAGCAGCAAAAGGAGACCAAGAAGACTTTGAAGAAGTACTACGCTCAGTTCGAGAGCAAGGATAGGATGAGGCAGTCCAAGGCCAGCAAGGAGTTGATTGAGAAGAGGTCGGCGTTGATGGAGAAGTTCCAGGAGTATAGAGAGCAGCAGATGAGGAGGTGGGAAGACAATAAGAGTAGGAGGTTGCAGTTGAGGAACAGTAAGTTATTTTTCCAACACAGCTTACTGTTTTGACATTTAACATTGTTGCCGGTTGTTTCTTTCTAGATATAGACACAGATGAACTAGACGCAGACACTGAAAACGTAGAAGAGGAAGTTGTGGAATTTTTTGTTAAAGAAGAAATCATTGTCATTGATTGATCTTTGCAGAAACAGTGTTTTTCCCTGTAAATTTCTCCGGAACTTGCAGGGCATTTTGGACGGTGCGTCGCAGGATTGGCCCCTTTGGACTTTTTTTATCCAATACTTTTTTAGGCAATACTTGTGCTGTGCGGTGTTGCCGTTAATAAAAGTGTTTTATTACTCTATGTGCGCGTTATTGATGTCGATGGTTTTCGAGAAAAGTGACACAAGTCAAAAAATCATTTTTTTTGTAGTTGGAAGTAGAAATTTACCTGAAATTACGCATATTTATATCTGGAAAAACGTTATTAGTGAAACTGTCACGGTCGTTGAGCAAGTGTCATTTTATCATTCGATCAAAAAATACTCTCGGGTCGTCTCTGGAAAAATATCATAATTCAGTCAGTTGTGCTTTGGACTCGGTCGGGTAGGTGTCGAAAATTTTCATTAAAAACGTCATATCTCAAAAAGTGTCGTTTTAAATGATTGCATACAGGGTGTCTCACGGTGACCGTCCATAAAATATCTCGGGAAATAAAGCAATTGGGATTCTGAAAATTTGTATGGTGGGATATTCATAGATGTTCTTCTCAAATGAAATAAAAGCAACGTTGCACGACTTCCGGTTATTTTGGAACATCTTATATATTATTACATTTTTGGATTCTATGTAAAATTCTAGGCAGATTCCATGTATCATGTCCTGTACCTAAGAATGAGCGTTTTTGAAATATTTTAGTTTTTATGTGAAAAATGACGTTTGATGGCTCCTATTTAAATGTGAATTTCACCTATAAGAAAGCCTTCATTATTTAATTTGTATTGGATTTCTTGATGAAAAGGACCTACTTTAATAGATTTTTCACAGCAATATGAAAACTATTATTACAGGGTGGGCCAAAAATAAGATCAAAAATTGAATTCAGAAAACGGCCAAGAATCATTTTTTTTCAAATGGAAACCCCTAATTTTTATAATTTTATCTTATTGTGCATTAAAAATAAAGGTGACTTTGTATAAGATTGTCCTCTCCAAAAATTCTTTTTTTTATTATTTTTTTTTTTTGAATTTTTGGAATGAACAATATTAGGTAAACTCACCCTTATTTTTGATGCACAATAAGATAAAATTATAAAAATTAGAGGTTTCCATTTGAAAAAATTGATTTTTGGCCGTTTTCTGAATTTTATTTTTGATCTTATTTGAATTATGTCGTTTTTGTTGATCAGAATTTTTTCAAGAAAAGTGACACATCTACAATTTTTCAGAAGAACTGTAATGTTAAGATTGAATACTCACGTTAATATTGCCACGAACGCTTTTTTGCAAAACTGCTGCTTTCTTTTAGTTATGACCCTTTTCCGACAACCATCGATGTGATGAAAGTGAAACAAAGCAAAAAAACAAAAACGTCTATTTTCAGGACAATAAGTAATAGAAACTCAATAATTCTTAGAGAAATAACTATGGAAAATATATTATTTGCAAAAATATATACAACAATTTGTACTAGGATCATCGCAATAGTTGAGCAAACGGGTGTCGCAACACAATTTGATCGTCAACGATATCGATTAAAAACTTGCCCGAAATAAATTCGGCACTTTGCTTGCATTCCGTGATAATCTCACTACTTTGAGCGTTCCACACCACAATGCCGCCATCGTACAGCCCAAGAACCACACCATTTTCCAGACTAATTCCTTTTAACCTGAAATAAACCAGTCATATAGGCAATAACTTGCCCAACACCCACCGTTTATATCCATTTGGAGGAAAATAACTGGCCAGTTTCTTCCACGAATGGTCCATTCCGTTGATGGCAATCAGTCGCAGCTCGCAGTCGATACATTCTTGCAACGTGAACAGAAATCCCTGCATTTTTTTTTGTAAATCTCGTTTTTCAATGTCAACCTGAACCTACCCTGTCGCATTTCACCCATAATGTTGTCAATGGTGCTCGCAGTTCGGACATTTCTATAGTGGCTGCCACGTGGCCCCTTTCTACGTTCCACAGGGTGATTTTGTCCTCGCCGCTGCCGGTTATTATTGTGTCTGAACCTGAATAAAAATTGCTGAATGACTGGAATGGATAGATCAGGCGAGTTGTTTCTATCATTAACATGTTGTATTTATCCACGACCCGCGGCACCTCCATGTAAGAATAAAATAAACTTCCGATTCAATAGTTTTCACAACGCAAATATAAATTTTTGGAATCAGGAATTTTGCAACTTGTGGAAAAATATTGACATTCCGATAGTCTTTTGTTTTCTTTTAAAATATTTTTGAAAAGTTCAGATGAATATCTAAAGCTTTCATATTTACAAAATTTTCATATAGATAACGCCGCTAGCATAAGGGGCAATATATACGGAATGACCCTGTACGTACCAATAGAACATGCCTCAACGTCAAATGAAAAAAATACTTTCTTTGTCAATAAATGAAAGAGAATGCCGAATGCTGACAAAAATGTCATTTTTTATCAAAAATTTGAATATAAATTTTGATTTCATTTGGAATTTAATGAGGACCCATGTTATCGACTCAAACAAATCGTGTACGTTCGGGGCCCTAAACTTGTTCTAGTGGTTCAATATTCAAAGCTATTTACCGAGTATACTTTTTTTACGCGCCAGATAAAAAAATAGAGTTGATGATGGTTTCTCCGAAACGAAACGTCGTACGGAAAATCTCTCAACGCTGTTTTGTACAGCTTAAAAAGTGGTCATGAGAAAGTGTCTTGTTTTTCCATATCTCTTCAAATAACGTCCGAAAAAAATAAAAACAATCGGCAAATTCTGGCTTTTTAGGCGTATTTCCAGAACAACTCGTAATGTTAAAACTTTCTAACGGTATATTTTCTAATTTAACCATCTTTGTATCTTTTATGATTTCCAATATCCCCATGATAGAAATTCTTATCTTTGACACACTGTATAAAGGATAACTTGAGATTTACATTCAATTTCACTTCAAAGTGGAAGTGACAGATTTCCATCATATGCTGCCATCTACATTGAATTTGTGGCGGACATCTGTAACCTCCACTTCGAAGTGAAATTGAACAAATAAAATGATCAAAACAGCTGTCAACTTCCGATAGTTCCAGCGTTGCCAGATTGTAATAAAACAGCATTTTATCAACTTCTTGATGTTTTGAGACATCTGCGTTTACATCCAACTTAACTTCAACAGCGGCACACTATTTTCAAAGGGTTTATTTTTAATGAAAAATGACTTACCCTCGATATTGTGCAACGACGACACATAATGCTGGACCGACTCAAACTCCCTGTTTTTGCAAATTGACTGAAAATCACTCGATAATTGGTAACAAGCGACGCATGTTTTTCTTAAATCGATGTCTGTAGTCGCCAAATGCCAACTGACTATGATTTTTCGGCTGGATTTGAGAACGGAATATTGGACGTCTTCTGCAAAGCTATTTAGAAAAGGCAGTAATTGTTTCGTTAACTTTTCTTAAAATTATTGTCGAATGTAAATGGTCCGTCTGCGATGATTTAGAAATGTGTTCCAATAATTAACAAATAGGAGTCAACAGGGAAGTGAGTCTGCATACAGGGTGTTTCATAATATATGCGCAGGACGTCAGGAAGTGATAGCTCGTTCAAATAAAGTACTAGGATTACCCGAACTAAATTCCATCAGGTAAGTGCGGCAACACGGCATTTGATGCCACGTCTACCCAATTGCAGATTGACGCCCCATCTGGTGGCGCTGATGGAGCCGTTGAAAGGGAGGGGCGTGTTTAATGACGTGATGATCGCGTGTCTGCGCAAGTTGCGGGATAATGGAGCGTCGCTATTGGTTACGATGATTGTGTTTATCGCAGAGCACTCTATTGATTGGTTGGAGCATAGTTCGCATGTGAATCAGAAGTTGCACGTCACCTCGGTTTTGGTGGAGGAAAATGTTCAGAGAAAGTTTGTGAAATTCTTAGCCTTCAAAACAGACGGAATTTATCCGGAGAGAGGTACAGACCAAACAGTACTTTTGGAGAAATTTCATCTTCCTTTTCTTTGTTTGAGAAGACAATATTTGACCGTCAGTTTTCTCATAAAAGTCTCTCAGTCCCAAGTTGACTGCGCTGAATTACTGATTCAAATACAAATAAATGTCCCCTCTAGAACCACCAGGAACCCACGAACTCTCCATTTACCAACAATAAAGATTATTATTATTATTTGAGGTCGTCGAATTTCAGTTTGAAGAGGCTGGACTACTTTGACATGTATGTGGAGTTGGTGAAGGGGGATCCGGAATTTGATTTGAGGGCTAGGTGGGTTTTTTTTTAAATTTTAATCTGTGGTGTACTGTGAGAAAGATATTTGCGTGTAACTCAAAAAGTATGAGATTTATCGCGAAACTCTTATTAACATTTTCAAAGATGAGAAAATTTCCTACAACTTTCATCTGAGGTATGATTCCATGCACCTCCCTATTCTCTTTATACAGGTAGTCAAGAAACTTCATCCCGTTAAGAAAAAAGTTTATTGAATTTGAAGGCATCTCACTTTTTTGCGTATAACACAAAAACTAAAAAACCCAAATATACTTTTTGGATGACAAGGAAATTTCCTATAACTTTCATCTGAGCATTTTTTCCATTCAGCCCACCCTACAACCTAAACAGGAGATCAAAAAACTTCATCCCATAAAGAGAACGACTCATTGAATTTGAGGGCATCCCACTTCTTCTCGTAAAACTAGGACATCTATCACAAAAACCCAAAAATACTATTTTGATGACAAGGAAATTTCCTACAGCTTTCATCTGAGGATTTTTTCCATTCACCTCACTTTTCGACCCATACAGGGAATCAAAAAACTTAATCCCATTAAAAGAACGATTCATTGAGTTTGACCTCCTACCACGGGGTGGCGCCCGAGATTTCAATATGTGAAAAATGTGATGTAGACAACAGTTTGTTGAATTCTGGATGAATTGCCCAACATCGTCGTTTACCCCATAAGACATTTCCGATAAACAATAAACTATAAACAGTTTTTATTTATTTAAACATAAGAACACAGTTTTAAGGGCGCAGACGGATCCATTTGACAATCAAACTTACCCATTGATGTTCTCCAACTGCAAGACTTTCTTCTCCAAGTGCTTCATGCCCTTCCGTATGTAATAAACCGTAGCAAAAACATCCGCAACCGGTCCCTGGCGCATAACACTCTGATGTTCCTTAGTCCATAGTTCCACATACGCCAAACTCCCTTCCGCACTGACCACCATGTCTTTTGCCCCCTTAAACGTGCAATTATTGTTCATGCACAACCGCTGCACCGACCCCCGATTCAACCACATGTTTTGCGCCCCCAAAATATTCCCCAGCGCCGTTTGCGTCCATACACTCACCAACGACTCTTGACATATCACTAAGTTATAGTCAATGTAGAAAATGTTGATAATTTTGCCAAAGTCCAGAATTTTAATGCAATGACTGGACTTGAGATTTTGCCGACTGGGAGAGGCGCAAGGTGACACTCCGTTGAACAAATTGTGCATTTCTTCGTCACGTTCGATGTTTAAAATTTCACAGTGGAAGTTTTTGGGGTTATCACTCACACATGGGGGTTGGTCTTTGAAAATTGCCAAAATGGGGGATACTGTTTGTTTTTCTACTGATTGCCTCTTTCGCTTTTTGGGGACGATTCTGATTTTGAACCCTCTATCTTTGAACATGTTGTGTTTTTGAACCACGCTTTTTTTACTAGATAGTCGCTGGATCAGCTGTGCAAGTCTATTATTATCATCCTCAGCCCCTTTAACAAAGCCTTTGAACCCATGCTCCTTCACCCCAAAATGCACAATGCCATTGGCAAGAATATTGGGGGGATTGGGGAACGTAAAGTTTTTAACCCCGTTCCTGCCGTTCAACACTTTACCCTTGGGAGGGAACCGTTCTTTTCTGCACTGAACAAACCAGTCTTCTTCCGTCAAGTTAAAGTCGCAAATTTTATGCCGCAACTGATCAACAGGCACGGGAAAGTGAAACAAATCCGGGCACTTCACAGGTTTTCTTTGAATGTTGTTAAGGTATTTAACGCGAATGCTGCGTCTGTTTTCCAAATTAACTATCGTAACTTTGTCTGTTGGTTTCATCAGCTGCAAATAGCTGCAAAGCTCCTTTTTCTTTTCGCTTTCCGGACTCAAATCTTCAAAGTCCAATTTTTTTGATGGGCGTTTTGGGGTGCGTCTTATAGCGGAGGAAAAAATGGGGGCGGATTTTGGACGTTTATGGGGAGGAGAGGTGGAGGATGAGTTTGATATGGAACTGCAGTCGTCTGTATAAATGCCAGTAGATGAAGAGTTGACAACAGGATCTTGGACTTACCATCGTGTTGATTTCGCAGCAAAACATCTTTACCTAGTTCTAGGAAACTGTTCATCCAGTTGCTGACTTTGTGTAAGGAATTTGGAGTGGAAGAGTTTCCACTGCTAGAGATGCTATGGGAATTGTGGCGACCGTTTTTTTTCGGGTTGGTTTTACCACTCATGGTCACGGATTTGTCCATGAACCCCCTAAACTTCCAAAATAAGGCCCATATACATACTTTATTTCATAATGGTTACCATTCCGGTAAATGACACTTTACATCATCAGATCAGAGACTGTAATGAAAATTTACTTTATTTCATACTGTACCGTAAAGTATCATCTACCGGACCCAAATCCGTGACACTTTACATCATCAGAGACTGTAAAAAAAATTACTTGACTACTCCAAAAATGACATTTTGCATCATCAAAGACTGTGAAATTGCATTGGTAGCATGGTTTGGCTGGAACCATGTCATGATTTTAATTATTGATAACTTGACAAAGAAACATATGATTAACCTATCTATTACCCAAGTAGTAACATGGTTTGGCTGGCGCCATCCCATGGTGATAATGTGAGGCGGACTGCCACTCTAAGTGTATGGTTTAACAAGAAAGCGCTTTGACCCGATTAGAAAAATATATCACAGAACGAAAAAAAAACAATGTACGATACACAGCCGTTGAATGTCATTGAACTACTCGTCTAAAAATTCCAGACTCGGCTCCTTCGTCGCCTCGTCTATAAACATTTCCACTCGTAATTTAAAAAGTCATTTACCGCCCTAGTAACGTAAATTACTATTGCTACTCCGCTAAATGACACTTTACATCATCAAAGACTGTGAAACTGCATTGGTAGCACGGTTTGGCTGGCGCCATCATGGTTTCAAATTAATAACTTGACACAACCTATCTATATTACCCAAGTGTTATCATGGTTTGGCTGGCGCCATCTCATAGTAAGAATGTGAGACGGACTACCTCCACCGCCCTCTCAATGTATGGTTTGACACGTTTGACAATAAAAAAACATTTTTTTTCTCTAAAACCAATTAAAAAAAAAATCACAGAATGGAACAACAAATTGGCGATACAAAGCTGTTAAATGTCATTAGATTACTCGTCTAGAAATTCCGGACTCGACTTGACCCGTAATTCAAAAAGACATTCACCGTCTTACTAACGTAATAGTGATTTACGAAGGAGCCAAGTCCGGAATTTCAAGAAGTAGTTTAATGATTTAATGGCTGTGTATCGTACCTACGTTGTTTTGTTACATTCTGTGTCAATTTTTTTTTATTGGTTCAAGAGAAAAAGCGCCTTCTTATTGAGGGCGGTGGTGGCAATCCGTCTCACATTTTTACCATGAGATGGCGCCAGCCAAACCATGTCACCACTTAGGTAATATACAAGAGAGGTTACTTATGTTAGCAACAAATTATGTCAAGTTATTAATTGAAACCATGAGATGGCGCCAGCCATACCATGCTACCAATGCAATTTCACAGACTTTGATGATGCAGTGTCTTTTAGCGGAAAAGTGAAAAGTGAATTATATTTTCATTACAGTCTTTGATCATGTTAAGTGTCATTAACCAGTCCGGTAAATGATAGTTTACAGTACAGCATAAAATAAATAACTATTGTTAGAAGCTTTTCAAACCCTAAACAACCAAACTTGAGGTTAAAACGTTGAAAGTTGGATGATAAAACAACCCTAATATCAGAAAACTCACCTCAATTATCCATATTTGGTTGATTTTTCATAAAAAAACGCCGACTAAAACAACACTACTTGGCCTCTACACTGTCGTTATTCCACGTTTTTTTTGCATTTGCACTTGTAGAAAGAACAACGGGACTTCATTTAATATAAAAATAATGTTTGTAAGCGGGTATAAAGTTGAATTTTCTATAAATTAAATTGTATCAGGACATATTTATGTGGAACGGTTCCCGTTTTCCGTTGTCATTTGTCAAAGTCAATTCATGGTTCATGACGCTAGTAGGACAAACGGGATTTTCTGCAAGCATCTAAAAAGCTAGACAGAAGAGTTGTGTTGGTTTTTTGTTCGGATGTGAGACTGCTTTGATATATTAGTAGTGTGGGGTCTTGTGTCATTAGAGCCACCCACGCATTGCACACTTTTGTATAAATTGATACTAGACTGTGTAAAACATATTTTGATAAAGAAAAGTTGCGGTATTTTGAATTACTTAGAGAAAATGAGCAGTCACCGTATTTTCTCAACCACTTGAATGGTGAATTTTCGCGAAATCTAGTGAAGCACTACGACAATATTTTTCTTATAAGAGACTACAATCCCTACAATAGTTGATTTGTCCGTTAAAAAAATGCGAGAAAGTAGCGTTTTGACCGGAAAAAAAAATCAAAGCTTCAAAGTCGCCATAAATCAAAATAGAGCACGGATCAACGCTTACAATGGTCGCGTAAGTTTGACATTAAATTGGATATCAAATTGGAACTGTCTAATTTCCGCTTGTAAAAAGGGAATCATATGCTACCATCTACACTGAACTTATTTTCAGTCACGCAAGTTTAAGTCGCCAATTTGATGATTCCTGTTTGCCAAGCAAAAATTTGACAGTTCCAATTCGAAAACAAATTGAATGTGAGCCTTACATAAACGGAACATACCGCTACGCTTCGGGCTTCGGGAGCGCTCAATGGGCAACTGACAGTTGAATACCATTTATAAGAAAGAGCGGTAACAGGGGCCCAATCCTCGAGTTAGGGAACAACGGCTCCCTCGAACTTGATAGAAGGGAGAATATTTTTGAGAGAGCAGACTAGTTCCCATGGCATTATTTTCTCCATCCGTCCCTTTCACAGACTTTCGGTATTCTTGAAACGTGGGAGGCTATAGTTAAGTGGAACTGTCAAATTTCCGCTTGCCAAACGGGAGTCATATGCTACCATCTACATTGTATTAGTGTTCAAAGTCACGCTCACGTCAAATTCAATGTGCATGATAGCATATTATGATTCCCGTTTGCCAAGCGGAACTTTGACAGTTTCACTTAATTCTACTGACTCAAGTCAATAGCCTTGTTCTAGCAACGATTCCAAACGGTACAGAATCGTCCGGAGCTTGCGCATACCAAAGTTCGCGTTCTAGCAAATTGAAACTGGGATTTTGACTGTCAGCACAGTATTGGTGGCCTTTGACTGTCAGTCAGATGTTCTAGCGATAAACAATTCCAGTTTTCAAACTAGTTTCAAACCGTTAACAATTTCATGCTAGAACAAACCTAATAGAACAGACTTCTATCAAAAATCAGGAGAACATTTTTGATCCCACTTTCAATAATAGGCATCATTATTTTCGAGACAACCACGCCTAATTTACTCCCGGGAAGTGATTGCTCCCTAACTCGAGGATTGGGCCCCAGGTAATAGTTCCGTTCCGTCTTATGAATGCCAGCATGATTGAGCCGGTTGAACGGTTGAGCGGATGGGCAATGTTGCCAAGTGTTGAAAGAAGTAAAGGCTTCCAATATGTTCTCTAGTTCAAACCAACTCAAACTAAACTAACCCAAACCTATCCAACCAAAACCCACCTAAACTAACCCAGATTTGCCAGGTTGAAAGAAACTTCACAAAAAGGTTAGAAAATAAGCTTTATTTTGCCTATTTTTCTAAAAAAACTGAAAATACCGCAATTTTTTCAAGTTAAAATGTGTCTAAGAAGCTCTACCATCATTCCATAAAAAGAATTTCATGAAATGCGTGAGTCGCTATTATTTATGAGTCACACGACGTAGTGTGACTGAAGAACAAGTAGTATTAAACTAATAAATTCCAGAAGTTCCCTTCAATACCATTGATGAATGATGAAAATATTATTTCAAACGTTGACATCAGTCGGTCGTGATAACAAAAACTCCTCAATTGGCATTACCACTTGCACTTATAGTGGAGAAGAAACAGAGATCCTGCAGACGCTGAACTCCCAAGAGAAGAAGAGGAGTACGGTGTATTGGTCAAGTACCTCACTTGGAGCACGTTCACCACTCACAGTTGAAGAAACGCTCTTAAAAAACCAACGAGACCCTGCAGCCAGTAAATGCTATGGAGAGACTTGCAGTTCAAATCAAATCAAATCAAATATGCTTTATTGCCACAGTAAAATTTAAATAAATTTTTATGGACAAAGCAAATACAAATGCAAAATGCTAAAGTAAAAACGATACAAAACATGATAATAGTATACATTACGTGAACAATTACGTGAACAATAGAACAAAACTAGTACAAAAATATATTTTTCCAATATTTTGTCAAATTTAAATTTAATTGGAAATTGCTCATGGACAACAATAAACATTGGCACACTTCCAGTTATGTTAATGATGACAAGTCAGTTAAACAATAACATAGCAAAATCAACAATTATGGAGGAACAATAATACTGCGGCGTTAAATATCGAACAAGGAACTAACGATTGCTCACGTTCTTTTTTTCGCTTCCCATTCAAAAAATAAACATCAGGTGAGGTGAGCGAAATCGGTGAACTCGAAATTTAATTTATAAATCTGAAGTCATCTTGTTTCCGCCCTGCCTGCAGCATGTAATTATTTTTTATTTAAATATCAAACAAGGAACTTGGGGTTGCTTACATTATTGCAACCAAAACGTGTTGATATCCATTTTCTATTCAGGAAATAAGCAACAGTCGAGTTACGCGACCTCAGTGCATTTTGAACTTGACCTTACTAGTTTCCACTTTGCTTGCAATAAAGCATTGTTTAGTTGGTATTATTTACTGTACCCAAGTGTTGTATGACTTACCAAACTGGGTGATTGTTGACCCCTAAAAAATATGAATACTCCAATGTTCACTGAATGCCAACAACTTCCACTTCACCAATGAGTTATTGTGAAACTGCCGCTTATAGTGCCAGAACAAACCTTTCTGGATGGATTTCGAGACCAGGAAAAAAGATAGTTACTTATACTTCATAGCCCGATAGACATTAGACATGTCGAACCACTGTCCAAAACCATGAAATTCGATCAAGCATTCTACGCCGTCCGGAGAATGGAGGATCAAGGTCCCGCGGAGGAGGATACCGGCGAAGCAACTGTGAGAAGGATCGTCAAGGAAATAGATAGTCTCCAAGCGAAAGAAGCTGCGGTGCTGAAATTGTGAAGAGCTGGGCTTAAGTCATGAAGATACATTGTGACTAAACAGATACTCAACATAAATAACTATGAACTAAATTAGTGCTGTAATGAGTGTAGGTACACTTCACATATGAATAGTGATTAAGATTAAATTACCTGAACCAGGTTTATCTCTTTAGCGAAAAAACGTCACAATATAATTCACTCCAACACTGAAATATAAAATATAAATACGGATCAGCCTGCTTAGTTGAATACGAACCCTTGTCAGTCAAAGTGCAGAATGAATCACATTGAAAATTTCCTACCAGTCAATTCTAACCGATCATAGGCTTGCATTTTATTATGTTGCTTTGGCAACGACCTAATTTTATCGGAAATCACCCTGCTCATGATCACGTGACTGAAAGATTAATAAGTGGAAATCACCCTGGCTTTGCATCTGGATGTAGCTCCCATATGATTACAGTGTTGCCGTCCCCACTCTCCCTAACAATCCCAACCCAGCCCAACTTTCACAGACAGAGATAAGGCAAACGGCAGCACTGTGGTTGGTGCATGGGAGCTACATCCAGCCGCGAGTGCTTGACAGCTGTTAAAAACACTGACAAATATTTTTGATAAATATTTATGGACAAGATTGGTTATTTATAACTTCCAAATGTTTTATAAAATCCTGATTCCCTTCTTTCTTCCTCAATGGCGAGTAGAGTAAGGAGCCGTTGGTTTCTTCCACTAAATGCGAGGTGAGTCCTGGGTTATGTTTTTTCCAATGATCAGTTATGGTATGAAATTTTCTTGCCAAATCTCCCGCTAGCTCGAATTAAAATTCCGGAAATTTGTTCTCGTTGCGAATTTTTCAAGAAAATTCGCAACTCGACAAAATTTCCGGAAATAATTCGAGCTCCAGGGAGATAATAAGTGAAAATTTCCTACCAGTCAATTCCAACCAATCATAGGCTTGCATTTTAACATGTTGCTATGGCAACGACCTAATTTTATCGGAAATCACCCTACTCATAATCACGTGACTGAAAGATTAATAAGTGGAAATCTCCCTGGCTTTGCATCTGACTCCCATATGATTACAGTGTTGCCGTCCCCACTCTCCCTAACAATCCCAACCCAACCCAACTGTGGTTGGTGCATGGGAGCTACATCCAGCCGCTACTATTAAATCTTCTCAAATAGTTTTGGCATGAAATTTTCTTGCCGAATCTCCCGCGAGCTCGAATTAAAAATCCGGAAATTTGTTCTCGTTGCGAATTTTTCAAGAAAATTCGCAACTCGACAAAATTTCCGGAAATAATTCGAGCTCTAGGGAGATTATAAGTGATTATTATTTTAGGATATTCTTTAGGATCATCTCCACTTATTGCCACTTGCAACAAATTTCTCAGAACTAAACGAACAAAACACTTTCCATCGCATGTCGGTGAACTAGAAATGCTCAAAGAGAATTCGTTGTTCCGTTGCGTGCAGTGAGAACCGGTGTTTGGAGCGTTCGCTGTGTTTGCTCTATTATTCGTGAGAAAAATTGAATGGATCAGCGAATAATACCGGGAACTAGTCGATTTACATATTTGTGATACATACCGAACCTATTTTAATAAAATTGAACTTCGACCACACTCTTTGATGCCGTTTTTTTCCTTCTTGCTTGTCATAGCGTCAATAATGAGAGGAGCCGATACTTACATGAAACAGCACGATCTTTTATCCCCGATTTTTTGTTGCAATCGCACTTTTGATTTTTGATCAAGGAGTATATTGAAGATGTGGCAATGCTGTCCAGCATATTTGGAATGATATCGTCCCAATAGAACACGCCCTTTAATCATATGTTTCGTATAATTTGACAGTGACAGGACTGACAGGATCATATCTTATTTAACTAGTTTTTTGTTTTGTTTATTTGTTTGTGTCTTGTGTCCTTTAAAATGGTGGAAGAGACACAAAATGCAAATAAAACAAAAGTAAGCGTTTTTCATGGATTTAAATATAAAATTGGTTGATATTCGACTATTTACAGCAAAAATGCAACAAACCCAAGTCAGTTTACGAATGGAACGTGAGAGATGTACAAAATTGGCTTCGAAGACACTGTAGCGATTATCACCCACTGTATGCGGATAATTTTGTGCAGCATGATATAACGGGACGTGCTTTGATAAGAATGAATGATAATTCATTAGTAAGGTGAGAGGTTTTTGTGAAAAACTTGAATTATTCCTATGAACTAATTTTCAGACTTGGCATCACAGACTCAATCCACCGTGAAGCAATTTGGCGCGAGATTCTCAAACTACGTCTCAAAACTGATATAATCGAGATTCGCGACCTTCAACTGCGCACCAACACCTTCGAAACTGTTCGATGATGTCGCATTTATGAAAATTTCAAACTATTATTAATTACAATAACATGACAATAAAACCATGTGGTGAAAAATAAGTTTTATTTCATCCTACCTTCTGGGGTTCTCTTATAATAAAAAAATGTATAAAAAATGCTTAAAAAAAATAAAATCAGTCTTGAAAACCAATCATCTCTTTGAGGGACGAAGTCACATTAACCAGCTCTGAACTTGCATGTTTTGGCGAAATTGACATGGTCCTTGTTTTCTTCATAGTCTTCTCTGGAGCTCCTTGCACTACGCCTGGCAACACTGCCATCCGCCTTGACGGGGGCATTGCTGCCATTTGTTTGAACAAAAAGGCCACTTCATCTTTCATCTTAGAACTGGCCATCATTTTGATGATGCGATTTTGACGTTTCTCCACTTGTTTCATGCCGAGGGTGTCTTCGAACTCCACTTCGTTGATGACTTTTTCGCACTTTTTCAAAAAGTCTAATTTGCTGTGGTCGTTTAACTTGGCTGCGCAAACTCTGGCACGCTCCACGTCGCTCATTGCATCGTTTTTGTTATGCTCGGCCAAGTTGCTTTTCATCATGATCAAGTTGCTGTTGAAGCTCCACTTCAAATCGTCAATGAGCGACGCTTCTTTGATGCATTTGCGGCAATAAACCCGACATAAGTCGTAGTGCTTCAACTCGAACTCGCATCTTGCTAGTTCGTGGTAACAAAAGCAAATTTCCTCGATCAAATTGGAATGTTCCAATATATCGGTAAAAGTGGCAGCCTTCTTTTGATAATCTTGAAAGGGGGTTTTGAATTGTTCCAAGACAGAGTCATAGGAAGGCTCCCTACTCTGAGGCAATCCTAGAATGCCGTACAGGCGCCTTTCCTGTTCATAATCCTCATGATCAGGGTTTACCCTGTACGACTGGTAAAACGCATCCGGAGTCTAAAACCAATAATCAAAAAAACACAAATTCACGAAAACCGCGATGTAACGAGATCCCTAGGCACACAAGCCGAGCCAAAAGCTTCATTAGAGCGACCGAAACGGCAGATACGTCGACACGCCAGAGGAATATGCCTTTTTGGCAGTGGTTAGAGACAGAACCAAAAGTGATGGTGCGTCCCCATCAGGATCAGAATATAACAGAGGTTGCCTCACTTTTACGGTCATGACGTCATCTGTGTCAGGTGTTGCCAGATGATCCCTATCAAAAACAGTGGAATAGAAACCCATGGGCGAAATCAGTAGATCTTCTTTTAAAACATTACTTCTGGCAACCTTGCGAATGACACGATTAGATGCAGACCGATGCAATCGCATGACAGGATTCAGTCTACTGCTGACGCTAGATTCCGATGACGTCATGGGACCCCAAGGTTACTTTACAATAGGTTGCCTCACTTCGCCTGAGGTAAGAGACGGAGGGGGAAGAATATGAAGTCATCTGTTTCTAGCGGCTGCAGTAGACTGAATCCTGTAATTCTTGTCATTCGATTGCATCGGTCTGCATTGTATCGTGTCATGTGTCATTCGATCGATGAGATTTGTTTGTATGGATTTGTAGGCTTTGTTGCTACTTTTATCATTTAAATACAAATAACGCTATTTAACAGGTGTAAAATTATCTTTTAATCCATTAATCCAAATGTGAGTATTTTCTATAATATGTTGTATATTCAAATAAATCAATGCTCAGATTTCAACAACTTTTTATCTTTTAGTTTATATTAGTCCTACCAAATTCTACTAAGAAACCTAGTATTGAACTATAATTAAAGCTTAATTTGCGTAAAATACACATAAAGTAGACAGTTGAACACATGTAAACAAACTCTATATTTAAAATTTATAGACAGACCTACAGTTCATTTTTTATTTAAAGTTACAGTGACAGATCAAATTTGGAGGTTGAAGGTTGGCAAAAAAAATTAAATGTCATTAAGTGCTCGCTAATTGAAATGAAAAGACAAAAAAATTGATAATAGACTTAATTTTCTCGATTAAAGAAGGATTTTGACCATCAATTCCAAAATTATCATCACTCTCTATTCTTGAACGTTTTTTCTGTCAAATCAAATACATTTTGAACATGGGAAAATACAACGAATCACAGTTCAATTTATGACTATCGTAATAAAACTTGTGTGCCAACCTTTAACCTACAATTCTGATCTGTCACTGTAACTTTAAATAAAAAATGAACTTTACCCTTTACCTTTAAACCACTAAGTATACCTATTTGATGGACCAATCTAAAGGATAAGAAACTTATGGACAGTTTTCAAAACACAAATGAATAATTCCATAAAAGAAAAATCATCGACACAGCAAAAAATCTCTCAACTACCAAAAACCATTCATTGTGTAAAGTGAGGTTATGATTATGAATTCATCTTGGCGACAAGGTTGCCAGTTTCTGTTCTAATGTTTTTGATAGGGACCATCTGGCAACAGTGGGAACAGATGACGTCATGACCGTAAAAGTGAGACAACCTATTGTATACTAATCTTGATGGGACCCACCTTCACGCTATAGTGACAGGTGACAGTGGCGTGTGTGACATTTTTTAGTAAGTCGAGTGTATTCTAGTCGTTGCACGCGGGGTTCTTGATTTATCTTTATTTGTTTACTGTAAAAAACCATTGAAGTCTTTAATATTGTACCCAATTGAAGCTTGTTAGCCAATTCGGAGTTTTCCATACCCGATAACAAACCGTCGATGGTGACGTGCTAGGATATTATTTGTACCCAACTCTGACAGAGTAGCGATGATGAAGATCAATGCAAAGCCCTGCAAGCTCAACATAATCCAGATTTACGCAAAAACATCGGAGAGCACCAAGGAAAGGATAGATAAATTCTATAAGGACACGAAAGAAGCTCTTATGGCCGATAGCACCAACCTATTTTGAGGATACTTAACGCTACGGAACCCTTAACTTGACAATTTTGCTTGCTTTTAGCGTTAAGTATCCTCAAAATTGGTTGGTGTGCAATCGGCCACGAAATAGAGTAATAGATGCCTCACTCAAAAGGCTAATTCCTATAGATCTACCAGGATCAGTGTACATGAGGTTGCCTCACTTCGCCTGAGGTAAGAAACGGAGGGGAAAATATCACGTCATCGGTGTCCAGCGTCTGCAGTTGACTGAATCCTGTCATTCGATTGCATCGGGCTGCATCGCAAGGTTGCCAGAAGTACTGTTTTAACAGGAAATATACTGATTTCGCCCATGGGTTTCTGTTGTACTGTTTTTGATAGGGATCATCTGGCAACACTTGACACAGATGAGGTCATGACCGTAAAAGTGAGGCAACCTGTTATCTGATCTTGTAGATCTATACCACTTGTCACATGTCAATTTCGTTCTGTCTCTAACCACTTCCATAAAAGGCGTATTCCCCTGGCGGGTCGGCGAGTAGACGTATCTGTCGTTCAAGACTCTCGGCTGGTGCGCTTAGGGATAGGGATTTCGTTACACATACCTTTTCGAAAACCTCAAGGATGTACCTGTCCCTATTAGGAAACACCTTTTTGAGCTTGCTGTTGCAGTACCTCTTGAGCTTTTCGGCCAATTCCAGGAAGTTCTTGAGCTCGTAATTGTCATACGCTTCATTCATTAACTCCAGAATACGATTGGCCTCTTTTTCCGTGTTCACCTGCTGCAGCTCCAGCTCCAGCTTCATGCGTTCTTTCAAGTATCCTGACACCCGTGCCTCTTGAAATTTGATAAAGTAAAACGGCTTCCTCGTGCGCAATATTTCCTGTTTCCGTGAAATCTGCAATCTGAGTTTTTTTACAACAGTAGTGAAGATTGTATATCGTACATCCTTGTAACAATACTTGGCCAGTTGCTGGATTCGGTTGCTGCCCTCAACATTGGGGCTTCGGCTCCCTGAATTTACAGGCAGTAGTTTGAGGAAAAGTTTGTCGTGATACATGGCGCCCAAGTACTTCTCTGCCATATAGTTGTCGATATTTGTAGTGCGTCTTTGCAGCGGTAGAAAGTAGTACGACTTGTCATACTTTGGAATTGGCTCCTCGTCCGTTTTCAGCGAATGCAACGAGTCTACAATGCGGTCGCCCTCCTCCCCTGAGAGGCGCTTCACCTGAGTTCCACCTGCAACAACTTGTTAAACTCCTTCAATTGAACTGACTGATACTTAATGAGCGTCGCTGTTTCAATCTAGACGGGACAGTCCTCTGATGTGCTTTGACTGCTTTGGGCTTATTGCGAGGCACAGGCTGGTATGGCTTCTGAGCTGCATAGTTCTTTCTCCATGCCAATTGACGTACATCAAGAAAATGGTCCCGCAGGGGCCTTCCTGCTCTGATTCCGACACAATTTTCAATGGCATTAGTGCACTGCATGGAACCTACGTCATATTTATTGGGGTTGCTCAGCCTGGTGGCCAGTCTTTTATGCTGGAGCAGACCTATTAATTGTTCTGAATATCATTGGTCAAGTGAAAACATAAAGATTTACCGTCTTCAAACTCGCAGTTGTAATACGAGTTGTCTGCTTTGTCAGCAAGGTTGACTATATTGTCAGGATCAAAGGACAAGGCCCTGTCGATGTCTCGCAAAGCTCCCTTATAGTGGGAGACTTTGGTGCGGGCCTTGGCACGGCCTACAAATGTCCTCTTGTCATCTGTGGTTTTTTCGATGGCTTGGTCGAAGAACTTCAACGATTTGTTGTACTGTTCCAATCTGTTGCAAATTAGTACAGAGCCAACTAGTTTGAGGTACATACCTATAAATGTAGCCGCCCACTTCACTAAAGTACGTGCGATATCCATATATCTCTTTTTTTGAGTACGGATTAGAAATCATTGAATAATATAGACGGAATAAAAGATTGAAATATATTCAAATATGTCACTTTTGATATATTTCAATGGGTGTGACAAATGATTAATATGACAACAAGGACATGATCCAGAGCAATAACTCCCCAAAACTATTAAATAGTGTCTTCAATTGAGAAAACAAGGGTTGCACTGGGTTTGACCTCGGGCAAAACCAGTTATGATGAAATTTGCCCTAGGGCATAATCCTAATGGCACATACATTTCTTCATCGAGTGCTATAATATTACACGGTAAAATTCCGATTGAATTGAGATTGGAATCATTGGACTTCTTAAAAATCTAATATTATGTTGTCTCTGCGCAGCGGCTGAAGTGACTATGGAACTAAATCAATTAGAAGTCCATTTTTCATTGCCAAATGACAAAATCTTGAGAACAATCAATAGTCATACATATTGCCCGAGTATTGCACCAGTGCTGCCCGAATTTACCAATCGAAAACGCTCTAACATTTGGGTACGGAATAATGCTGTACAAGACAGGTCATAAATGATGCTGACATTCACGATACACTCATAATGGTTTGTTCTTGCAATGGACGTACGAAGAGAGAATTGTTCTTGTGCATTCAGCGTAGACTGCATGATAAACAAGAGGTTTCGTGATAGTCGTTGTTGCCGAAATGTGTCTCCTCTCCCCTCAACGCCACCATGCCTGCCGCGCAATCATCCATCCATCTCTCGCTAACCCCAAATGTCTCGTTCGAATTCTCGAACTCAGGAGGAAAGAGATCCACATAATAATATGTCGGCTCGGCTTCGGACTATGCCATCAAGTGACCGGAACGTCGCATCGCATTTATTGAAGGTATTGAAGAAGGAGGTGAATGGAGAGCGAGCGATGTGAGAGGGGTTCTTCAGTCGTCAATCAATACAAAAAAAATACTTAGGTACCTGAATATATAATTCAATACTGTAATACTACTTTACTTACCTCACTCTATTTCACTTGAATATACTAAACAAGATTTGGCACCCAACTTCACTCTCACTCTGGTGAAGAAACCTCACATCAATTTACAAAAAAAAGTTACTCCATTCTTCTCACTCATCAGAGTGAAAAGAATTGCCCTGGGTTCCTATTCCGAAATTAAATAATTCTTCAATATATCACAAACCAACAAAGATTCCCGGTTGTCTAAACCGTGGTGTGCCCCTCCCCCAGCGCTATACCCTCTCAAGTCGTTCAACCATCCCTCCATCCCTCGCCAATCTTCAATGCATTGCGGTCAGTTCGGATACTCCAGTGGAGATCCATGCACATAATGATATGATATGTCGGCACCGGTTCGGAACTATGCCATCTGCCATCAAGGCCAGAACGCCGCATCGCATGCATGTGGGTAGTTGAGGAAGAAGAAGGTCATGGAAGTGAATGGAGAGCGAGCGATGAAGGAGAAGTAGGAGCTCTTTCTTTATCAATTAGATACGAAAATATCACTTACCTCAATAATTTATTACTGTTACATTACTCTACTGACGTCACATGGATACACGTACTCAAAACGATTTTACATGCACTCAACTTCACTTTCACTCTAGTAAAATAGCCTCATATCAATGTACAATGGGAAACTTGCATCAAATTTTTTTTATTGCTGAATTCGGAAGTCCATGAAAAATAAGGAGACCCATATTTTTTCTTTTTGTTGTTAGTCGAAAATTGACGAAGATATAACGCTTTGAATGTGCTAAAATTGCAATTACGTCATAACATTGTAACACCATGCTCAGTATACCTATATACAGTGTGTCCAAGATAAAGGATGTCTATCATGGGGATCTTGGAAACCGTAAAAGATACGGAGATGGTTAAATCAGAGAAAAGTTGCAAGTCTATCTATATGCCGTTAAGAAAGTTTTAAAATTCCGAGTAGTTTCGGAGATATGCCTAAAAAAACGAAATTTGCCGATTTCGTTTTCATTTTTTTCTCACGTTATTTAGAGAGATATGTGAAAACAAAAGACACTTTCTCATGGCCACTTTTTAAGCTCTACAAAACAGTGTTGAGAGATTTTCCGTACGACGTTTCGTTTCGGAGAAACTATCATCAACTTAATTTTTTTATATGGCGCGTAAAAAAAGTATTCCCTGTATCAAATAGCATATTTTACTGCGAATACAACGATGTAGGTATAACACAATATGATTCTGCAATATTTAAATTGGAAAAAATGGGTTTTCAGTAATTGTTTTGGTGTAGTAGGCGGTGAAATGATGGCGCTGAGAATGACTATTATTACTCATGTTTCGAAATAAATAAATCAAAATCACGTTATTGACGATTTAAAATAACTTTATTCAAATACGTAGGTAGGTCACTTCATATGTTAATTAATTAAACAAATTAGTTAAGAACTACTTACTAGAAACCCGAAAAATTAATTTAGATTATAGAGAATGTTCGAACAAATTACCGTTATTCTCCAAACACAGATAACACTTTCTAACTGTCGAATTCAAAACACTTCTTAAAATATGAGGTGTAACGCTTCAACAACTATCCTCCTCAGCTGATCCTCAGATTCGAAAACACGGTTGTAAACATAATTTTTGCAATACCCTCAGAGAAAAAAATCGAGCGAAGTTAAGTCCGGCGAACGAGAGGGCCACGGAACTATTGAATGTGTACCTATCCATTTTCCCGGAAATCTGTCCGATAGATACTCGCGCACGATTAGGGCATTGTGCGCGGGCGCACCATCCTGCTGAAACCAAGAATTTCTAACCGTTGCAAGCGGTAAGTTGTCCAAGGATTCTTCCAAATCGCGTTCCAATAGGTTGCGATAATGCTCCGAGGAGTCCGAGGTAAGGGAATTTTTGTAAAAAAAGGGACCTGATAAATTTATTGTTCCAAACATCCCAACCCACATATTAAAACCAAAAGGGTGCTGATGTCTAGCCATTCGGTGTATACTCGGGGATTGTCCCTTGACCAATAATGGGTATTTTTCCGGTTAAAAATCCCATTATTTGTAACCATACTCGTCAGACCAGATAATCCTATGGGGAAATTTTTCATCTTCCTGACACTTCCTGATGGTGTACCATTCACAAAATGTTCTTCGCCTTTCCTCGTCACCATGCAGGTCTAAGGCCTTGACAGATTCTGAATTTGAACGGTTGGAAATCCTGTTTACTCAAAATGAAATGGGCAGTAGATTTCGGTATTCCAATGGTATTGTCAATTTTCAATCTAAGAGATATTTCCGGATTCTCGGTTACCAGCTGATACTACATTTTTCTTGACAATACTGGTTTCTTAAACGCACCATACTGCTTAAGATTCGAAGCCAATCGTCCGAACATTTTTGTACTGGGTTGTTTTCTCTCTGGATACTTATTTTAATACATTGACTATTAATGGTCCAAACACAATCAAAAATATTGTTCATATTTCGAGGACCTCGCCGGGGTTCCAGAACATTGAAATAACTCAGTACTAAAGAACAGGACATCTCACCCTACGTAAGTTTTTATTTTTCATTCAGAACTATTTTCCATAAATTTGTATCTTGAGAAAAAATGCATTGAACAAGTTATACATACCTCAGTGTTATCAATAACAGTCTCTCTCCCGGACTAGCAGGTTTCCTCCAATTCGTGGTCTTTCATCATGCCTAGTACACGATAATAAAACTGGTGGGACATCATGTATACCTATTGATTCTAAAAGCTAAAAGCTGTCTGGGTCAATGATCTATAGATCATTGGTCTGGGTACATGTCTAGCTCTCTCATCATGACAAACATTCCATGTTTGCTTTCTTTCAACCATAAACCTCCTTTGTCTTTGTATCTTTGATAATGTTACAAGATCCAAAATATCATCGTCACTATCTTCTTTCGGGAGCAACTAAACTAAACTCCGCCATTTCCTCACCGTCTCTTTTTCGCGCCTCCTGTTGTGGAGTTTACATGTCGGCGACGCGCCTCGTCTCTTAAGCGCCTGGACCGCGTCACCGCCTTTCGCCATTTCTATGTGCATGGCCTTACACTTGACACCAAGAAGCAAGAAACATCTCGGTAAAGTAGCGTTCTCTAAACTCATCTCCCCGTTCCCATAATTCTAACTTCTAGTCCGAATTTGAATATAGCAACCAATGATCGGGTCGAAACACTGGAAACCAGAGATATATAGAGGTACGTCAAAACTCGAGAAAGGAGAGGGGAGAACTAGCGTGAATACTACAGGGTGTCCCAGATCAACTGGTCACTACTCAAACAGCAAATAGAGGAATCATAAATAGGAAGTTTGAGATGGGGAGCTCATGGCCGGAAGTGCCTCGTTTCCTAGATACAGGGTGTACAAGTTTTTCAGAAAAAATGAATAAGTATCTGAAACTATTTCGAAAACCGATCAACCGATTTTGATGAAATTTTTAGGGTTTGAATACTAAATGGTATTGCATGTTTCTGAGTATTTGAAAAAAAAAATACCTTGTCCAGGGCCGGTATAAATGGTATAACCTCGGGTGTACCTAACATAATTTTTTCAGAACAATAATACTTTTTTCTAAAACTTCGTTCAATCTCCAACAAAATAGCTTTCTTGACTTTTTTCTGTCCGACGCACCATACTAATGTCCTTCAAGGCGTTGATAATCAGAAATTTTCAGTTTTGGTAAAAGTAGGAAATCACACTATTCTAGTCGTCGGAGAGAAAAAACTGAAGAGACTTTTTTCAATGGAAAATGAATGAGTATTTTGAAACAATAAGACATTTTTTTTCGAAAAAACAGTGGCGTGTAATTTTTGTTGTCTCGAATTCTGTATCTAGGAAACGGGGCACTTCTGGCCATGGGTTCCCCATCTCAAAATTGTTATTTATGGTTCCTTTCTATTTGCTGTATAAGTAGTGATCAGTTGATCTGGGACACCCTGTATTTAGAGTTATGAAATGATAGGCTATTTTATAGGTAATTCAATAACAACTAGCTGATGTTTGTTCTTTGTTTAATCATTGTTTGATTCCTTGTCAATGAGTAAGGGTGATATTTATTAATCATTTTAAACACTCACAAAAATAAGAATTATATGTGAGTAGGAATATGTAGGGAGCTTATACAATTATTCATTATTGTTTTTGACTTATTAGAATCATGTCCGTATTATACAGCAAGGCTGATCAAACTTGAGTCTGCACTATTTTGCTAACTTCTTCATTATTTAAAGATACGAGGTCGTTTAAATGAGATGATTAGTAGTATTTTTTCTGCGGATTAACGACGTGATGAACAAGAAAACAATTGAACATTGCGTTCTCGATTTGTTTCAAAAAATGTATTTTTTTTATGGGTCAACGTGTATATTTTTATCATAATCGATTGCTCACTCTCTTCTGAACACAAAAAGTAAGTAAGTAAGTAAGTAATTCCTTCATTTAGCAAAAGCTACAAGGGTATACAGAAAAAAAATATAAAGTGTAAAAAACTATGTATTTAAGAATAAGCATGCAACAAAAATATGAAATATGGTTAATCCTGAAGATGTTCCTTCAGCAAGTATTTGAATTTAGACAGGTCATCACTAGCCTAGTCTACACCGGTAACTCGTTTAGTTCGGTCCGATAGGACCAAGTTGGTGGGGATAGTACGGTAGGACCAATGCTTGCTTCTCGCCCGTTTACACCGCCTTGCAACGCGTGAACTAAATGAGTACGCGCGCAATTCGTCAAAAGTCAAAAACAAGTCGAAACTATTTATCAACACAGCGTAAGTACGGTACGATTGCCTTAGGAATAGAACCAACAAAATCACAACACATCAACAGACAACATAACCTCATAATTTTAATTGAGATCGCACCAACCACCAAATCCGGACCAACCTTAGTTCGGTACACCTGCTGGCGAATACCGAACCAAGAGCGGACCAGCTTAGTCCGCACCATTCGAACCAAATATTTGGTTCGGATATAGTTCGAATTTAGTACTTGGTCCGCGGACCAAGTTGTCGGTGTAAACTAGGCTACTATTTTTCAGTTCGGATGGTACCTAAATGATTGAAATCAATGATTTTCCAATGTTCTAAGATTAGAATCACATAGCCCTTTGTATAACACAGAATTAAACATTTGATTAGTGAAACATTTGGTGGTCAATTTCGTCCATATGAAACGTTCGCCTGTCAAATTTTACACCAAAAAGTGTGAAAAGTGTAAAAGGTGTAGGTGAAAAAGACCTCCTAGGTATGTGGAATTCAAAAGTTAAAAAATTCGAAGAAAAAAAATAATAACAAGACAAGAAAACACAAAAATGTATGAAGAAACTAGATCAAATTGTCTTCAAAATGGCGAAATTTCAATTCAATTCGGTCAATTTGTTCAAGTTATAAAGTTTCAGTTAGCATGAAAATGTCGAAAAATTGAATAGGTATTTTGAATTACGTAGAAATCTTCAGTCAGAAATAAAAAATCACAAAAATTCATGAAGAACTTTGAAGAAATTCCCTACAAAATGACACAAAATCGGTCCAGCCGTTGAAAAGTTATGGATTTTTTGTATTCACAAAAATCGTCATGTCCAAGAAAAAGTTTGAGTTTTTGAAAATGTGTCCATGTTTTTGCACCTGCCAGGGCTTACAGCTTTTTAATTTTTTGAGATATCGAGATGGAGTTTTCGCCATTTTGTCCGCAAAACATGTTACTTTCTATTGTTTATTTTTGTTTGTCAAAAAGAGTTCCTTCTTATAGAAATTGAGCTGCAAATTTGACCCAATGTGGAATAAAAGTTGAAAAATTCTAAGAAGTAGAAAGTCTCAAGACAAGAAACTAAAGTGTCTTTGAAACCCCAAAGGTAAGTAAAACACAATAATCTTCGTAAAAAAATCAAACTTTAATCCTTACACACAAAATAATTTAATATTTTCTTAAGAATCAAATTCTTCACAAAACCTAACTTTTATCACTGGAACTAACACCCTCTGCATCATCCTTCTTCTCTTCCACCCCACTCGTCACTGTTTCCGGCTTTTTTTCATTTTTAACAGCCCCCGTATTGTAAACAATCGGCCATCTCTGCCGAAATCTGGGCTGCATCGGCGGATACATTCGTGGAAAGAAAGTCGGTCTCATCATGGGAAAACGCGGAATTGGCATCATCATTGGGGGGTAGCCCTCGTAGTATCCGTAATTCATTGGCATGGGCATGGCCTTGTCTTTGAAAGGTTCTGGCGAGGGAGAACGATGGAATACCCGTCTTTCTCTCAAAGCCAAATCCGGATGTCCAGGCCGATACTCCCCAGGCCTCAATGGGGTCATCGATCTTCTTTTTCTGTCCCTTTCGTCTCTATACATGGGACACTCTGGCAGATGTTCGTGCGAGTCCATAGATCTAGAACGCGATCTAGAGTGCCGTCTTGAGTATTTGCTTCTAGAACGGCTTCGCCTTCTCTTGTCCTTTCTATGTCTACTCCTGCTTCTACTTTCTGAGCGACTTCGTCTTCTATCGCGACTTCTAGATGGAGTGCGGCTTCGCCTTTTCTCCCGGCTTCGGCTGCGGTATTTGCGGGAACGAGATCGACTGCGGGATTTACGCCGTCGATCTTCGTGCGATGTTACTTTACGTGTGTCGGGAAACTCTTGATTGACTTTGATTTTTTTGCCGAAGACTTTTCCGGGTGTATAGGCTCCCCTCCTCTTATGTACAAGTGGACAAATCGCCTCGGGATTGTCCATATCCATCTTGATGGGCCTGTCTTTGGAATCATCATTTTTTCCCAGCAGCTCGTTTCTGTATATTGTCACTGTTATATCCCTCAAAGAAGACTTGTCCACTTTGGCCAATAGACTTCTTTTGACCCAGTCATTCGAAGGAGACCTGGAATGTCTGGAAAAACGGGGTTTTCTGGATGCAAGGATTAAAAGGTAGTTTACCTCGATCTGGTGACGCGACCACTCATTTTCGGGGTTTTATGGCATTTAGATTTTAAGTTTGAGCTTATTATTTATGTATTTATTGATTAAATGAAGTGTGTAGAATTTAATCAAACAATAACAAAGTTATGACAATGAGTGACAATGACATTAATGACACTGATGAAGTTATGGAATGACTCACAAGCGGATATAAATTGGAATTGTTGGGTCGGTATGGTTCTACATGCGAACGCAACACGCAACGTTGCCACGATCATTACCTTAGATCATATATATATGATGTAAGATCATTACTTACTACATTGATTACTTTAAATACTGAAATTCGAGTATCCTACACATTGGTGAATTGATTACTGATTTTTGAGATATTCTTATGAAAAAAATATCATAAATATTTGTTGAAAGGATGCTGCGCTCCAAATGAGCTCAGAATTGCAAAATCAGAGAAGTGCTATACTGGCTTAATCAATTACTCTTTTTCACATTCTCATTGAAAAATAATATAATATACCTCTGCCAGTGGAAATTGTAAGAGAAATTGTCAAAAAGTAGATGAGTTTTGACATTCTGTGACTAATGTCTAGAATTTTTCTTTTGTCGTGTCTACTTTTATTTCTGCTACTCTGAGAATCAAATACCGAAATCTAAATATAATTATCTACCGCATCACCAAACAAATAACAATAAGAAATATCACTCTGCCAAGCGTCCGAAACCAAACCGACAATGACAATGAAATTCCCAACACCATACCCCGTCCAACCGGTCCGAGAATGCCAGTCAGTTACACGACCGACGTCATCAGTTTATTATAATGACAAGCGCTGTGGTTTTCAAATATCCGAATGGCACGATGGGCTGTCCTTTGATGCTGCTACTAAATTATTATTATTTGCTATTTGTTCGGTGACCGTATTCTAATCTACCCCTTGAGCATTCTCTGGAACTTCCGTAATTAATTCTCCGTTGCTTAAAACAGTAACCATGGTTTTATTCAGCTGCGCGCCAGACTCAGGTTTCAACGCAAATTCATACCTTAGCCTTAGCCACACTTTAGTGGTGGAAAAGAACCGCCTTTACCTGAAATGAATCCCCTCCCAGTGAGTCTATTGCGAGTTCAGTCTTCCGGCAGGCATGATCATTGGGATGATGAGACTGTTTGTTGGGAAACTTTTTCCTACCTTACCCGAGTTCAGTGGTTTTTACGGAGACTTGTTTTCCTCATCGCTGGCGAAATCAAAGTGTTGTGATTTCTCGCTGGAATAAGACCACTCGAAAAAATCCAGCGCAGAGCAACTGAATATCCTCCAACTCTTCGTAATTATTCATCTCAACAAAGGCTACAGAGGCCGAACCTCCCTGGTCAAAAAAGTAGGGGGAATTGATTATTCGAAAAAGAATTGTCAGCATTCATTTTTTCGCCAAGTTGTCATAACCATTGAAAAGTGATCAAAATATAATTATATTCACTTTTCTATGGGCACAACTATGTCCTTTATATTGACGCGGAGTTTGAGTGCCACCTATCATTTATTTTGTTTACAGTGTTCAATATTGTCAGCTAGTCTCAAGTCAGATTTAACATTTGTGCAATGGATAAAATCATTGAATAAAAAATTTATCTCATTCCATTCGCATTGCTCCAATGGAATTTTATCTATCGAATCCTTGAAAAGGTTGAAGACTTACGGTAAATCGACTTTATCAGTAGCCATGCATATGAGTGATACACTGTATTCAAAAGCGGCCGAGATGTGATGCAATATTTTCATTTCACGGTCAGCCATCAATAATGTCTTCATTTGAAGTCAACATCGATAAAGGAAGGAAATGTTACCTGAAAATCCTATTTGTTGAAGTTTCCATATTTGTTGAATTGCTGCGACACGATAACGCACCATCTCACAAAAGGCTATCATTGTGAACCAATTCTTGTCCAAAAACTCATCAAATACTATCCAACATTCACCATATTACTCTGATATTGCTCCAGACGACATTTTTCTCTTTCCAAAACTGAAATTACCAATTCGAGGCACCCGTTTTCAGTCGATAGAGAACATAAAGAAGAATTCGCGGCAAGAACTGAGATCGGTTCCAAAAAAAAACGTTCCAAAAATGTTATGATTGCATCAATCGTTGAAAAATGTGTATCATTTCGAAAAAGGCAGTCAAAGGATGGACATTTTGCCTATTTTTTGGAAATATGAGAAATATAAGGATGAGTAAGTACTGTGGGTAAATTATGTCACTTTCGCTACAGTGACGAAACGAAGCGAATCTATAACGAAGACGAATCGTTATTCAATTCCATAACTTGTTCGCTTCGCTTTGTTTCGTTATCGACTTCGCTTACAATCGATCATACACGAGCTGTTTCAAATTTGCAAATCAGCAAATGTCATTGTTTTAAAAAAAAAAAAGAGAACTGAGATGAAATATAATCTAGATTATGTGACTCTTGACATAATTTTGTTTTGAATGTTTTTTTCTTGATACATATTTATTTGTTATCAAAGTAAAATTTTGCCTACTCAAATTATCATACGCAGGAGTTGAACGTCAATCCTAGTTTGTCTCGCACGTGAGAAAATTGTATTTTTACGAGAAAGAAGTGATCCTTTCAGTTCAAATTATCGATTCAATTCTACTCAATAAAGACTTGTGCATTTTCCATATCCAGAACTTGAACCTAAGATGAGCAGCTCCATAAGAAATCTGAGTGTGGTGTATATCAACAAAGGATAAATAGCATTGTAGTTTTAACAATGAGAAACCATTTTTTTCTGTCGATTTTTGAAAGGAACCATAGTATGCAAAATAACTGTCACTCCAGTCCATAATTCATCATTATATTCAAAAATAATGCTTTTCCTTCGAAACATATGAGTCCTTCCCATCCTCTTCGTTTCATTTTGATTTTTTTTTTCAAATTCCACACATGAATTTAACAAATATTATAAATAAAACAGCTTAATACGCGAGACGCATACCATCGGCGGTGATAAAGACATCCAAAATTTCTCGTTATCGCTATCGATTTCGTATAGGCTTCGTATGTTTCCGTGAGTCTCCGAGCAGTTACAGAATTCCATTACGACGAATAGCGTTCGTTATCCATCGTTATCGTTGCGCTTCACGTTACAGAATCCCCCCATGCCATTGACGTTTGAAAAATCAACCTAAGGCCTCTATAGCCTAGTTTACACCGAGAGCTCGTTAAGTTCGGTCCGATAGGACCAAGTGGGTGGGGATAGTACGGTAGGACCAATGCTTGCTTCTCGTCCGTTTACACCGCCTTGCAACGCGTGAACTAAATGAGTACGCGCGCAATTCATCAAGCGTCAAAAACAAGTCGAAACTATTTATCAACACAATTCGTAATAAAAAAAAACATAAGTGAGTACGCTCAGATTGCCTTGAGAAACTCAGAACCAACACAATTCACAATAATAACAATCAACATAACCTCAAAATTTTGATCCAGATCGAACCAAATTTGGTTCGGTACACCTGCTGGCAAGTACCGAACCAAGAGCGGATCAGCTTAGTTCGCAACTGTTTACACCATTCGAACCAAATATTTCGTTCTGATATAGTTCGAATTTAGTAGTTGGTCCGCGGACCAAGTTGTCGGTGTAAACTAGGCTTATTAATCTAGTGATCACCGATTGAAGAGCGCCAATCAATATCCACGACGTCACAGAACACATTATCTTTCTCCGTCTGACCTATTGACAGTAATAACTATCTCTCTCCAGAGAGGATAATTCAGCTCCGCCCCGTTTTCGATTATACAGTAAAATTTGCGTTGTCTTTTTCATTTATTTAATATATTTTTGGGTATTTCGGGAAAAAAATTTCGCTGATGACTTTCAAATATTGTCTAGAATACGTATATAAAATTTTATGTAATTCAAAAATGTACGCAAATTAACCATAATATACTGTCCAATTCTCGGAACTTTTTTGACAGAGAAGTTTATCCCCTTGGTTGTTGAGCATCTTTTTGAGAGAGTGGTTTTATGTTTGATTCAACTTTTCCAGGACGAGAAAGCGACTCTATTTTTTTTCCAAGAAAAATGTGCTGTGCCTTCAAGGTAAAACATAGTAAATTAATATCATGAAAGTCAATAAAAAAAAGAAGGATTTCAAATCGTGAAGGCAAGTGACATAGTGGCAACACAGCAGTTGTTTTAATCAAATCAAGTCACTGAATGCAGCCAGTCACCAAGTTCAATCAAGAAGGTTATGTTGCCTGGTCCCCAATTTTTCTGGAAAAACAAACAGTAAATGGCAGAAAATAATCAAAAACCGAAAAAAACGCCCCGTCAACCGCGTCCAAATCACGTTTTACAAAAACGCCAGCCCCAAAAACCCGAATTTGGCCACAATGTAATCTACGTCAGTACTAAAACGAGTACAAAAGTAAGCTCCATGAACAAGTTTTCTGTTATTGATGTGTTGTTTTAGGCCCACTTTGAACAGTGCGTGAAATTGATCAACAAAAACGAACAGGAAATTGTTATTTATTGCTTGGGGGCTGCCATTCAACGGGGCATTTTGTTGGCGTTGCAAGTTTGCGAACAATTTGTTGCTTATCAGGTTGATACAAAAACGTTTTCTACATCGTTGATTGGTGAGTTTGGTTTTGTTTTATATATATATGTATTATGATTTTTGCCTTTTGAACTATAATAGTATACTTTTTCTATGATTATTTGATATCTAATTAAAGCGAACTATATTTAATCTCATTTGCTTCGCACGGCATATTTTGACCAACGATTATTAGTGTAATAGTAATAGTGTATAATCGTTGCATTTTGAATTTTGACAACTACTCTGTACTGTAGGACAATGTGAGGTTAGGTTAACACATTGATGATTATAAAACAAGTATGGACGGTCAAATGGGCTGTTTCAAAATGATGGATGGATTGCAAGGTTGACGTATGTTGCCATATTTTCTGATTGGCATACAGGGTAGTAATGACATTAGATCTGCGTAAAAACCAGTCACATTAACCAATAGAAAGTGGATGTATAATACATCTATTATTCAATAGTCATAGAAAAAACTTTTTTTTCAGACGATCTAGAACCAGCAATCGACGATGAAGACTACCAAATACAACGGCGCTTCAACTCAGCCCTGCGCATAAGGCTGTTCCGCACCGAACCTTTGCAAACCGCGCAACCCGAACCAATATAATGTTCTTCACCATCCAAGAAATGGTTAAATGGTTGAACCTCACCGTTTTCGAACTATGGATCAATCTGTTAGCCCTCCTCACTTTCACCATCACCCTATCGCTTAAATTCAACCCTGACTTGGACATTTACAAAAACGATTGGTGGTTCATTTTCGCCCCGTTATTCATAGGCGATGCTTTGAATGTCTACTTTTGCATCATCGTTTTTATACGGATGCTCAGGCAGACTACTTTGAAATTTTGCATATTGAAGCTGTGCTGGTCGGTTACGTTATTGACGCTGTTGTTTGTGTTCAAGTTTTTGTTGTGCAAAAAACTTTTAGCGCAAATTAACTTGGATTATTCGGAAGTGTTTGCGCCTGTTTATATTCTGTTGCAGTTGATTGCGGTTAGGGCGTGTCAGCAGAGTTAAGGATGTTCAGTTCAATTAACAATAATTTAATGTTGCGTTATTATCACTAGTGCTACTATCTTGAACGTAGAACAGATTCAATCTAAAAAAAAGCTTCTGAATAAACCAAGTTCCCTTTCTGAGTGCGATCCAAGGTTAATTGATAGTAATAAGGTTGCGTCGTTATACGTTCGGGTTTCGGACGAATCAGAATTCAGACAAAAATGACGTCAGTCGGCTCCGATTCGGTTCTGAAATTCAAATACACATCTAAAAAAAAGATAGAATATCGTTCACACTTGGTAATAAGAAGATATTTCACTGTATACCAAAAGCTGTGTAATAACTTACCCTCAAACACGTTTAAAAACGGCCGACACTCGGTAAAAAAAGTTTTAAGACCCTGAAATACGGACATGTTATGACATTAAGATGATACACCGATGACAGGAATGTCAATAATGGAGCTCGTTGGCGGGATCGATTCGGTTTATCGTTCGTGGATTTCCGATTCCCTGGTTACGGCGCAACCTCTTCATATCAATTGGCGGCCCGGCGGGAAAAAGGGTATAAGTCGAAAATTGCGAAAAATGGGATAAGTATGTCGGGAGTTTTCAAAACACTTGAGTAATCATTGGGAATAAGGATATATGTGTACTTTCTATAAAAGGTGTTCGTATTTTTTGCGTGAATTGATATAAGTCTAGAATAATTCAATACATTTTTGGGAATACTGGTACAAGTCAACATATATCTGAAAAAAGTTACTAATGAAATCATATGTAATGAGAAAAAGGATGTAAGTGAACTTATATCCTTTTCCACTTTTTAAAAATGCTCATTTATTATAGAATGAATAGTGGAAAAGGGAATAAGTATACTTATACCATATAAAGCGATGGCCAAGTGGTGTTGTGAAGTAAATAAGTAGACTTATATCCGTTTTCACATTTAAAACTCTCCTAGTTGCTTGGTTCACAGAGCACATATGCGGTGGTTCCCCGTTTTTTGACAATGAAACAGAATGTCTAGTTCAGTTTAGTGAGTTTGGTTAGTCTGTGCAAACAGTGTTATGAAATAGACGTTCGATTTAGACCTTATAAATTCGATATGTCATATTCTATGAGAACAAGAAAACTTTTGGAAAATGCAAGGATCTCTTTCGAAAATAAAGGTGAGTGATATTGAATTCTATACTAAAATGTATGTGATTACCTGTTGGTACTTGAGTTTCGTATATATTGGTCATCTTTCCTCAACATATGTATAAGAGAGTATATTTATGTTGAATTTTGAACCTAATTTAGATCTTGCTGTTCCTACCAGTAGTACCATAACAAACACTGATACAATGGTTGATGGCAATGAGGAAACCAACATAATGTCAGAGCCAGAGATAAATAAGACTGAAAGCTGTGACTTGACTATAAAAGGTGAATATTTTTTTTTGCTCGTTGAAGCATAAAAAGTTTTGCTTTTATTTTTAATTGAATGAATGAAAATTTCTATAACTAGAATTATACTTTTGTTTTATACTTAATAAAAAAAAGAATAGTAATAATCGATAGAACGTTCCGATGGATGTATGTATTTTATAACTTTATTGTAGTAAACTCAACTGGTATGGCTATGTCCCAAGTCTACGAAACTGAGAATATTCAATCTATAATAATGTTGGTAATAATAATGGTAATGTTCTCATTATTAATGAAGCAATGTCCAAGTTTAAAGTACATCAACCACAAGTTCCTAGTCCCAGGTCACACTCACAAAAAAAATATCCGTTGATGATCGAACATCCTCGAGATTGGGTTCAGCTGGTGAAGATATGTGGAAAATCAAAACCTTTTTCTGTAAATGAAATGGAGCGTGAAGATTTTCTAGAGTTTTCAGCCTTATTTAAAAACTATTTCCGTCAACCAAAGGTAGACTATGGTCGTGATAAACTTCTCTGGAAAGACATCAAGTGGCTTCGATACTCACAAGATATTGGAGTGGTCGAATATAAATCATCCCTGTCCGAAGACGAACCATTTAAGAAATTTTGTTGCCTTGGAAAAAAGTCTTTGCCTGCAACTATAACACCACCGTTGTCATATTCTGGTGCAGTTCCAATTAGTAAGGAAAAGAAAAACAATTTGATAGAACTCCTACCCTTCATTGACGAGAATTTTTACCAATTTTATAAAAATCTTCCGACAAAAAAAGATTTGAAAGATACCATCGACAGTGATGAAAGTGAAGAAGACTAGATTTAAGTACTTAAATATATATGTTTTTGTGTAAAAGGATATAGGTTTGTTTTTTTATCCTAAATAAATGTGCAAAATGATATGTCTTGTTTTTTTTTTAAACAAATTGTTATATAATATCTAAAATTTCTCTATTAAAACTACTGCTTTTTATAAGTTTATTACAGAAAAGAATATTTTTCTAAGTATTTTGGTATTAAAATCCACCTTAAACAAACTTAGATATCGATTTTCTCAAGACTCTAAAATCATACTTATACCCTTTTTCTCGCCGGCCCGCCAATTAACCTTGAGTGCGATCAACCATAATAACCAAATCGACATTGGCAACGTTGCGGAATCACTCGGACCCTTCTCCCCACTTTTAGCCAATTTTACACGCCGCTTCCGAAATCGTGATCCAATGAGCTGTCATGTTTTATCTCTTTTCATTAGTTCAACAAAAGGAGAAAACACGACGTCGTTGATCGGTCATCGTGTCATCGTTCAAATCAATCTTATCAAAGGCGCATAAAGTCCGTTATGTTTAGTTTGTTTATGTTTTTGTTTTGAACCACGTCAAAATGGACAAAAACAAATACGTTAAAAAAACTCTGCTAAGAAACCCCGAATTACCGCTTCCCAAAGCCAAACCACCGCAAAATGCTGCCAACTCGAGCCAAAACCCAGAAAACGCCCGATTTAACGTTCCCGAAATGCACAGCACTTTGAAAATTTCCGAAAAAATGGACCGACTTGCTCAGCCGAGAAAAGTAAAGAGTTTATCGGCGCCAACCAAGGAACTTGCTGTTGATGAGAAAGTTTCCCGGAAAGTGAATTTTCCTTATTGCAAGTCAGTTTTTAAAGATTTGATTCCATTGACTAATCTGGAAGCAAAAACCCAGCAGAGTGTTGCGTTTAAAACACACTCGTTCCTGAGAGATTTGGAGCCGGATTTGAGGGATTTTTTGGAAATTGTCGAGAGGAAAGAGTATTTTTGCACTCCTAAGAGCGGATTGAGAATTCAGGAGGAAGAGGAGACGTTTGGGAGTGATGGACTGGAGTTGTATCGGTTTTTGCAGGTTTAATAAAGAGTGTTTATATAAAAATCAAGTGTGATAAAAGTAAATGATTTTTGTATTAAACTTTTTTTTTATTAATTTTTTAAATAACCCATTTCTGAGTACTGTCGATTGTAGCTCTTCTCAATGACACTACTGACATTGACACCAAATTTGACGTATTACATCATTCAATCAAATGTCAGCTGTTCTCGAACGATGTTATTAGGTGTGTCTGTTATGCTCCACTGGTGCACAATTTTCTACACTACAATACTCAGTGTGGCTTTGTTTGTGAAATGTTTGTCTGTTTTTCAGGATAGAATATCTTTACTAAACTAGAAGAGATATTCCATCTCAAAAAATAGACAAACATTTCACATACAAAGCCACACTGAGTGTTATAGTGTAGAAAAGTGTGCACTAGTGGAGCACAACAAACACACCTAATGCCTGGTCTACATTGAATTTAATTTCGAAGTGGAACTGTCAAATTTCCGCTTGGCAAACGAGAATCATATGCTATCCCACATTGAATTTGGCGTAAGCGTGACTTTGAACACAAGTTCATAGCATATATTTTGTGTATTAAGTAGATGGTAGCATATGATTCTTGTTTTCCAATCGTAAATTTGACAGATCCAATTCGACAACAAATTGAATGTAAACATAACATAATGCTGATATACCTGGTTTACATTCAATTTCATTTCAAAGTGGGTCTGTCAAATTTCCCCTTGCCAAATGAGAATCATATTGTACCAACTACAATCATTTTGACGAAAGCGTAACTTTTAACGAAAATCGGATGTAGATGGTAACATATAATTCCCATTTGCCAAGCCAAAATTTGACAGTTCCACTTGAAAATGAAATTGAATGTTAAACTTACATTTTACATTATTCAAACTTGTAACTTTCATCAACGAAAAAAGACTTCATTACAATTCAGAAACATTTATTGAAAAAAATCATCAAACAATTCGAATAAAACATAAAAAACTTAGATCTTGTTGAAAGCAGCCACATCAACACTCTGAACAAAATCTTCAAAGTCCTGAATCTTCTCGGTCAACTCATCAATAGAAACCTTGGCATCCTCCACAACGCACATAATTTGCAGCTTGTTGATTCCATAACCCACAGGCACCAACTTGGAAGCCCCCCACAAAAGACCATCCATCACAATAGTCCTGACATTCTTCTCCAATTCCTTCATATCAGTCTCGTCATCCCACGGTTTCACATCCAAAACAATACTGGACTTGGCAATGAGTTCGGGCTTCTTGGACTTTTTGGCAGCATAGGCGGCCAAACGTTGTTCGCGAATCTTAGCAGCTTCGGCGTCTTCTTCTTCATCGTCCGAAGCGAAAAGATCGACGTCGTCGTCATCTTCAGCTGCAGCAGCAGTGGTGGTGGTACCGGCTTTGAGGGGAGAAGCTCCGAAGGATTTCAATTCTTCGGAGGTGAAGGATTTGATGTGGTTGAACCAGCGGAGCGCGTGAGGTTGGTTGGGGGCTGGGGCTTTGGGAAGTTGGTTAAGAGTGTCTACATCAGCTTGGGACGGTTGGTAGCTGCAAAATTTGAATCGTTATTAGTCGTCAGAAGCAGATGTGTGGCTTTAAAAGTGGTACACGTTGACCTGAGTCATAACCTCACTTTCTAAAACAAGCCGTTATGGTGATTCCAGAAACTTACCCATTGATGTAGCTGTTGTTTTCGAGAAATGCGTTGAGTTCGCTGACTCCTTTGTCGGTTTTCAAGTCTCCAAATGCCATTTTTCGGATTTTTATTGAACAAACTGGACACCACACCACACCACGAACGCAGCTGCAAAAGACAGAAAAGAGAAGGGAAGCTTTATGTAGACCTATTCCTGACCCTGACAAGAAAATGTCATCGGATCAAGTGAGTGCGACGTTGCCAACATGTATATTGATATCACATTTCTTGGCGTGTCGCGCTCCCTTGCAACTTTCTTTACTTCAACTTTTTGGGAAGCTTCTGGCTGGTGACAGTGGTGACACACTGGATATCACAACGCAACAATATTAAGGATGATGAAATCCCGAGATGAGAAGTGAATATACGACATTATTACGTATTGTTCTCGTATAATCCTGTAAGTTTGTGTTAGAGGATGGCGAGATCCACAGCAACTAAGAAACAGTGGGTCCATTGTTCACCTCTACACAACCCTTAAAAGCTAGGTCAAACAGGAGACACCAAGTACCATGATACTAAAACTTTAGTATCATGCCTTGTACAACCTAGCAGACCAGTTTTTAGAGCTAGCACACCAACTCATACTTATAGGTATACTCTATGCACAATAGGAGTTGTTTCTAAGAGATATAGTTAACATGTGCGCACAATGAATTTGGAATTTTATGAAAAATATAAAGAGAGTGAATCAGTGAAAATATACATTTGATTTGATAAATACTTTCAACATTTCTCTCTGACATACAAGTCGTTATGAAGAGTTGTCAGTTTCGTTGATAGAGTTGCAAATTTTGAAAGCATGTAGAATCTCTGAAATTAGTGAAATCTTGCCAGACGATGGAATTAACTTGTTACGCGGATACGGATGGTTCTGGAACAATATCATGAACAAAACTATGGAAAAGACGGATTCGATACGACTTTGAATAAAATATTTGCCAAACGAACAACTCTCTATTCTAAACGAATGCGTTGTATTGTGTGAGTGAATTGAAATAATAATATGGATTCCATGAGACGTTAGATATGCCAAAATTAACGCTTAATCCATAAAATATTTTCAATAGAATAAAGGATAAAGATTTCCAAAAATATTCGTAAAATAACTAATTTGAAAAAATAGAGGTTTTCACAGAATCAGCTACTTTTTCGTTTAAAGGCAACACATTTTTTTCAAAAATATTTGAGAAATTCAGGAAAACGAACAAAAGGATTTCTAAAATGAAAATTTTCCACGGCTATCTGGTGTTTAACGGAAGGTTGATACATCGCAGAAACCTAATAAATAAATGATGAAGACTACGAGAAAGGTGTGAGTTGCGCCCTCCTGATTCCAGTTTCATGTCTCAAATAGGAATCATCATTCAGGCAGTATTCGGGATTAGACTACTATCAGGTATCAGGACGCTATACTCATATAAATATGGCTCTTAATTGTATCTGAAATGTTTCTGTATCGACTTTCCATCCGTTTGAAAAATGTATTTAGAATTATGTGAAAAATATAAATAAAGTGAATCAGTAAAAGTTAAACATTTGATTTGATAAATATGGTAAGAAGATTTTCTGTTCCTCATCATATCCTCTTAGTTTGGAGAAGTTAACTCTTGCGGGTGCTTGTTTATTGATTTTTTTCTTTTTTTGAGAGGCTGTCATATCAATTTGAATGACAGCAGACGCTTGAAACTTGGCAGTTGTGATCAGGGTCAATGAGCCTTAAAAATAAGGTATCCCTCGTCTGTTCTTATAACAATCACAAACCAGTCAGATCCAATCAGCATCCAGTATTTGCAGTTTGCAAACTGTTTCTGATTATTTTGACCAATCGATGAAGCGCTGATCGATTTGAGATTGTTTTACGATCAGACGTATTATTCTGTATGACGCTCCTGGCCCGGCCCATACTTCTTTGAATTTATTTCTTCTCACATTTATAACCTGTGCAACCATGACAACCGGGTTAGTTTGGGTTAGATGCTCTATACAGTCCTCCATAGTCTATTGGTTTCATTGAAATGCATACTATGATTGGTCTACGCCAAAATCCGCCTATAATAATCTTGAATCAAGTGATATTAAGGTGATATCAGACGGTTCACTTTTTATTCATTTCTGCCTTTCATTCAGCATCTTTCACTCAAAGTGAAACGTCTAGACATAAAATGGATCAAAAGTGAAGAATGAATTCATTAGTGAACTGATCGAGAGATGTTGGATTTTTCATTCGCATCACTCGGGGGGCGAATGAACGAAAAATGAAAGGTATGAACACAAACAGGTTCACTCGTCTCAATCCTCAGTCGGACGCGCTCAGCAACCTTCATCTCCTTCTGTGGAATCATTATTATTATTTGGAAAATGGTATTCAAGTGGAATGATCAAAACACGTTGCGGTTATTGAAGTGTTCCAAATATCTTGTCTTTGAAACCACAAACTCGCGGTGAATATAGAGACAGAACAATACAGGGCAATGCTATGAAAACGATGATTAAGGACTAATGGCCGATTGCACCAACCTATTTTGAGGATACTTAACGCTAGGGGGCCCTTAACTTGACAATTTTGCATGCACAACTGTCAAGTTAAGGGTCCCTTGGATACTTAACCTCAAAATTGGTTGGTGCAATCGGCCATAAAACTTGGAAGTGAGTGAAGAAATGATCGCAAATTATTCGAATACGCGACGTTTTTAAAAACGTCACAGGCACCATATGATTGGTCGTGGCCGAATTTGGTATCCAAACAAGCTTTTGTGACTTGTGGTTTTGTATTGTGTGAGTTTGAAATCAGTGTTTGTGTTCAATTTGGATTTCTTTGGACTATATTTTTGGGTGTAATACATATATTGTGTGTCCCGTTAGTGCGTATATGATTAGCCTAGTGAGAAGTCAGCTTTTGAGGTAATAAAAAATAGTTTGTTTGGATATTTCCGTCTGACAGCTGACGTCATGACGTCACAGAAACCTAGCGTATTCTAAAGCGCACAACCTCGTTCGACGACATATTCGTGAAACTGAGAAGGGAATGTTTTGTGGAGGAGAACGTGCATTTTTTCTCATTCTGTATTTGTTGTGTGAACGTGAAATGAAAAGAAAAAGAACATTCATTCGAGTGAACTTTCATCCGGGATGAACCGTCTGATAATCACTTTTAGTAAAAATCTGGCAACGTCGAACTATGCGACGAAGCTAGATCTGTCATTAGTGTCATTAACGTCAGGAACGAGTCTACACTTCTACACAAACCCCTACTAAAAAACAAATGTCACTTCCGTTTTTATTTTTACAAATTTTAAATTAAATAATCAGCTTTTCATAATTTTCAACACCTCTTTAAATAACGTTCAACTGTCCCAACAACCCCTTAAGCTCATCCTCACACTAATTAGTTAAAAATTGACAAATAAACACAAACAAACCGATTTGTTGACGTGTTTAAACGTCAGACAGTCATATGAGCCACGTTGGAAGTGCATAATTTTGTAAATACTGCCTTCAATGATACCGTAAAATCATCAATCAGTTAATCGAGGTAACATTTACATTTAAAACGATTTATTTATCGATTATATTGAATATTTTTTGGTGAATTAATCTCACCAGTTGCCAGGGTCTGAAACAGTAAACATGAAGGTAAAAGACATAGAACGTACAGCCAATGTGGCTTGGTCTCCCAAAACCCACCACCCCATTTATCTGGCGGCTGGAACAGCCGCCTCTCAGCTGGACGCATCTTTCAGCACCAATGCAGGTAAGTCCCAAACAACCCATAAACTTCCAATAACCCCCTTTAGCTTTGGAAATTTACGCCCTGAACCTCACGGAGCCCGGTCCTGACACTCAATTGATATCGTCCAAACCGAGCGACCATCGGTTTCATAAACTTATTTGGGGGCCCGCCGGATCGGACTCGGCCGGTACCATCATAGGGGGCTGCGACGATGGCTTGTTGCAGATATACAGTGCCTCAAAACTTCTCAAAAACGACGACGCTTTGGTGGGCCGACAACAAAAACATGCCGGCCCTGTTCACGCGCTGGACTTTAACCATTTCCAGCAAAATTTGTTCGCTTCTGGAGCGGGTGATTCTGAGATTTTTATTTGGGATTTGAATAATACCAGCACGCCGATGAGTCCTGGTGAGTACGAAATCTAAACAATAAACATCAACTTCAATTTGTTTTTATTTCATTGCGTCTAAAAGGAAGTTTAAGTGAGTAAAGTGGTACCCAACATAGCTGGGATAAAATAAGATTTCTGATTGAATATTTTGAACTTTTAGTGGCAATATCTCGAAAACCATAGAGTTTTTACTAAGGTCATATTAGGTTACAGCGCATCAAATGACAAAATTCCGCTGGCATCAGGGGTGGTTTCAAAAACAGTTTTTCATGGATCATGAAATAAGTTATAAAGAAAAGTTGTTCAGCCTTTGCTTCTCTGAAACTTTCATCCAGAATTTTATTTTTGCAAAAAAATGTTTTTGGAAATCTACTGAAAACGGGAATAAAGACCAAAATATAAAATACAAAATCAAAAACCTTTCATCAACACCTGACAAAATGCCTCATAACTCTGTTAAAAATGATAGAGGGTTGATTCAAGCGTCAAGTCATACAGAATTAAATCATTTTCCAATAACTTATTGAACAATGTTTTTCGAAATTTACTGAAAAAGTGAATACAGACCAAAATATTGATAGCAAAATCAACAACCATCCATCAACGTCTCATAAAATGCCTCATAAATCTGTTAAAAATGATGAAAGAGGGTTGATTCAAGCGTCAAATCATATAGGCCAGGCTGTTTATCTTTTCAGAAGAAAAAAAAATCGGTTCAGGGTGAACGCAGTTGGAGGAGGTAGAAAAAGGCATAACTAAAGCTGGAAAAAAAATTCAACACCTGTTGCCCAATTTTTGAAAACTGGGGAGAAGAACAGCCGAGAAAGTAGGCCCCGGTTTTCAAAAATTGGGCCCCTGAATGCATGCAGACGAGGAGTGGTGGGGGTTGAAAGAGGTAAAGAATGGTTTTTGGCGATTTGCGGCGTTATTTCTCATTTTATGGATAAAAGCTAAATGAGAAAGTTGTAGTTTTGTTGTTTTTTTTCCGCAAAATTTCCACATAACCTCAACATTGATGAGTTAAATGAGAAAAACTGGATTTTTCGTTTTTTGTGTCTCATTTTTCAGAATCACGAAACTTGGTGAGTTTGTACTCACTCTTATGCCAAATTAGCAGATATTTTTGTTTTGTGGAAAAGTTTTTTCGTTTTTGAAAAATCAATGATTTTCGCTAAGAATGCTTTTCAACTCTCTGGACAACCTTTTTTTTTTAACTTTCGAGACTTCGGACGAGGCACGTTTTGTTTGTTGGGAATTCAACTTTCATATGAAAAAATAGAAGTTTATCACTTCAACGGAAAAATATTGTGTAGATTACGAAAAACTGAAAATTCTAAATTTTCTCAAATCCATTCTCTCACTAAAGTCGTTTTTTGAATAATTTATTGAAATACGGATCAGAAATGTATAAAATGAATTATTGATACCCTTATTAACAAATGTTCAACATGTATGAATGATTTCCATTCATGTTGCTCTGATGAAATAACTAAATGATAAATGCAAACACAGAATAACGAGAATAGAATGTGCTATGATTATTATTTTTTTTTACATGGAAACGATGAGATCATTAGAATTATATTATTTTTTCGACTACCTTGACTATAGAAGATGTAATTTTCTACCCATAACTGAGTGTGAAAAATAGTTTTTTTTCCCCCGGGAGGAAAAGAACAATTGTTTATAAACTTGAAGTGGAGGTGCAAATGAGATTTTTTGTGCAAATTTGGCTTTTTTAGAGAGTCTAACATTATGCGAGACCACCCTGTATATTAACGGTACTAGAAAAAACTATACAGTGCGGCTTCAGAAGGTCCCCCCCCCTTTTTTTAATGTGTGCACCAAAAATTTTGAAACTTGGCATACTTTAATTGCTGTCGAAATACTACTTTTTAATGTTAGTGACGTACTTTTAGTATTCAAGATGGCGGCTGGGTGCCATTTTGAAACATTTTTTTTTAATGGAAAGGGGGGTCGTGTTACACCTCATTTTGAAGATCCTGATGAGTACTTTATAACCCTAGAATATTGAGTCGATATCTTCAAGTACTACAGAATGGCGGTACATTCAATTTCTACATTGATACATACACTTTTAAAACAAAATCGTCAAATTCAATTCAAAAGATGCTTTTTTGACATTTTTGTCATTTATTCGTCACCAAACTTCATGTCAAGAATATTTCCAGCATCTTTTGAATTGAATTTGACGATTTTGTTTTAAAAGTGTATGTATCAATGTAGTAATTAAATGTACCGCCATTTTGTAGTACTTATATCGACTCAATATTCAAGGGTTATAAAGTACTCATCAGGATCTTCAAAATGAGGTGTAACACGACCCCCCTTTCCATTTAAAAAAATGTTTCAAAATGGCACCCAGCCGCCATCTTGAATACTAAAAGTACGTCAGTAACATCAAAAAGTAGTATTTCGACAGCAATTAAAGTATGCCAAGTTTCAAAATTTTTGGTGCACACATTAATTTAAAAGGGGGGGACCTTTTAGAGCCGCACTGTATACATTCCGCTAAAGTAAAGTGCTTTTCCTCACTTGGTATGTGAATAGCTATTTCCCATTATAATCTGGATAGTGTATTGAAAAAATTACTCTATCATGTACTTTTTCTACGAAAAATGATTGTAAAAATTTTAAGAAAGTTTCAATCGTTTGATTTGAAATGATCCTTCCTCCCCTTCTCCGTTTTCTTCATCCTTTTGTGGTTCTTCCTTCTCTTTTTGTCTTCATCCTCTTGTTGTTCTTCTTCCTCTTGTTGTTCTTCTTCCTCTTCATCTTCTCGTGCAGATTTCAATCTGGTCTCATCATTTCGCCCCATTGGTTCTGAGTCCATTTCGTCCGATACGATCTCGTCAATTTTTTTTTGTCATTCGTACGATTCTCCAACCCATGACAGAACATAAATTTGAACACTGCAATCATGTTTCCGATAACTGCATCTCGAAGTACTACAAACTTTCTCACAACAACAAGAAATGCTACCTGTCGGGAATCAATTTTTCTTCGATGTACTGTGGCAAGGGGATCTCTTCCAACTCCAATCCTTTTTTTTTTTTTTTCATTTCCAAACCATGACTGGAGTTGAAAATATGCCCTGGATGGATCGCAGCTCCTTCAGAGGGAGGTGGATTTTACCAAAGTTCTTGATACATTTCATAAATCTTGTGCAACTTTCACTTTCTTTTAGCACGATAGATGAATACAATGACTTTACCGCTTTTTTTAGCTAGCAATTCTTTAGCAACATCTTTATTACGAAAAACATCCGATAGATAATTAGATTTTTGATAGCTAGAAGTGACTTGATTGTGGCTCTTTTTCCTTTTTCAGTAAAATTCGACGTGTTGTCACATCCAGAACCTAAAACAATGCAGTTTTTCTCATTTAACTCATCAATTTTGAGGTTATGTGAAAAATTTTTTGAAATAAAAGTTGTAGATTTTTTAGTTGTCTATAACTTTCTCATCAAACCTTATTTTATAAAACCAGTAACAACGCCGCAAATCGCGAAAAACCATTCTTCACCTCTTTCAACCCCCAACACTCCTCGTCTGCATTCTGCATGCATTCAAGTGTTGAATTTTTTTTCGAGCATTAGTTATATATGCCTTTTTCTACCCTCTCCAACTGCGTTTGTCCTGATTTGACTTTATTTTGAAGTAATTCGCCTAGCCTAATAGGGAATTTAATCATTTTCAATAATCAATTCAACTATGTTTTCAGAATCAAAAAACATTCATCAATGTCTGACAAAATTCTTTATAACTTTGTTAAAAATGATGATTAAAATTTGATTTGTATGGGCAAAATATTAAAAAAAAAACTGAAATCAGTTTGTTATATCTCATTTCGATTTGTGGAACTTGAATTTTGAGGTTAGGTTGGCAAAACTTATTTTAGCACCAATATTTTATTCGTTTATACGATGCCAAAATCGGTCTAGTTTGCGCGTGTAAACATTATGACAGGGGGTTTGACAAATATGTGTTTAGGTACAAAGTCGCAGCCGCTAGAGGACGTACTATCCGTCGCCTGGAATAAGCAGGTGCAACATATTCTAGCCTCATCGTTTGCATCAAAGTGCGTCATTTGGGACTTGCGCAAAAACGAGCCCATAATCAAACTCACCGACACTGTATCCCGAATCCGCTGGAAAACCGTCGCATGGCATCCAGATGTCGCCACACAACTGTGTCTAGCTTCCGAGGAAGACCACTCGCCAGTGATCCAAATGTGGGACTTGCGCTTTGCCACGTCACCATTGAAAACACTGGAAAACCATCAGCGAGGCGTGCTTGCGCTTGCGTGGTGCACCCAAGACGCCGACCTTTTGGTCAGTTGCGGCAAAGACGATCGAATCCTCTGCTGGAACCCCAACTCCAATCATCAAACCGGCGAGGTTTTGTCGGAAATTGCCAAAACCAACCAGTGGAGTTTCGATGTGGTGTGGTGTCCGCGCAATCCGGCGTTGATTGCGTGTCCCAATTACGACGGACATGTGGCGGTTTACTCGTTGATGGGTGGCAAAACCCAGCAGATTCAGACTAGCAACAAGATTATGGACAGTTTTCCGGGGATGGATGGGTTTGCGCAGGCGCCGCAGCCGCAACAGGCCCACGTCAGTGTCAGCGTGGATCCTAGCAAAGCTCCGAAGTGGCTGCGCAAGCCTGTAGGGGCTAGTTTTGGGGTGAGATTTGCGTCTAGTTCCAACCGAGTAACTGAAGGGTTGTAGTTTGGGGGGCATTTGATTAGTTTCGACAATGACGCACCAGTCAAGAAGGTGCAAGTCAGTCAAGTCATAACGGAGGGGGAGTTTGTGCAGAAGTCTGCGGAGCTGGAACAAGCGCTGGAAAGTGGGAACTTTGTCGGTATGTCTTCAGTTTGGGTTAGCCATAGCTCCATATACTTAGAAGTGATCAAATTTCGCTTTATCACAATGACAGAAATTCGCCTCATTTATACACTGCTAACATTATGAAATGTAAAATGGTTTTTGTAAATCAAGACTCATAAGCGTATTAACTTGGGTGGCATTATCATACTTTCATTTTGTCAAAGATTGTCTGGAAAATATGAGATTGGGCGAGTTTTGCGGCACATCTATAAAACTGCTTTTTGTCGTTATTATAAAAAGTTTCTATGAATGACTATGATGTTTCCTTGTCTTCAAAACAAAAAATTTGCTTTTTCAAATTTAATGGAAAGTCGAGTGATACCTTATTTTGAAAAAAATGTGATGAAAAAAATATATTTTGTAGTGTAATTTTCAAGATGGGTAGGTATAATTTTTGCTTCTTTCGAATGGAGTTATCCTTTTTGTTTTCTAAAACTACTTTGAAAAACCGTCAAGAGTGGCTTTTTTGTTTCTTTCACGGGTCAAAAAGGCACCATGACTTTTCAACAAAAAACAACTCTGAGCACCTTGGGAAAAGAGTACTTATTTATGTTTTTTTAATATCTGTAGAAATGGGAAAAAAACATGGACGGTGCAAGACTTTTGGGGGTGTGTGTATTATTTATTTCAACCTAAGCATGGTGGATTTGAAGAAAAAATAATTATTAAGTACATTTTCGGAAAATTCATATCGCACCTTTGGTAAAAAAAGGGCATAATTCCTCTGAAACAAATCGAAATATGCCGTTGTACCGAAGGTGAGATTATTAATTTATGCCTGGTTTATACAACAAATTCATAAGCATAAGCATAACTTGAGTCATAAGCACAGTCGTAAATATATGCGTAACTTTTCAATCAAAATTGAAACTGACTTCAGGAAATATTAAAATATTCACAAAACAGTTAACAGTTGAGAAACTACCCATAAAGAAAACTACCTATATCAAGACAGGACTATACATATTTGACTACTACCGTAGATTGTCATGCTTATGAATGTGTTGAATAAACCAGGCATCAATTTCATCATGTTATTTTGAAGATGCGAGTCACTATATAATTTGAACATATCATTATAATAATATTATATGATATAATAATTATAGCTACCTTCCAATATCTTTGGGGAAATGTAACGAAGTTTTTCCATCTCCACGTACTGTGTGCACGCACGGTACACACAGCATGATTCAGATGACTATCCTGGGATATCGAAAAGAAATATCTCACAAATACCTCGCAGAAATTGAAGCAGCTCTTTCAATTAATTCAGTGTTCACAAAAAATGTCAAAATTTGACAAATGCTTTTGTCATTATTGACGTAAATTCACCTCATTACTACAAAGTATGTCCTGTACAGTCATCATCTGCATCAGCACAATTTTCTGTTTGATTGCCAATAATTATGCCACCAACAAATTCACGTCATTCACAATACCCAATTCCACAACAAATTCTTAAGAGCGTCATCTGTGAAGCTATCCACCAACTATTCGGATTTTTCATACAATCATCTGAATCAGCAACTGAAATTGATATGATTTCTCAACACCTCGAACCGCAATATTTGAGACCATCCTCTAAAATATGTTAAATGCAATGTTTTCCTAATCAACAAACATAGGTGACAAACGCCTACAGTTCATTTTTTATTTAAAGTTACAGTGACAGATCAAAATTGGAGGTTGAATGTTGGCAAAAAAAAATTAAATGTCATAAAATGCTCGCCAATCGAATTGCAATGATGAAAAATTTGATTATAAACTTTAGTTTCTCGATTAAAGAAGGATTTTCATCATCAATTTCAGAATAATCATCACTGTCTATGCTCAAACGTTTTTTTCTATCAAATCAAATACATTTTGAACATAGCAAAATGAAGTGAATCACAGTTCAATCTATGACTATACGCGACGTTTTTGAAAACGTCACAGGCACCATATGATTGGTCGTGGCCGAATTTGGTATCCAAACAAGCCTTTGTGACTTGTGGTTTTGTATTGTGTGTGTTTGAAATCAGTGTTTGTGTTTAATTTGGACTTCTTTGGACTATATTTTTGGGTGTATTACATATATCGTGTGTCCCGTTAGTGCGTATATGATTAGCCGAGTGAAAAGTCAGCTTTTGAGATAATAAAAAATAGTTTGTTTGGATATTTCCGTCTGACAGCTGACGTCATGACGTCACAGAAACCTAGCGTATCGTGAAAGAACATGTTTGCCAACCTTTAACCTACAATTTTGATCTGCCACTGTAACTTTAAATAAAAAATGAACTGTAAATTTGACAAATTTATGATCCTGAGGTTAAGCGGACGAAATGTCATCTTAATAATTGACACTGAACAGGACCACTTCAGCATTTGCACGATTGTTTGCCATTCAAAAAACTTTTCCGGTGTAGACGAAGTGGATTTCAAGCGCGTGCTGAAGTTGAGTTGAATGTGAACGCAGTTGTCTAAATCCATAAGTTTAACTTGAAATTTACAAATGACCACATAATTGTGCTGATTCTAAATTGGTTGTGAATGTAGTCTTGATTTGAAAATTAATTCTTCATTTCATAATATCAGCAGTGCATAAATAAGGCGAATTTTTGTCATTTGAACATAATTTGACCACCCGACCATGAGCTGTCGCTACTCGTTGTTTATTATACTAGAGCAATACATTGTGTTTTGCTAGAGTATTGTCTGAACAAGTCCAACGAGACGGATGACCAGCACAAGAAGTACATCTGGCACTTTTTAAAGGCCAATTTCGAAAACAACCCCAGGGCGGAGCTGTTGAATCTTTTAGGCTACAGGATCGAGGATATCAACTCCAAGTTGAGCCAGCACATTGGCAAGCCGGTGTTGAAACAGGAGGATTTTGCTTCGAATAGGGTAACTACACTGAAGTGTATATAATCGTTTAATTTACACATTTAGATTGAGGATTACGACTCGTCCGATCCCTTCAGTGACATTTCCCAGCACAACGGACTCGGTGCACCTTTTAAAATCAAAACCACTGACGGTAAGCTGTTATCCACCAACAACAGATTTCTACAATTTCTTCACAGACACTGACGGACTTATAACTCAGGCTTTGCTGCTCAACAACGTGGAGGCGGCTGTGGAGTTGTGTTTGAAGAACGAAAGATACGCCGATGCGTTGATCATCGCCACCACAGGCGGTCCAGACCTTCTAGCCAAAACCCAGCACCAGTACCTTGACAAGTCTGAGGGTTACGTGTCCAACCTAATATCAGCCATGATAAGCGAGGACTGGGCTTCAATTATCAACAACTGCGACATATCCAGCTGGAAAGAAGCACTAGCCGGCGCCCTGACGCACGCTTCTGACCAAGACTTGCCCGTGCTGTGTGAACAACTGGGCGTGCGCCTCGAATCCTCCACTCATATCAACCCAAAGTTTGCACAAGACGCGCAACTGTGCTACATTTGCTCGGGAAATTTCGACCGATTGGTGCAAAGCTGGAGTGACAACCTGTCATCAACGTCAGATTTACAAGAGCTAGTGGAGTTGACGTCGTTTCTGCGCAAGTCCATCGAACGCCAAGGCCGAAATGTGCCGATTTCCGGCTCGTTGGCCGAGCTTCTGGCAAGATACGCAGGGATTTTGGCCGGACAAGGAAGTTTGCAGACGGCCTTGAACTACTTGGCGGCTGCGCAGACTGACAAGGTGGTGAGTTTGAGGGAGCGGCTGATGACAACTTTGGGGCAGAATAGGAGGAGCAGCGCCAGGACGTCGATGAGCAGTACCAACCCATTCCATGTAAGTTCTTCTAATTGAACTTTACCACTTTACAATTTGAAGCCTATGATGAGAAGTACAATATGAGTCCGAAAAACACGCCCCCCCTTGTAATCTTGGTACTTTGGGACTTAAATCACTGTACTGTAAATCCAAGGGTACAACAAAGCACGTTGAAGAAAGAGGGTTGTCTGTGAAGACTAAGACCACCTATTGAACGTGTGCTACAATTGATTTTTTTGAGGCATGTTTTAACGTGATTATTCTTTAGTAATCTGAGGCAAGGATTGTCAAATATAACCAAATATAGACTATAGATTGATATGGGCTGAATCAAACCATGCACTTTTCAGCCTACACAGTTCACTCCAGCCACGCCCGCGTTCAACACAGGCCTGCCTACCGCAACCAATCAGGCGTGGCAGTCCAACCAATGGAACGCCCCTCCAAAGCCAGCCACTCCCGGGCCGCCGCCCATTCAACATCCGCCACGCCCCGACAGTGTCGGCTCTGGCAGGGGTGGGTTGTCCAGGAAGCATGTGCGCGATCCCTCTGTTTCCAATAATCAGTATCCGGCGGCTTATGCGCCTGCGCCTGCGCAGTCTTATGATAATTTTTACAATCCCCCTCAGATTGGACAGGCTGCGCCGCAAATGTTCCAGCCACAACCGGTTCAAAGTGAGTTGTAATTGGTTTGAAATTTATAGGGGTGGGTCTATAATGGATTATGTTTAGATTCAATGGCGATGCCGCAGCCTTTGGAGCATGCGCAACCGGCATTTAATTACCAGGCGCATGCGGCACCGGGATGGAATGATCCGCCGGCTTTGAATCGGCCTCCTAAGGCTCAGGTGAGTGGGTGGTAGTTTTGTGGGTTTTTTCTTGAATGTTGGATTATTTGTGCAAAAATAGATTGCGATTGGGTTGCCTGGTAAAATCCGGGGCTATACTTTAATACAGGGTGTTACAAATTGTTCAATGTTCACCATCATATCTTGGAAAGGTAGGATACACAGAAAAGTTCATACCACGACTAAATTGCGCATTTTGGTACTTGATGAAATACCGTTGGAAAATCCACAAAATTCCGGATACTTCCCAAGATATCCGCGAAAAAACGAAAATTTTTAAAATAGTTTTTATGTTTTCCTAGGATGTTCTTCCTAGAAGAAATATTTCAAAATAAATGTCACATATCCACAGCCACTTTTTTCTCTCTACAAAATGGCGTCATTGAATCTATGATCCGAAGTTTCGTCTTCGAGCAATCATCATCAACAACATATTCGTTGGGTATAGTTTGTTTCTCTTGAATATAACTTTTAATATGTAATTTTGAACTGTCATGATTGGTTGTAGTTCACTTTTGTAGTTTCCACCCATTGAGTTTTATAAGGCTTTAGAGAAGGAAACCTTCAAAAATAATGGCACCATCATCCAATTTTGGACGTATGTCTTGAGAAATTCACTGTATCGCTATCCTTGTCGAGTTATATCTATCTGCGTCGCCGAAAACTGACCTGCTTTGGACGCGGTTGCCGATTTGGGCAAATCTTCATCAATGAAAATTCCTCTGTGTACGAAATTGATTGATAAGACATGATACAATGAAAATTAAAGAGGATTGAGTATTGTTCATTTTTCAAAAAGGTGCATCAAGGTTCACTATTCTAGATTATCGCATAATCTGACACATTTACAACCATGATTTCGTGTGAATCAACTCAATGTTGAACGGTGATGATATCATTTCATATCATAAATAATGTAAAACATTTTTGTGCTACTCAAAGCTTAATTACTAACATTCATTAAATAATGATTTTTTGTGCATTGGATACAGGCGATACATAGTAAATATTAGTCCTAGTACACGGCAACGCTGCCTTTAAACAGCTGGTTTCGATTTTGAAGGTAGTGCGGTGATGCCATGGGGTTTCAACTTGAAAACTTCTACTTTCGTGCTTGTGAAGTGTTGTATTGTGACTTTATTTGTGAAAAATGGTAAGATTGTGCTTGCTGTGTCAAAAACTGGATCATTCGGATCCAGAAATCACCATTCACAGGTAAGTGTCAAATTTGCATTGAGCATTGACTGGAGAGGGATCCAGTGGTGTAGAGTGTAGGCATCATCATATTTCATTCATGAAAATGAGGATTTTTCAATCTTCAGAAAGTTTAAATGTTTGTTTTTATTCGTGAATAGGTAACAACGAAAAAATGAAACTGATTTGGAAAAAAAGCCTGAATGGTAGTGTTTTATGCAATAGGAACCGATTGTTCTCAAATAAGAAAGGATATTCATATTACTTGAATACCTATTCCATTATTTTCTCGATTATTTCATACACAGTAAAGATGAATTATTTATTGGATACTTCCTCAACTGTCTTATTTTCGTTTTTTTTATTACAATAAGGTTGAAGTCTTCAGTAAGAATGCTTACTTTTACAATTATTATTATTATAATCACTTTTTAGAGCTCTTAAAACCTCGCGTTTATCTCGAAATTAACTTTTTGACATATCGCCCTCTTTGCCTGTACCTTTCAATTGGAACTAAAAATTTTGACGACGCCCAGTCTTTCTTCCTGTTAAAGCGAAATATAGTTTTTCCAACAATTTGCTCGAAACCAATCAATAGACTTTTATGAAGGGACATTTTTGCAAGAAACGTCAAATAAAAAAGATAAAGGGGGTCTAAATTGATATATAAAAAAACCTTGTACAGGGCACAGCTAAATGGACCCCGCAATTCACTTTTTAATTTGACGTTTGGAAAAAAGTTTTAAATTAAAGTTCAATGGTTGAAAATAGATAGGTATCTACCCTGTTCCCAAGGCTTCCGAATAAACGTTTACATTTTAAAACGTGCCAGAAAAAATGGCAATTTTATTTTTAAGGTAGGTATAGGATATATAAAAAATGTTTAATTTTCTGGAGAATGCGAAAAGTGAATAGAAACTGCAAATATTGGTACGTGCAAATTGAAGCAGGGTACCTACGCATTATGTATTGTTTATTTGCTCATACTTCTTTGAATGTATATCTAGACATAAATGTTTTTGGGCCAAATTTATGTCTAAACATACAAAATTAAATTTATGTCTAGACATTGATTTAAAGAAGAATAGACCAATAAACAATATTGCTTACCTGCTTCAATTTGCAGGTATACCAATATTTGCGGTCTTTGTTTAGTATGACTCCTGCACCATATTTCTTTGAATTTATCTCCACTCATTTTCCAGCACTGATAATTATTTTGGTACAGTTAAAAATAGTTTTTCGGCCATTTATTTATAATACTTTTCGCCTGTACATATACTTATGTATTAGAAACAAGAAAAGTAAAACGTTGCTGTTTCCTATTTTTTATATTTTTTTCTTGTTATCCAATTTTAGATTTCCAAAAAATGAAGAGCTGCGAAATATTTGGTGTTCTTTGGTGAGGATGGACGAGGACCGACTTCGAATCAAACCTTCCTTTTTGTGTTCGGCCCATTTTAACCCACAAGACTATTTACGTGACCTTGATGGAATCAAATATTTAAAACCGGGAAGCTTGCCAATCATGACTCACCGGCAGACCATACAGTTTCCCGTCTCCAAAAACAAAAATCATATGGCAAATTGAGTAAAATGGCCTTAGAGATATGTAAGGAAGGCGAAATATATTTTGTATTTTGGTTGTCATTTTATTCGGAACCGTAATTCATTATTGTCGGAAGAACAGCAGGAGATTAAATTTTTAATGTTATGAAAATTTCAATTTTTATTGATTCAGAAAGTCAAAAATGTGATATACTGTCATATAACAATAACGACATAGGTACCTACCCAAATTAATATTCATTTATATTTTTCATACAAAACGGTTGAGACTCGAAATGTGCCGCCGCTGTTCCAGATGAAAATCGAGTTCGGACGTACGTATTATAAGAATCACATGTTCTCATGCGGTGTTGCCCGATGGGTTCGGATTCCTCGTTTTATCTCTTTCCACTCATAGTGTTGTCTCTTTCGCACTTATTGTGATGTTGGCGTCAAGACTAATACCATTTAATGAATGGGATGCCCAGTCTATAGTATTTAAAGTCAATGTTTCCACCCCAGATGCAAAGTCCATATCCCAAGAGAGATTCCACCAGTGATTTATACAGGGTGCCACAGATTCGAGTGCATGCATGGGGATCTCAGTTATTATAAGAGATACAGGGTCGGTTATATGGTTGCAAAGTTGCGCATTTTTATGCTCAACAAAATGCCGTTGTGAAATTTGAAAAATTCCGACTACTTCCGAAGATATTCGGAAAAAACCGAAATTTCGCAAAAATGTTATTGAGAGAAGTGCTGTGTCATCTGCATATGAAATTATTTTTACATTTATTTCGAATATCAATAATGAGTTAATGTTATGAAGAGGACCTAAGATTGTGCCCAATTTGTATAGCCAAGGGATCACTAGGTATTGAGTTCAATCTAAGCATTTGCTGTCTGTCTGAACTATTAGATCATTGGTCTGAAAGGTACTTCTCAAAAAGTTTAAGGACGTTTCCCCTTATGCCATATTTCATCAGTAGTAGGCGAAGTAGTAGGGAAGCAGTCAATGATAAAGTTGGGCAGTTAGATGCTCACTTTATTGATCGTCAAGCTTTCGGGAGACATTTCCTCCCTTCATCAGGACAACTAGTAGTAATATAAGGGTAATAGTACCATCACAAAATAAAATATAGAGGGCACTTACCAAATTGTGAGTAAAACAAAAAGCACTTATCACTCATATAGGACACAGATTAATTATTAAAGTTGTACATTACGTATACAGGGTGTCTCACGGTGACCGTCCATTAGAATATCTCGGGAAATAAAACGATTGGAATTCTGAAAATTTGTATGGTGAGGTATAGAAGGATGCTCTCTCAAATGGAATAATAGCTACGTTGCGCGACTTCCGGTTATACCGAAAGTAGGTGCCAACTCCCTTGTTTCAAATGGAACACCCTATATATTATAACATTTTTGGATTCTACGTAAAATTCTAGGCAGATTTCATGTATCATGTCCTATACCTAAGTATGAGCATTTTTGAAATATTTTAGTTTTTATGTCAAAACTGACGTTTGAATGCTCCTATTTAAATGTGAATTCCACCTGTAAGAAAGCCTTCATTATTTAATTTGTATTGGATTCCTTGTTGAAAAGGACCTACTTGGATAGATTTTTCACAGCAATATGAAAACTATTATTACAGGGTGGGCCAAAAATAAGATCAAAAATTAAATTCAGAAAACGGTCAAAAATCAATTTTTTCAAATGGAAACCCCTAATTATTATAATTTTATCTTATTGTGCATTAAAAATAAGGGTGAGTTTACCTTATATTGTTCATTCCAAAAATTCAAAAAAAAAATAAAAAAAAGAATTTTTGGAGAGGACAATCTTATACAAACTCACCTTTATTTTTAATGCACAATAAGATAAAATTACAAAAATTAGGGGTTTCCATTTGAAAAAATTGATTTTTGGCCGTTTTCTGAATTTAATTTTGAATCTTATTTTTGGCCTACCCTGTAATAATAGTTTTCATATTGCTGTGAAAAATCTATCAAAGTAGGTCCTTTTCAACAAGAAATCCAATACCAATTAAATAATGAAGGCTTTCTTATAGGTGAAATTCACATTTAAATAGGAGCCTTCGGAGGACATTTTTGACATAAAAACTAAAATATTTCAAAAACGCTCATGATACATGAAATCTGCTTAGAATTTTACGTAGAATCCAAAAATGTAATAATATATAGGGTGTTTTATTTGAAACAAGCGAGTTGGCACCTACTTCCGGTATAACCGGAAGTCGCGCAACGTAGCTATTATTTCATTTGAAGACAGCATCCTTCTAAACCACACCATACAAATTTTCAGGATTCTAATCGTTTTATTTCCCGAGATATTCTAATGGACGGTCACCGTGAGACACCCTGTATACGTAATGTACAACTTTATAATAATTAATCTGTGTCCTATATGAGTGATAAGTGCTTTTTGTTTTAGTCACAATTTGGTAAGTGCCCTCTATATTTTATTTTGTGATGGTACTATTACCCTTATATTAATTCTAGTTGTCCTGATGAAGGGAGGAAATGTCGCTCGAAAGCTTGACGATCAATAAAGTGAGCATCTAACTGCCCAACTTTATCATTGACTGCTTCCCTACTACTTCGCCTTCTACTTGAAACTCGGCCAGTCACTAAACCACTCACTGTATACAGGGTGATTCAGGAGGAAATGGAAATATCTTTAGGATATGTCCAGGAAGTCAAAATAAGCAAAATAAGCTCATATGTTCAAGTCCGATTTTTATTTGTTTCAAAGATATTTTGATTAATTGTAATTTAAAAACTAAATCAAAATTATTACAAAACTAGTAAAACAAAACAAATAGCACTAATTCATAATACATTTTCGAAAACATTACCTTCCACTTCGATACACTTATTTGTGCGTTTAAAAATTGATCTAGTAGCGAGTTTATTTATTTATTTTTTATCTATTTATTTTTTTTTATTTTTTATTTTTTTTAGCTCATTTTGCTTATTTTGACTTCCTGGACATATCCTTAAAGTATTTCCATTTCCTCCTGAATCACCCTGTATTTCATCAGGACATTTAAAAGGTTTTGATGAGGTACCGTGTCGAAAGCTTTGGCCAAGTCTATAAACACAGCAATTGATTTTTTGTTGTTGTTCAGATTATCTGACATTTCTGATGTGAGGGCATACATTCCGTCTACTGTACTTCGACTTAGGCCCCCTGTGAATCCAAATTGACTTAGAAATGATATAGTTATTTGTGAAAAAATTCACGAGTCTGTGTTTTAGTCATTTTTCAAAAAAAATTGTGAAATTATTCATTAGGCCTATTGCACGATAATCTCCACATTTGTGTATCGGTATCACGATTGTTTCTTTAAAAGTGGCAGGAACTTGACTGGTGCTGAAGATTAAATTTATAATGTTTGTGAGTGGCTTGCATATTTCTAGATGGGCATATTTTATTAATGTTGATGTAATTATGTCGTTTTCTGGTGAAGTTTAATTTTTTAAGCTTGATATATGTTCAATTATCTCATTTTCCGTAACTGGGGTTAAAAATAGAGATTTTGGTATATGTTCAAGTATTTCATGAGATGTTCCAGGTGTTCCAATTTTTTTTTTCCATTTCTAGTCCAACTGTAGTGTAATATTCATTGCAATAGTTTTCCATGCGTTGGTTGCCTCTCTAATTATTTTGAAGACGTTTTTTATATTATCTTGATTAGCCTCAATTTTATGTTTGTAAAAAGTGTTTTTCTGTTTTTTCAGTAACTTGTTAAGTTCGTTTCGATATCTTTTTTATATTGTTTATTCAGTACGTCGGTGTAGTTGAATCTGAGTTTCCTCCATTGATTAATGACACCAAGTGTCATTAATCAATGGTTTCCTCTTTAGTATGTCTCTCGTTTTAATTGATGTAATCCAGTTGTTGATTTTTTTTTTGTGTATTTTTTCTTGTATGTCTTTTTTTGCTTGGAGTATAGCATGCTTTTTTACAAACTGCCATGGAGCGCTTGGTCGCCTCTTCTGGTTCCTCTGATTCGAGCACCGTCAGCCAATCTTGCTTGGATATTTCCTCTTTGAATGCTGCATGGTCAATCTATTGGTGATAGTTTTCGGAGTTGTTTTCACAGTCAAGGTTCATTTCTGTCGTTTTGTTGCGGGTGGTGATGTTTAGCATTATTGGAAAGTGGTCTGTATCCGTTTCCAGTACAAATTATTTCAATTTAAGATTTTTTGATTTGTTTTGTTTTTCTGTCAGACAAAGATATGATCAATACATGATGAAGCATTGTCAAAGTTTCTGGTTGTAGAGTTGATAAAAGAAACAAAACCATGACGTCCCATCAATGACAGATATTGGTTCACCGCAGCATCTTCACTGAGCTTGATGTTTATATTAAAATCCCCAGTGAATATCTCGATATCAAAAATGTGGGATGAATACTTACGGTGATATGGCCGGCGACCTCTCTTAGTTGTACACCCTGTACAATATTCTATTGTATTTATTGGTGAATTTTGGTTGCCGAGTTCACTTTCATTACATTTTAGCATAACGTAGGACATTAACCAACATGATTTCTTCTTTATTCAAGCCAAAACCACTAGAACCTCAAAACGACCCCATAACGCATCCTATTTTCGGTCAAGCCCCCTCTCAACCAGCCAACGGCTACTACAATGAGCCACAAAATACTTTCCAGCCGCCCCCCATGCAATCCTATGGGGCGCCACCCCAGGGGCCGGGGGCATTTGCCCCCGCTAATGCTCCCTATGAGCCGCCGGTGCAGCAGTATAATCCGGGAAATTTCAATCAAAATGCCATTGGTTTAGGTAATGTAAGTAATCAAGCGCCTGCACAACCGGTTAAACCGGAAACGCCGCAAACGGTGCAGAAGCCGGCAGTGCCTTCGGAGCATGAAATTATGCAGCGGGTGTTCGACGAACTAAAGGAACGATGTGGGTGTGCCACGAACAATCCGGTAAGTGACGGTGATTGGTGGGTTTTGGGTTTGATGGTTGATTGGTTGCAGCAAACACGGCGTAAGCTTGAAGATGTTGGCAAGCGTTTGGAAACGTTGTATGATTGTTTGAGATATAATAAGGTGGGTTATTTTGGCAAGGTTATAGATAATGAACAAGGTTTTTCCAGTTATCGCCAAATGCCTTGTCCTCTTTGCATCAAATTGTCCAATTTGTGCAGTCCGGGGACTATACGAACGGGCTACATTTGCTCACGCAACTAGTGCAAGGGCCGGACTTTTCTCAAATTTGCAACTTTATGCCCGGTATTAAAGTGTTGATTCAATTGGCGCTGCAATTGCAAGTTTATCTAAGCTAGGATTAACGTATTTTTAGGTACTTATTGGTTTTATTATTGTCATGTTATTGTGTTTTATAGTTTATAAATTGCTTTTTATGAACAAGAAAAATTGTATTCTCAATGTTGTTTGATTTATTATTGATGGTCACGGTCCCGTCGCTCTGAATAAAACTTAACTTCGCGGTGGTGTTCAAAAGATTTGTAATAAAGTACGAGTAGTACCATTCTATCCGTATGATAAAATACTACAGTACATTCAATCTGATGTAAACGGAAGCACGTGGCGGCTTTCCAGGTTCGTATTCTACTTTATTCTGTTTTTATTGAGTATATACAGATTGGATTATAAATCTAGGGAATATAAGACTAATCTATCAGACTTTACTGCTACTTTTTGGAATATAAACAGGTCTAGAGGGCTTAAACTGCTCCGCGAAATCTGAGTACAACTCTGATAAATGCGTTGTGTGCCGGGTCATATGAATTATGGGTCGTTCGACCAATCAGGAGGCTGCTCGAGATTTCAGGGAAGCTTGCAGTTTGTTTTGATGCGGCGTAAAACAAGGTTCAATAGAGTGTAGATATTGATGCAATCATCCAAAGCATTACTGTAGACAATTCCCCGAAAAAAAAATGATAGTGCTTGGGATTGTCTCCTTCATCAAGAAACTGAAGGCATATCGAACGATTTCAGGTTAAGTGCTTGTGTGACAAAACCTTGGCTAAGCATTTCAGTAGAAGATGACTAATTTAGACCACACGGGTGCTCAAAACTGAGGAATGCGATCACTCGTGTGTAATGGCAAAGTTTACTATTGTATATTAGTAAACTTTGGTAATGGTGTCTTAAGCCTATAGTTTACACCGACCACTTGAGCCGCGGACCAAGTACTAAATTCGAACTATATCAGAACCAAATATGTGGTTCGAATGGTGTAAGCAGTTGGGGACTAAGCTGGTCCACTCTTGGTTCGGTATTCGCCAGCAGGTGTACCGAACTAAATTTGGTTCGATCTGGATCAACATTATGAGGTTATGTTGATTGTTATTATTGTGAATTGTGTTGGTTCTGAGTTTCTAAGGCAATCTGAGCGTAATTACTTATGTTTTTTTTTTGTAATGAATTGTGTTGATAAATAATTTCGACATTTGACGAAGTGCGTGCGTACACATTTAGTTCAGTCGTTGCAAGACGGTGTAAACGGGCGAGAAGCAATCATTGCTCGCTCCTACTGTACTGTCCCCACCCACTTGGTCCTATCGGACCGAACTAAACGAGTTATCGGTGTAAACTACGCTATTGACACTGTAAAAATTGAATATTTTCGGTTTTGGGGAACCAAACTTCGGACTAAATCTGCATAGTAACACGAAGTACCGCTCCGCCCATCATGAATTACCTTTTATTCAAGACAATCATTTTTTGGGAATATGAAAAATATAGGGATTAGTAGGTACTGATGCCATTGATGTTTAAAAAATCAACCCAAGACCTCTTTTTATGAGCGCTAATCAACATCCACGACGTCACAGAATACATTATTTATCTCCGTCTTGCGTATATGTCTGTATGACTCTGTCACTCTCGAAAGGTTGTTCTAGCTCCGCCCCGTTTTCGATCATGCAGTGAAATATACTAAATAAATAAAAAAGAAAACGCGATTTTCACTGTATGATCAAAAACGGGGAGGGGCCATTATCAAGACTATGATTGAACTGACCAAATGAACTCTCAATACTGTTTTACTGCGTTAAGTAGGGTGGTTTAATTTTCGATTTATATCCATGTAATTTCAATTTGTTTTAATATTGTTTTTGATTTGTATTGTTTTGAGTTAGATTATTTTTCTCATTTTTGATTTCTTAAATTAATTCGTTTTATCTGATGTACTTTTGAAGATTTATTTATTTCATAATTTTAGTTAGGAATTTCGTTTGGTAATCTTAGTATGTTGGTTCGTTTCAAAACGTTATTACATCAAATGTAATAATAATTCTTCAATAACAAATCTTGTCATTGAAGAATTATTTCCGTTATAGTTTCACAGTAAGGAGAGGATATTTTATCTACAACCGTGCGATAACATGTTTACCGCATGATTCTGTGTGTGATAAGTGATATTTTTTCATAAAATTTGGTACTGATCCATTTTAGGGTGTAACGAATCCAGTGGCGTAGGCAGATTTTTTCTAAAAAAATCGCCAATATTCATTCTGGATTTTTCAGCGTCTAATTGTGATCTAGAAGGTCTTGAATTTTGGAAAAACTTGACGGCATCTGACCTCAAAATAAACTTTCTACTCCCGACATTCCAAAAAAAAGTCGTCAAAGTCGCTTCATAAATAAACATTTTGGGGGGTTGACCCGCTTTCAATAAGGTCACTCTGTATGTAGAGAATTCATATTGAGAACAAAGCACAATTCTTAACAAAGTAAATGATATCTTTGGTAAATTTCTGAGTCAAACACGCGACTAATGCAGCGAATGAAAGCATTGAAGCTCTTGAACTTGATGATGTATTCACACCGAGCCAACACAATGTTTACTGAAAGGAGCAATCAAGAACATCCACTGAGACCTTTCAATAAGATTGACGAGTCATCAAACGGCCAAAACAAAGGAGTCAACATCCAGTCTCTCAGAAGAAGGTGTGATAATCTATATGCCTACCTGGACTCAATTGAATTTCTCGAAAACGAATATAAATATTCAATTTCTGTAGAAAGTGTTCACTGTATGGGGTCAAGTAGATATTTTTCGCAGTTTGGAAAATTTGACGCCTATCAAGAGCTAGGCTCCGCGACGCGTCGAAAATATAAATCGATTGCAGAGACTTTGAAATTACGCGCATGCGGAAGTAGGTACATGTTATTTATATATTTTCTTTTTATTTAGTCGAAATCATTTTTCTAACTCATTTCTGAGTTATACAGGTTTATAGTTGACATGTCTTGATTGACAAAAAATGCGATTACGGATGATTTTTACAAGAATACTAGTCTCAATTTCTGTAAAAAGTAGTCAGTGTATGGGGTCTGGTGAATATTTTATTAAGTTTAAGAAATTCGACACCTACAAGAGCTAATAAGCGTCGCGACGCGTCGGAAAAATAAATCGGTTTCAGGTAACTTGAATTTACGCGCATGCGAAAGTCTATGTTATTAGTAAATTTTATTGGTATTTACTTGAACTTATTTATTCTTCACCTCTCTGAATTATACCGGTTTAAAGTAAACATTTCTTGACCGACAAAAAATGCAATTACGGATGATTTTCAGAAGAATTTTTTGTCAACCAAAAAATTTTTACTTTACCAGTTCAACTCAGGAATGACCAAGATAAATGGGTCCGAGTAAATAACAGAAAAGTGTCAAAATAACTTTTACTTCCGCATGCGCGTAATTTCAAAATCCCTGCAATCGATTGATATTTTTGACGCGACTCTACCTACTAGTCGGCTTAAGATTTTTAAAACCTTGAAAAATATGAAAATATCTACTTGGCAACATACACTGATAACTTCTTACAGAAAATGAGAATAGCATTCTTGTAAAAATCATCCGTAATCGCATTTTTTGTCAATCAAGGAATGTTTACCATGAACTTGTATAACTCAGAAATGTGTAGGATAAATGGGTTCGAGTGAATAACAACAAAGTTTATGAATAAGATGTTCTTTCGTATGCGCGTAGTTTCAAAGCCCCGCGATCGATTTATATTTTTGACGCATCGCGACGCTTAGCTGTAAGTGGGCGTCGAGTTCTTCCAACATTGGAAAATATCTACTTGACCCGATACATCGACTTCTTTTTACAGACTACCTTTCTTGTAAAAATCATCCGTTATCGCATTTTTTGTCAATCAAGACATGTCAACTATAAACCTGTATAACTCAGAAATGAGTTAGAAAAATGAGTTCGACCAAATGTCAAAAAAGTTTAAAAATAACACGTACTTTTGCGTGCGCGTAATTTCAAAGTCCCTGCAGTCGATCAATATTTTCGACGCGTCCCGAAGCTCAACTCTTGATAGGCGTCGAATTTTTTTAACTGTGAAAAATAACAACTAGACTTCATACATTGACTACTTTTCACAGAAATCAAATATTTTTATTCGCTTTCGAGATATTACCGTGCGGAGTTTTAAGTGAAAAGACCTATGTATATATTTATATCGGCATATCATTAAAACACTGTGGAGTAGGTAATAAAACACTTTTATTGACGGCAACACTGTACAATACGCAGTACAAATATTGCCTAAAATAAGTTTCAGATAAAAAAGTCCAAATCCTGCGTCGCAACGTCCAAAAAGCCCTGCAAGTTCCGGAGGAATTTACAGGGAAAAACACTGTTTCTGCAAAGATCAATCAATGACAATGATTTCTTCTTTAACAAAAAATTCCACAACTTCCTCTTCTACGTTTTCAGTGTCTGCGTCTAGTTCATCTGTGTCTATATCTAGAAAGAAATAACCGGCAATAATGTTGAATGTTGAAACGGAGTACTCACTATTTCTCAACTGCAACCTCCTACTCTTACTCTCCTCCCACCTCCTCATCTGCTGCGCTCTATACTCCTGGAACTTCTCCATCAACGCCGCCCTCTTCTCAATCAACTCCTTACTGGCCTTGGACTGCCTCATCCTATCCTTGCTCTCGAATTGTGCGTAGTACTTCTTCAGATTCTTCTTGATCTCCTTTTGCTGTTTTTCCGACAACAACGTGGGCGGTCTGGGCCGCCATAAAATCTGCGTAAACCGCTCCAAATTGACTCGTTTAAGGATTTTTCCCTGGAACGACCACATCCAGTAACCGGTGTCCACTTTGCACTTCCAGAAAGAGACGCCGGTAAAGACGTAACGTCCTGTGGGATCCCATTCAACGTCGGACATTTGGAAATGGTCGGTGGCGTTCATGACGAGGAACTCTTGGGTGTCGACAAATTCGAGGGAACCACCTCCGTTGGTGCCCAGACCGGCCAGAACAATGAATTGGCCGTTTGGTGACCAGAAGAGATGGTTGCAGGCGCGTTTTTCGAATTTTTTCAACAAATTTGGAGCTAAACCGGTTCTGGAAAAAATTTGCATGACGACGGAAGTTTTAAATACATTTCACCTACTTGACTTCATAGAAACTGACGTTGATGTTCGGCGACTCTCCATGGATCATGGCAAACTTAGTACCCACAGGTTCCCAAGCAAACGCCTGGATGGGTTCCTTGATTTCCACACTGTCCACAGGCACTTGTTTTTCACGCATGTGGAAAATTTCAAAGTTGCAGTACATGCCCGCGAACTTGGTTTCGTTCTTTTCTTTTCTCAACTTGGAATATCTAGATAATAGGAAAAATGTACATCATCAACTAACCCCATCTGGAAGTTACCTGTCGACTTTAACACACAAATAATCGCCACTTTTCTGCCAATGAATCCTGCAATCGGCCACATTGAACAAGTTCTTTTTTCTGATTTCATTGCGATTGGGCAACTCCAACAACGTCACACTGGCAGGGACATCTTTGTCCTCAGCCACCCAATAGGCAACCACATTGTCCGTAGGCGACCAATTAAAATCTCTTATGCCATTAATCTTTATAGACTTTTTGTCTAACAATCCGAAAGATGGCGTTTCGTAAATAGAAAGACAGTCATTGCCGACACGTCCAAAGTACTTGTCATCGTGACTCCACCGGAAAATGGGCCAAACTGCCGGCCCTTCCGGGTTGAAACTACGTTTTTCCAAACCAGTCCGTATATCCCAGATCATAATGCGTTTCTGCTCGGGGTTCTGCGGGTCACCTTCGGGACTGTACGTCACCAGGTACTTTTCACATGGAGAAAAATCAATAAACTGGACGTACGCATGGGCAAACTTCCTGTACTGAGTAAAACTAGGTCCCGCCCACAAAGCTATACCCAATTTGTGATAGGTGGCCAAATACGTTCCTAAAGGTGACCATTTGATGCCGCTCTGCGTCCACGTATTTCTATCCTCCAACACAGTGGGCTCGGGCAGAGTGTTCTGCCACATTTGCACCTTGACAGTCTGTCCGTTAGAAATAACAACTCCATATTGGTCATACGCGTCTGGATCGAGCAAATAGTGGTGCAGATCTGCTTGTCCCTCATAAGGCTGTGGCTCTGGTGGTTCCCATTTGTCCGAAATACTTTCATACTTGGCAAAATCAGTGAACAAGTTCACTTGAAACGTGTGGATTTTGTCGAGTTTGAAGTTGTTGGTCAAGTTGACGGCTTCTTGGGCGTGGTTGGGGTTGGAGTACTCCAGAAAAATGTAGCCCTTGGTGGTGCCCTCTTCATTGACGGGGTAGTACTCGTTGACAATGTTGCCGAATTTGTTGAATACTTTGTGGATGACTGATTTGAGTTTGTCCAGACGGCTCGGGCCCACTTGAGGGACGCCATCTACGACGACGACGCTTTCGTAACCGTCGGTTTCTTTTGGTTTTTGTTGAAGGATGTCTCCTAATAATTCTGAGAGAAAGATATTGACAAAAATCTAAATCCGTGTTTCTGGCTCAAACTCGAAATAATGACTAACGATAGCAAATTTTATGGAGCTTAAACAGCTAAAGCACAGATCTGCTCGCATTCTAGTTAACAATTTAATAAAAGTTTGGTCAACTGAGCAGACAAAGGAGCAAAATATGGAAACTTTCACTCTTCACTTCACAGACAAGCCCACTTTCAACCTCGGTTTATCAAATAATTAACATATTGCCCTACTAATGACTCTATCCAAGAAAACCAGTCAAAAAAGCCCTTAAATTACTATTTATCTAAAAATACACATCAGAACCTAACCTTAGCCATACGAAAAACTCACCGTTATCGGAAACATCTTCGACAAAATCTTCATTATCGCTGAAATTGGGTTCTTCCCCGTTAACGGAACCGTCAGAATCAAAGTTTTTTGAGCTTTCCTCGCTTTTATCTTCGATTTTCTTTTTTGCCATTTCGGCACGAGGATTTAGCCCTTTGAATGGACTCACTGTCACTGTCACTAGAGAGAGAGAAGGAAGGACTGTCAAAACAAGCCACCATTCTTGACTTATGACGTATAGTGCCAAAAACTACTCCAGTTGCAGCGTTGCCAAGAGGAGCAGAACTTCAAGGATGTTGATGGTTCAAAACGGAAAGCATTGTGGATGTTTCTTTGATTATTCTGCACCAGCACCATAAGATATTTCTATGACCCAAGCAGAACGTCCGCTTAGTTGTCTAGCGGAAATAGTCGATTTGCACGCATTTTTTGGAAATATTAAGAATAAAAATACTGATACCATGTTTGAAAAATTAGCCTACGGCCTCTAAAGCCCCATATGACATCATCACATTTTTGATAACATTTCTGCGAACACAAATTCAAAATATCAATGTTATTGTTGCAAACACGTATATTTCTGCAAATATTTGCTATCAGAAATGCTAACACATATTTGGAAAATGTCCTAATGTGTGCGCGTAGATCAACGCAGACTGTTTAATGTGAAACTTTCATTGAAGCACATATCTGTCAAGGTTCCAGATTCCAGTCTAACGTCTAACCTCAGTTTATTGAGTTTATGTTGATTGGTTGGATGTTTTATTCTGTGCTTAGCAGTCTCAGAATAGTATATTGTGCAACAAGCATGGAATGTATGAATTGCTGCACTCGCCTTTGGCTCGTGCTACAAACCTTCATACTCGTAGGAAATGGTCATTCCATGCAAGTTGTACACTATACTTTTTCTACGACTCTTAATTATTATCGATTTTTACTTTTTGTTTTTGGCGGAGCTGCCAGATCATTTCATTTCCATTCAATTTGCACTCGTTTCCATTGCAACAGTTAGGAAATGGTTTCATTTCCGTACACTTGTACAATGTGCTACGTTTCCTAATCGATATCGATTGCACAATGGTGATATTACCGTACAGTCGTAGAAAAAATATTTTTATGACTTGGTATCCCGAATTTGCAGTTCTTCGTTCAGCATAGGTACTCAGAATTCCTGTCTCCTTGTCAACTAATCCCGGGTCCAAAGTGTTATTTCTTCTCTACAATTCGCGTTTTTTCAATAGTTCAATCAAAATGAAGTAAGGCCGATATAGTTGCTGTAGAAGAATAGTTATTTACCTAACAAGTGTGGAAAGTGATACTTTACCGCACGCGACGGCAGTGACCGACCGACGCGAAGCGGAGTTCGGTCACAACGTCAAGGGCGGTAAAGACACTTTCCACATGAGTTAGGTACAAAATTTTACCTTTGAGTTGAAATTTCACATTTTCTTCAACATGGAAATCTGCCACTCCATAATTTTGTCATAGTAACCACCAAAGAAATGTCATTCATATTCAGTATGACACGATGGTTACCTAGAGACATTGGTGGTTACTATAGCAAAACAATTATTTGCGTGCTGTAATAGCTATTTACCTAACAAGTGCGGAAAATTAGTTTTTCCGCACGAGTCTGCCGTTTACCGAAGTACTTTTCCTTCAGCCGTGCGGAAAATTCAATTTTCCGCACCGATATCCGTGTGGAAAAGTAAAAAAAATTTTCCGCACGGATATGTCAAAATTAACAATATCATAAGCAAACAGCAACCAGGTTTCCAGGTAACTATGGTCGCTTAGTTACACATTTTGACATTCATTATTATTTATTTGTCATTAGTTGCATCAGAAACTTTCAAATTACGAATTATATCCTTGTTTCCGCACGTCTGTAGAAAAACTATTGTACCTAACACTTGCGGAAAATGTTTTTCCGCCCTCGGCTGCTTCACCGAACTCCGCTACGCGTCGGTCGGTGAACGGCAGACTCGTGCGGAAAAACTAATTTTCCGCACTTGTTAGGTAAATAGCTATTACCACACTCCGTGCGGAAAAGTAACTTTACCACACGGAGTGCGGTAACGTGCTACTTGCCACACGCAAATGCGTGCTGTAAAGTACACTTTCACGCACGCGAGTAGGTAAAACAAATATTCTTGATGGGCCAATAAAAATTATTCAATAATAATAATTTCAATCGGGAGCAATTTTATATTTATTTGTTTTTCATTGCATATTGTGTTTGATATACCAAAGTAATGTTTATTATAGTAGTTGTTATTTTTGATAGATTTGATGTGACTGATTCAATATCGCATGAGTTACGAGATAAAAAGCCTCTAAATGCTTAATAACCAAGTTGACAGAAATAGAGCCGTGGAATCGGTAATGTTGAATAATATTTTTTCATGAAATTTGTTACAGATCCATAACAAAGGATGATGAATCCAGTGGCATATAGTAAGATTTTTTCTGAAAAAATCGCTAGGTATAATGTATAATATGTTTTCTGCCTCTAAAAAATGTGATCTAGCTGGCCTTAGTTCACAAGAGAACTGGTCGCAACCTGGCCCCAAAATATACTTTTCTCCCCTCTACAATTGAAAACAAATCGCGTAAAAGTCACTCCACAAATAAAAATGTTATGAGCGTGGCCCGCTTTCAAATGAGTCACTCGCAGTAGCTTTGAAACTACAAAAAATAAGAAGTGATATTTGAACTGCAAAAAATTTCCTCTTGAAGTCGGTATTTTCTATTTTTCTCTCCTTATCTTGGATAAAGTAAAATTATTGGACACTGCCGTTAATCAAATTTTATCCCATAAGAATGATGCCGAGAAATGTTTCAATAGCAATATAATCCCGAATGTTCAACTTTTATTCTTCCTAATTTTCTACTTTCTTGAAACGATCTAAGAGATAGCGTTACTACGAATATTTCATTCACTAGTTTCGTCAAAAATCCAATAGATGACTTTAATGCCTACAGACTACCGGTATGCAAATAACAATCAATAGTTCCGTAAAGTTCAGGAGAGGCGCTGCACCAAATATCAAGCAATAGTAAGAATCTATCCAAGAGATAGCGATATTGTCTAGAAGCTACCGATATACAAATAATAGTTAAGCAAAAATCGAAGAGATGGCGTTTATATGAATGTCATGCAATAGTTTCTTGACAATTCAAATGGTGGCGTTAAAGTCTAAAAACTACCTACTTCATTTTGTTTAGCACACAATAAGTGAATTAATTTATTAATAATAATGATAATAAAAACAATTTCTCTTCAAGTTAACAGGTATATGTGTTCCAATGAAACGGATTGAAACGCATCAGATTGTTCACTGTCGTTGTATTGAAATAATGGCAGTGAAGAACTGAATACATATTTAGTACTAATAAACTTGTGAATTTCAATAAGGTGTATCTTTAGAGAACTATCAAAACGAGCGATCATTCCGACCATTCTTGACTAATTATATAGAATCAATAATATCACACGACAATTAACCAGTAGTATATTGTACAACAAGCATGGAATGATTCTCATTTCCCACGAGTATGAAGGTTTGCAGCACGAGCCGAAGGCGAGTGCATTGATTCATACGAGTAGAAAATGGTCATTTCATGCGAGTTTTACACTATACTTTTTAAACGTTTGTCAATTGATATCACTATCGTGTTATCAATGAATCGGGAGTCCGGCACTTGTCCTAACCGGCAAATGTACTAACGAGCAAATGTTCTACTCATGTTGCCGGTTGTTTGCATTTTTCTCTTGCGTTCTGAAATCCGGTATGTGTCAATTGCGCGTGGTGGCATTTGTACGAAAATGCGTTTGTGCTATTTGTGCGAAACATATCCTACGTCATCGCGTTACTCGCGGTCTGTTGTCAAATTGTGCATTGGTTTTTCTCAGGCATTGGCGCGATTTATCTTTCCAGATAACTATATATTTTTTATCTATGCAGATAACCATTTGACACATTCATTTCACACCAGCAGGTTCTTAGGTTTTTTTTCTTTTATTTATGTTTTGTGATTTCTTGGTATGGATAGATATGGCTGTTTTCTGTTCGTAGGTATCTAATATATTTAAAAGTTGATGTCATTCTCGATGTCTTATATGTCTCCACAGCAAGTCACAGCATATGTATGATTCCATCATTGAATTAGCATAACTAATGTTAATGAAATGTACATTTTATATTCATAATGTTTGTAGAAGAGAAATAAGAGTGTGAATCTGTGAAAGATTGGACTGTTGGACTTTGGACTACTCGTTTTGGTTTTATATGCGGCCGGCATGGTTTTAGGCATACCTACAGGTGTTTTAGGAATCAAACTGGTGGATTGAAAGAAGTATGTAATTATAAACTTGTAGGTAGTAGCACCTTAAATTTATTTTTGAAATCAAAAATAGGCATATAACTTTTCAACAATGCTTGTTCCTTGTTGCCTTCCACTTATTTTTTTCATCAGTTTAAGGGGTGTGTGTTACTTGATGTGCCGTAATTCCCAAGACGCATTCCTGAACCAAATAAGTAAAAAAGGTTTTATAACTAACGTGTCCTAGATATACTACCTACACCTTTTTCAGAAATAAAGATCATATTATATTTTTAAAGCCGAGCAGGCCTTTTTGCTACATTCAGTTTATGCTATAAAAGACAATAAATTAGTCAATTATTCTTAAATAATAATATAATAAAGAATAAAGGCTCACCAAATACAAAGTTGAAAATGAATGAAAAATTTCATAGGTAGGTACATTTTCAAATGACTTGAAAATCTATATACGTTTTTTACCCAATATTTAAAGGTCGATCAGCAAAAAAAAAAAGAAAATAAAAAAGAGAACGCGAATTTTGCCACATAATCGAAGAAGGAAATAAGGGTGTTAAAGCAATCCTCTCTCACTCGCCAGATAGACAGAGATAAATGATAGATCGTACGTGTGACATCATCATATCGACACCTCATAGGCCAAAAGTCGTAACCCACAAAATTGCTGAAAATGGGTTAATCCCAGAATTGGATCCCTAAATGAAAAATACATGAGTTTTCGCATGAGTAGTTCAAGGGACGTAACCCACAACAATGCATAAAGATAAAACCTGAAAAATATGAATGCTGATTATTTGGAGTAAGGTTTTTTCGTCCTCCTGAAAAATTTACTTTTTGTGGCTTACGTCATTTGGCCAATGAGGTGTCGATATGTTCTATAGGATGATATTATTAATTCATTGCGATATCAATTATAGAGGCCGTAGATTTATCAATAATACAATACAAAAAATACAAAATACAATAATTTATATTGATTTAATTATTATTTAATTGTGCCCAGACCAATGATTGTATGAAAATTTGGCGAACACGTCAATCTAGATATCAAGGGAGACAACTTTTGAGGTATCTGTTGTGTGTTTTCTGGATTCAAACACTCGAACCCTATCACGCCCACCCTCTGAAATTTACAAATAGCAACGCCCACTTATTTCGGGAATTTTGAAATTTTCATGTTATTCTTAATAAGTTACATCCATATACCTATAATAATTTTAGGTATATATCTTTATGGTTACATCACTTTTTTTCCAAATCGAAGTACATAACCTCACAATTGTTTTTAAACGAACATAATTATATAATTATTCCATGAACTGCATGATATTATGAGTATGGAAATTTGACGAAATAATCAGTTCAAGGAATAATGAGCTCTGTTCGTTGGAAAGCAATTGTGAGGTTAGGAACTTCCATTTTGCAAAAAAGTGATGCAACGAAATACCTAAGTAGGTCCTGATACTTGAAATTTTAGAGGGTGGGTTGAATCCAGAAAAACAACAGGTACCTCAAAAGTTGTTTTCCTTGATATTTAAATTGACGTGATGACGTGTCTCGTGAAATTTTCATACTCTCATTGGTCTGGGCACAATTAAATGCTAGCGTTCGTTTTCAAATTGACACCCTGTATGTTTGAATCATCGCAAATAATATTGAAAAGTGTTGCCAATCCAAGTGACGGATTAAAGATTAAACGTAATTAATAATTGTGATAGAAGTTCATTCGCGGAATAATTGGTGAGTTCGAGTTTACGCTCTAAACACTCCAAGCACGAAAAATTGTGCACGCTTAAATGGACAGTTTTCGTGCTCGGAGTGTTTGGACTGTTTGGAGCGTAAACTCGAACGCCCCTAATATAGGATAATTCTTTTCAACACAAAAAGTGAGAATTGAAATTACATAAAAAGGAGGTATTGTTAAAATGTTATGCTCCAATTATCTTTAAATAAATAAATTGTTATACGATGTGTTTTATAAATTGTATGCTGACCTGTGAGTTGTGTTGATTTGAAAATATATCTTCTTAGACTCATATACAAAGATTCAATTTCATGAAGATTTACCAATAACGTTTTTATGCAGTATTCAAATCGATTCCAGTGTGACATTTTTGTCAACTTTTACGGTCAGTTTTGTCTGTTTACGTTCTATTCACAGTCAGTAGAGGATTTCCTGAGCAAAGAATATCTCAAACTCCTCAATCATAAAATTTGAAAAGAAATTTTTGTGTTCAAATCTGAATTGAAAACAATAGCTTTGAGATTTAGTTTCAATACCAAAACGGTATTCAATCCGAACTCAGTTCTACATGAAAACGTATAGTAATTAATCCAACTTACCCATTATATTCAATAAAATGTAGGATTTATTCATTGATCTTTTATAAATATAAATGTTTCTAGATGACGAATAATAATATGATAAAATTGTGTACATCATTTTTAATAGTATCTGTCTGTAAAGAGTATAAAGGAGGAAACAATTTTTCACACCGCTTCAAAAGCTGATTGTATTGATTGTAGTTTTATGAAAGCAATAATATATTTTGTAATGAATACATATAATACTATTTTCTATGTATTAGTCGCTAAGAGTTTGATCCGTACCTGGATTCCATATTTAGTTTTAAAGCCGGAACCAGCATACCAATTATTGATGCAAATAATCCAGTTATGTATTCAATATACACGTGCAAACACAACAAAGGCAGGCATATTTCCGAATTTGCTAATTCTACACTCAGAAGACAGTCGTTGACAAACGGTCAGTCTAACAAATAATCTTGTCCCTAATTTTTGTTTTAAACTACAGCTTCAATGTGCTTATAGCAGCATGAGGAGTGCTTGGCATCACAAAATAAATATTTTCGAATGTGTGATATGATAGATCACCGGTGAACTACATTGGTTTTGTACAACACGGGCACTCGATTCAGGCGAAGTGAGAATCGAAAATAGGGGCCCTGAACTAAATCAAAGGCAAGAGGCTATTCTCATATTATTATCATGGTGAATGCGTCTTCAAAAATGTTCGCATGCAGGGCTTTCAATATCAGCATTCACCTATCAAACATCCCCGGTCTACTCTAGAATAGGTCTGTTCGTAGAACGATCACAAACCAGTCAGAGCCAATCAGCTTTTGCATTTTGCAAACTATTTCTGACTATGACTGACATTGACCAATCGATAAACGCTGACTGGTTTGTGATTGTTCCACGACAGACCTAATACTTCTCCAATTATGAAGGTACCTACCTAGTTAGAATATTGAATTTAGGTTTGCACGAGTGGTTGCAACAAAACTTTTTTGACATTGTGTATATATACCTATCACAATGATGTTTATGTTTACCGCAATAGAGATTTTGTTTCAACAAAATGTTTTGAATACTGTTATTTCGGAGAAAAGTTTGAAAAAATTAGAGTAGATGTTGCTGCCACACTGGGGAGTGTAGCCAGCTACTTAACAATAACAGTTTGCAGACATTAAATTCTTTCGTTTAGACTTCAATAAACACATGTGATTGTCAACAACAGAAAGACTAACGAAGAAAAAGTCGAAAACAAAACTACACTCAACCAGTTACAATAATTTTTTCAGCGGTTCAACCAGAAAAACCTGCATGATGAAGTTCGCATCAGGGCGTCACATCGTTCTAGACCACAGAGCCATATACGTATTATTAAAAATAAGTATATGCACAGAGCACATATACAAAGTTCAGAACAAAAACGTAAATGGAGGGCGCCCAGCTAGCAAAATAGTCCTATAGATTTGGAGTTATAGGATATTTATGTTCTGTTAATGTTCTATAGTTGCGTATAGTACAGTAGATTGTTGTATAGTGGACGAATATGACACTATTTTGCTCTCAGCAACTAATTTGTTGTTTTAACCTATCGTAAGAACGTTTTTGCAGCATAATTATAGAGCAGTTACAGAATATGTTCCAATATAGTTCTATAAGTGCTGCATGATAACACTTTTTTGCAACCACTGTGCTTACACAATCAAATTGCTCTAAAAGCGATGCACAATAATATCTTATTGGAACTACATTATGTCCAGTGAAACTCTTATACAACTGTTCTGTAATGTCTCATGAAGTTTTCTTATAGAATTATTGTACAAAGGGTTCTTACTGATACAATTCTGCTGCGGAGAGCAAATAACTGACATGGAAGCAGTTATCGAATAAGGTAAACTGGCGCTTCTTTAACGCAGTCACCAACTATTCCAATTCAGGTGTATACCTTTATACCCTTTATAGAATAAATAGGCATAAATAAAAATATTTTGTTCTATGAAAACCACTGTAGCGAACTACTATAACAACGACGCCATGCCATATGTTTTAGATTATTAAACTTTTATGGAGTTTGTGACTTTATCTTGCTTTAAAATGTCTTATTCATTTTTATTTTAATGGAGAAAGGTGAAAAAGTGGAGCGTTTTTGAAAAGTAACAACATTTACGAAAACCTTTAGCATTTTATTAGATAAAAGAACCCCTCTGACAAATGGTTTTTGAAATGATTTCATTAGAGTCACCAGGATAATGCGGAAAAGTAAAAAATAATTTGATAGATCCTGGTTAACTAAAAAAAAAATAAACATAATACACACAATAGACGGGGGCACTAATACATAGTTCCCAAAACTCTAGTATTTTCCATACATTTCAAGTCAAAACATCTTTTGTGGCTCGTAACAGAGACGTCTTTTAGTTTAAATAATTTTTTTTTTTCGTAAAATTGATTAAAGATTCTAAATAAATAAGCCAGTCTCATTGTTCATGAAATATTTTAAGATATGACAACACTGAATGAAATGGCATTGCTCTATAATCATTGCAAAATACACAAACATGTCGTATTAGTTGGAATCCATATTGGATAGTATTAATAATACAAAGATTCCATTCTTTTCTGCGGCCATATTGTCTAGAAATAAAATAAAACAAATTTGAAAGCATAAGCAATAATACCAAATGAAATAATCTGAATAATATCGACCACGATAGTGTGTCTGATTATTTCATATAAAATTTAGGGGTAGATTCACGAATTTTTGGAAAACATTTTTTTCATAAACTTTAAGTCATAGTGGAAATTTAGGCCAAACGGAGGGAGCATCAAAAAATTCCCATAATGTAATATATGTTTCACAATAAATCTTCTTCCGCAAGTTGATTTACGGCTTAAGTGACTGCAAATAACCAACTCAGTAAATTATTAAGTATATACCCATATTCCTATTTCTACAGAGTAGGTTAATTATCATGAAGTCAGCATCTTTCATCGTCATGTTTTGTTACAGAATCAATTTGCTTCTAAAATACAACACTAAACAGTTTAAAAGTTCTTTAAATATCACACAATGCATAAAAATTGTTGCATAATGAGACATTTTGCGATTCTATGCCATAATTGTATTAGAGTTCTTTGGAAGTTGTATTCTACAAGAGCTTTTGCTCTGTTACGGTGATACAAATGTTCTTTAAAAGCTCTAAGAACGTTTATGCAACAATTCTATTATTGTTTTGCGGAGGCTTTACACAACATTTTATAGAAGTAAAAAGCTGTATAGTATGGTGCCCATTTTGATTGTTTAAGAGTTGTAAGAACGTTTTAAAAATGTTCTTAGAAAAATATTGCTCTATAAAAATTAGTTCTAAAAACGTTCCCACGACATTTATAGAACAAGAAATTGTTAGCTGGGCGGGGCCTAAGTGAAAGCTTTGACTCGCATCCACGGAGAGGCGCTAATGTGCCTGAAGTTTGTTAGATCTCGAAAAGATGGCGGTATGTGGAATGCCACATATAGTCACTGTATGCCACATGACAGCTTATTAGCTTGTAATGATGACAGATGAAGTCATTTGAACGTCACCCTTTATCTTCATGTTGTCTTTCATGCTTTGATTCCTCTCTAAGTGAAAAAATGCCCTGGTATTCCTCATCAAAAAACCTATAAGAACGCAGAATACAACCCGGAATACTAGAGGCTCATCAATGTTCCAGCCGCCATCGGAAAAGTTCCGGAGAAATGCATCCTCCACAAAATAAGGAAAGTCACGATGGCAAAAAAAATTCTACCAGAAGAACAAATGGAATTTCGCCCAGTGTAGTCTAGAAAAACCAAAAAAACTACATCTTTCTGGACATTCAAGAAAAACCGAAAAAACTACATCTTTTCCAAGTTTTTGTCTTTATTCATTAAATAAAGACATTTTCAACGTCAAAGTCAATGTCAGTGCTTTTATGTAAAGGAAACTGTATAATATATCACAGAAATCTTCAATAATACATTATCCAAGTCTGATAGTTCGATTCGCATCCACTTCATTCCATGGCGCATTGTTCCGTAAAATTTCATACGTCAGTTTGTCTTACAAACTTTGTATATGTGTTCTGTGTTCTAGACTGTACTTCAGTTAGTCGTGAGTCTAAATAAAAATAGCACCACTGTGGACGCCCATATCATATAAATATATGATCTAAGCTCAAAGCTGTAGACTGTACGATGCCGATGATGAAAATGGTATTCTTGAAAATTTGGCACCCGCCCGGAAAAGTTCAGTTCAAATGTGCGAAGGAATAAATTAATATAATAACGATACAAAGCTACGTTTCGAAACAAAAACAACTTCTTATGAGAATAACCATGAAAAGCTACGATCCGCATATTATTATGGTAACTATCGAAACTGTGTCACTTCGCATTTCATTCTCGAGGTTTTCGACATACCGTGTGTGTTTAGGTGTATCGTGCGTGGGTTACGCTGCATAAAGAATCCTATAGGGAAAACAAAAGAAACACCTATAGTTTGGTCAATGCTATTCAGCGGTTACGTCATACTTCCCCGTCTGTCTCTCAAACATTTACAAAAATTTCACGTATGTCTTGAATTAACTGGACGTCAAAGTCGTTCGCCATAAATGTTGACAAATGTCACGTTTTGACAATAATATTCATTGGTTGCGTTCATAAGACGGAACAGACCACTACGCTCCGGGAGCGCTCAATTGGTAACTGTTGAGTCTTATGAACGTCTGTCATTAGATTCCAACGACCTAATTTATATTCGACGTCGTTGTTAGATTCAATATGTTCCCATGGGAACCTGCTACCAAATAAGCGCTTTATTATAAGAAAGAGCGGCCAGTTCCACAACTGTACCGTCTTATGAACGCGACCGTTATTTTGAAATTTTCGAATTTAGACGACAATCTATAAATTTCACAATGCAGGTTATAATAATTTTGAAGCTAATAATTGATCAATTAAAAAGAGAAAGGGATTCTGGTCAGAAACTTTTGCGATGACTCTACGACGACATAATGGCAAACGTCAAATACTGTGTGACGTAACCGCAAAAAAGCTTTGAATAAACTGTCATTACGCTGTTAAATTTGTATTGTTAACAAATAGAATAACAAATTTCCCATAAGTAAAAAATCCTAACAGATACGTCAAGTCAACGTTAACGTTAAATCATAGCTACCAATATTTCCCGATGGATAAAAAGCATGATCAATGATCTATTGTGTGTTTAAATGTTTAGATCTTTGGCATGATGATAAAAAGTGATACTTTAGTTTTGGTAATAAGTGATTGGAGTGGTCACTTTAGTCCCGGAAGTACAAAATTGTATAGTATAGTATATGCCGTGGGAATTGACTAGCACTTAAGATCCAGAAAAACAAGTTGAAGGCCCAACCGTGGAAATGGGCATACTTTTCCTGAGGGATCAAAAGTACTTTAGTTGTAAGGTATAATATACGATATTTTTCGTGCTTCCGGAACTCAAACGTAGAAATAATATAGGAAAAGTACAAAGGAAAGTTTATGGACTGACAGATAATTATTCATGTTGCGATGGCGAAGGCGTTTTTCAAGTTACAATACTAACCGTTACGACTTATACTCTTTTTTTTATAGTCGATGCTCTTATACCATTGACAAAAGAAAGTTTTTGGCTTCTTTCAGTTAATATTCAGAGTCGCAGATATTAATTTTATAGTACGTTTTCAACATTTAACTTGATGTATATTTCAATATGACATTTTTTACAAAGGTAAGAGTTAATCAAGTAGAAGTGTATTCAATAATCTACCCCAACACTTCTTTGTCTCCAAAAAATGTCGTTCGTGAATTTGTATTACCTTTGTGTTTTTTTTTCAAACAACGCGTGCCCCGCTAACTATAATTGTGGAAATTGCTAATTACGCAGTTTCTATGGTTACCATAATAATATGCGGATCGAAGCTTTTTATGGTTGTTATCTTCGACCATACACGAAGCGTGTATGGTCGTAGGTTGTTATGGTCTGATATGAAGTATGGTTTTTGTTGGGGAACGAAGTTTCTTATGGTTATTATTTTGAATTCCTTCACATATGACGTCACAGCCACCTGCTCGTGAGAATTCCGTTAGTTGAGTGTATCGCGATAATTCCGGGATTTTCATCGATATTGTATCCCGGAGGGATAATCTTAGGTCCCGGTGTCATTGATGTTTAATTGAATTGCAATCTTTATGAATCTCCATTTCGTTTCACCAATATACCCTGAGAATTTCCCCGCTAGTCATCGGATTCGCTGCCCTGGTTTTGGCAGATTGCAGTGCCCTACGCCCTTCCTCCCACCTGAAAGTGGAAAGTAACCTCCCAGCAGGTATGCGCTGTACGATAACGGGGACTCAGTGCGTTGACCTCCACCCATCTGCTGTCCTGATACATGAAGCCTGCCAAATTTTTAGTTTTTAAAAATCTATTTTTTTTATGTCGATATTTTCGAAAAAGTCCGTCAGGAGTTCTCAGACAGATTATTTCATTGTTTGGGGGTCAACATTTTTTACAATAAAAATTGAAGTATGCTTTCTTTGTTCTTATTTCACGAATGTCTTTATCTTGTTAGTTTGACAGTCTGTCATAACCGCACGGATGCGTTTAATCCTATGAAATTTTCACACAATAATCTACCCGATAAGAAAATGCCGGCAATGACATTTTTACATCTCAAAAGCTATCCAAGGACATTAAATAAATTCTTGTCAAAAAATGTGAAAATGTGTCGGAAAAAATTGACAGTTTGACAGTACCTTCTATTAAAATGACAGAATAGCTCTTGAAAAGTTGAGATAAGAAAGTGTAGACCATTTTTCTCTATCTTATACCGTTTGAGTTTTATAGCATGTCAAAGATGTAAAAATGTCATTTATAAAACGCGATAACTCGAAAACGGCTGAATTTAGGAACATTACGTTTATAACAAATTTTGCTCAAAAATAAAAGGAGAATTGAAATATCTATCAATATACAGGGGGTTCCATTTAAAAAAATGCAACTTTGGTCTACCACAACTTTATGCCCGACCCCGTATATTCCAATTTATCACTGATATGTAGACTTTTAAAAGCCCTACAACTTTTGTAAAAGACACTTTTTGCCAGCCCCTGTACATTTTGAGATAATCGACCGTTCTGGTACTTTATCCTAACCCTGGATAGTATTTGCACCAATGTCGATCTTTTGATGAAAATTGGTGTTGGGGGGTTTCTTGTCATGCAAAATTTGAATTTGATCTTAGTATGGCTCTAACTTGTATACACTTATTTTTCCTATTATTAACAGCCGCAACTTTTTTGGACGTGCCTGTATTATATTTTTAAGTAAAAAATCAGATTTCTTCATCATTTTTACGCAGAAAAAGTATACTTGTTAAAAGTCGCTAAGTGTAACCATTCTCGAGATATTTGGATTTGAAATAAAAAATACACGTGATTTTGGGATTATCGTCAAGCAAGGTCTTGCATTTTTTTGACAAAAAAATCAGGATGAGTCTCCCTTGTTGAAAATAAGAAGAAAACTTTCCATAAACATGTGTCCGGATATGCTCCGTTACGCTACAGGTTGTTGATTCTTTTCATTTTCTCCATTTTTTATAATATTTTAATAAAAATTGTTGTTTACATCACTCATCAGTTGAATTTTATCTTTTCACTAAAGATATGTAGCATTCATACGAAATAATTTATAACTTCACCTCCGCCATTATTTCAAAATCAGATATGTATTTATTATTTCAAATCCGAATATCTCGAGAATGGTTGCCTGTAGCGACTCTTAACAAGTTTACTTTTTCTGCGTAGAAAATACAAATAAATCTGTTTTGTCAAAATTTTATGGCTCTTAATAATTGGAAAAATAATTCTAGGTAGCGCCCTCTACAAGTTAGAGCCATACTAAGATCAGACAAAAAACCCCTGAACACCAATTTTTATCAAAATATCGACATTGCTTCAAATATTATTAGGAAAAAACAAAAATTAAAACTTTAACTCTCTGTAATGAAGCATTTCCGGATACGTGTCAATAGGAAGTTTTCTTCTTATTTTTAGACTGGGAAAGTCATACTGATTTTTTTTGTTATATTAATTAAACACCCTGTATATTGGTGGTTAGTTTGAGCTAGTCCTAATATAAATTAGGGTGAAGATAAAGCTCAAGAAATACAGTTTCTGTAAATAATTTTTATTTTTACTTTCACAACAGATTTTTCAAAATCAAACCGACATGCTCAGTCTGAATAATTTATTTGTGTTCGTATCATTCTAGATGAGTAGTATTTTCATGATACTTGGAAAAAGTTAAATTAATTTTCTATACTTACCCATATCATTTTCAATACGTCAGAGTTAAAACATTTCAATAATTTTTTGACGAGATGCATATACATATACAGGGTGTAACAGAGTAGGTGTTACAACGTGAAACTGTAGATTCGTTATTAACGGCTTTCGTTTGGATATACAGGGTGTCAAAGTTATGAAAAAAAAGTTTGTACTTTAATTACTTCTAAACCACTTGGAATATTTGTATCAGATTTGATACAGTGTCGAAGCTTACTAGTTAGTATCATTTTATTGAAAAAAAATAAGTGGCGTAAATATGAGACACTCTGTATATCGAAAAAGAAAGCCCGCGGAAAATTTTCGTTTAGGAAAAATCTTTTTTTTTTATAACGAATCTACAGTTCTACGTTGTAACACTTACTCTGTTACATCCTGTATAATAAAAATCACTATTAATAAATATAATAGAAGGTAGGTAATTATCATTTCAATTGATTGATGAACATAAATATTCAGGATTTTTGATTGGCATTGATGAGATACTATTAGGTATGGAATATTAGATCTACATTCATTTAATGATACTGTTATTAATTTTTTCATGTTAAATCAGGCTTTCCCAGTCCCAGTAGACTCAGACTCAGACTCAGACCCAGTAGACTTTTCCTTTTACAGTCTATATTCTAGACATAACCTATTTTGATATTTTGACGATTAATGAATAAAACTCAGGAATATATTTATTAGGTTTATTCAGTATTATTATTCAGTATTCGTCCTTGCCTTTTTCCGTCTTTCCAATGACGTAGATTGGAGAGGAATTCTAGCGTTCCTTCTTATTCTGACTTGTACCTATAAATTATTATATTTTATTCAATTATTATTGTAGAATAGAATATGCCCATTTGTATGGTTGTGACTTGTGGCGAATAGCGAGTTCACCTAATAAGTGAGTTTTTAAAAGCAGTTTTCACAAAAATGGTCTACTTATATTATATGAATCCAATTCTGATACCTAGTTCTGTCTCTATCTCTACCATAATCACCAGAAACCATGCAAATGGGCGTTAAACATACAACTTTCTTGGCAAGATTTACAATCCACTCACAAGCAAGATCTATACTGATTTGAAATTCAGAAAGCATCAATAAAATTTTATATGTACAGGGTAGTTCATTATATTTTGACCCCCACCAGCTCTTATTCTGAGTGGTATTGCTGAGATACGGTAGAATCCATCAGATCAACGTGGTGTAATTTTCATTATATTTTGAACTTGAATAGCGCAAAAACAGCTGGACCAAAACCAACATATATTAAAATATATTTAGATCAATTTAGAATCAGAAAAATATCAAACACTTTAGCCAGAAATATACAGGATGTTCCATTTAAAAAAATATAATTTCAATCGATGTTTTCAACTTTGTAAATTCGATTCTCTATTTCCGCTATTACCAAAAGATACTACGGGAAAAAAACTAAAGCATTTGTATTTAAAGTTTTTTCTACCACTCATAATAAGAGCTGTAGGTGGGGTCAAAGTGTAATGAATAACCCTGTACATGTACAAAAAAAAACAGATTCTTATTAGGGCTACGTCAACATGCATTTAAAATTCAATATGTTACATACGTTATGTGGATCAACCACTCAAAATCAAAATCATTTTTCCTTGTCACTAAAGTTGACATTAAAATAACGGCCCTAAGTCAAGTATAATATCCTGTATAATATCAATGTGATCTATACTTCTACATATTTTTTCTCAAGTAACCTACGAAGCAATATTATATAGGTACCTATTCCATTTACAAGAAGTGGACAGTTCATAAAATATTTTTTTGGAATAAAAGTAGGTACCTCCATAGGTACCTACTTCTATAGTCACTGTAAATTTGATCAAAAGTTATAAAAGATAAAGGATAATGCCCATGGTTTTCGATGTACGTGATTTGCATTCAGATCAGGTAGTTTTAAACAGGATGAAGTCCATCATTGACTATATACCTCAACCTCATTTTTTTTGCGGAAAAACTGGCAGTATATTATCACATTTTTGATTGTTAACTTGATATCTAAAATACCTTAAACATAATGGAACTCAAGTGTCCTACCTACTTGCATCTACTTTAATCTATAATAATATGCTTTTGAGATATTTGTGCCCGCACTAACCGCCTCGTGAATATCAGAATTGGAAGGTGGAAGGAATACAGAATAGGTGGACTTTAAAGTGCCAACAATAAGTAAGTAACATAGATAAAAAATATATATATTCTTCGTAAGTAAACAATCAAATCAACAGCTGATCACAATCACATGTTGCATGCATCAAGAGTGTCAAGTCAATCTGGCTCCGCCTTTTTCGGACAAATGAAAAAGCTGCCTGAGAAAAGTAGAACATACAATTTGGCAACAAAACCCGATGACGTAGGATATTTTTAGTACATTTGCCTGTTAGAACTTTTGCCTGGTAGGACAGTCGCTATGGACCCAATGAATCGATAGTGAGTGTAAACGTAGCATAGTTTTTGTACAACGGATTTATGCACACGACTGTACAAACTTATAACAGTAGCCTAGTTTACACCGATAACTCGTTTAGTTCGGTCCGACAGGACCAAGTGGGTGGGGATAGTACGGTAGGACACATGCCTGCTTCTCGCCCTATTACACCGTCTTGCAACGCGTGAACTAAATGAGTACGCGCACAATTCGTCAAATGTCGAAAACAAGTCGAAATTATATATCAAAACAATTCGTAAGTACGCTCAGACTGCCTTTGAAACATAACTTTGATGCAGATTGAACCAAATTTAGTTCGGTACACCTGCTGGCGAATACCGAACCAAGAGCAGACCAGCTTAGTCCGCAACTGTTCACACCATTCGAACCAAATATTTGGTTCTGATATACCTAGTTCGAATTTAGTACTTGGTCCGCGGACCCAGTTGTCGGTGTAAACTCTAGTTACTGCAAAAAAGTGGACCAATTCTGGGAAATTATTCTTGCAATGTCAAAGCAAAAAAATCAATTACAGAGGTAAAAAGATGTAGTTAACGTCAAAGATTGAGGAGGCTAGACTTAAGTGAAAGAAATAATTGTCAAAGATTTTAGTTCTGATGATCTTTGTGTAATAATCATGGAAGCTTGGCAGCTGTGTATTACGTTGATTCCTCAAAGCTCCTTTCCTATGTCTAGACATTGACAGATATATTGTACTTATGAAAAAATGTGGCAACGATGCTGGAGGCTTGAATAAAACGAGTGAATCTTTCCACATTGGGGTTTCCAATTTGGTGATTTATGCTGGTGAATATAATGAGGACCACACAAATTTTATCAATAAAGATTCATAGCTTGATTTGTGTATAAAATAATCAATCAACAAACACAAACACGTCATAGCACATCCCTATCTTTCTCATTCCTATATATTACGAAATCGCAAATTTTTTTACAAAATGTGTTTACTAATTCACATGACCTTGCTAACCTCAACGCGATATCAACGGCCCAGTGTTAAGTGATTTTTCGGCTAGCTAGAACATTCGGAAAGGTGCGAAAAATGGCCGATAAGGATGTGAAACGTATTCCCAACTATGTGAAATTTGCTTTTGGAGGGAGTGCCGGGTAAAAATGTTTTTCTATGTTTTGTGACGATCAATGTTCGGAATCAATCATATCATATAGCATACAATTTTTGATTGCCAACGTGACCTACTTCATTAATTATTGTTCTTGCATGGTTTTAATAATTTAATCAGCATTTTGATTGAAAATTATTTTTATAACAATTTTGAAGTGTTTCCAAAATTTCACCCACTTTTAACCACCAGTGGCACAAGGCCAACTGTTACCTAACTATCCCTCATTCAAATGTAAACATTTTTGATTGACTGACAACGCGTGCGCACAACAAGAAGCTCCATAATATCATACCTCAATGCTTTTATGTCCGCGCAGAATTTATAGACACGCCCTCTTATGAGTGAATCATGGGTGTGGCTTCAACATTGTGATTATTGGATTGGGTACAGAAATGGGGGGTATCTTCAATGTCATTTTCAATTCGATAATTTGTCTAAGGGTGACATATAAGCTAAATAATATTGTGGGCGTGTCCAGGAAGGGTAGGCGGGTTGCTTTCAGTGGGTGGAGCTTGAACTAACCATTTTTCCCTCCAGCATGCTGGCAACATGTTTCGTCCAACCCCTCGACCTAATTAAAAACCGCATGCAACTAGCCGGACAATCCGGACAAAAAGTGTCCAGTTTCTCCATGATTACGTCCGTAATAAAAAACGAGGGACCCCTAACATTGTACACTGGCTTGTCGGCGGGACTAATGCGACAGGCCACATACACTACGACAAGATTGGGAATCTACACGTGGCTGTTTGAGATGTACTCCAAAGACGGCCAACCGCCCAATTTCGTCACCAAGGCTGCGTTGGGGATGGCTTCGGGGGTTTGTGGTGCCTTTGTTGGCACCCCCGCTGAAGTGGCCCTTATACGAATGACAGCTGACGGGAGACTGCCGGTGAACGAACGTAGAAACTACAAAAATGTCTTTGATGCTTTGTTTAGAATATACAGAGAAGAAGGTTTGCTGACGTTGTGGAGAGGGGCGGTGCCTACAATGGGCCGCGCCATGGTGGTAAACGCCGCCCAGTTGGCCAGCTACAGTCAAGCCAAGCAGTACCTTGTCGATACTGGGTACTTTTCCGAAGGCATTTTCCTGCATTTCATGGCGTCTATGATTTCTGGTTTGGTTACCACTGCTGCCAGTATGCCCGTGGACATTGCCAAGACTAGGTAGGGTAAACCCTTTATGATAAATTTAGTGATATATCGAATTATTAAAGGATCCAAAACATGAAAACAATCGATGGTAAGCCAGAGTTCAAGGGGCCAGTTGATGTTCTAGCGAAGATTGTGAAGAACGAGGGTGTATTTGCGTTGTGGAGGGGATTCTTCCCCTACTACTTCCGACTGGGGCCCCATACAGTGTTGACGTTTATCTTTTTGGAGCAGATGAATGGGTCGTATAATAGATTAGTGTTGAAACAGGAGTCCAAGGCTTCGTTGTGAGTTCTGACCTAACAAATAGCTCAATTTTATTATTTTACATATTTGTGATTCACGTATTTCCACTTTATATATTATATTTTTTTACAACATCACTGTATATACGTTGTTATTAATTATTATTATCAATAAATTATGCTGTTTGAATTGGAAAAAATCACTCCCAACCTCCCACGTAAAAGTATTTTATCGATTTTGACCGGACTATATGCCCTATCGTTGATGTCGTGATGACAAGTCACGTGACGTTGGGCAAAATATTAGTCCGGGCGATTTTCGCATTAACAAGGTCGTAGATAAAATCGGAATAAGCTTTATTGTCACAGTTATCACATACTATTGGACAAAGTGACAAAGCATTTCATACTAGAATAATATAAAATACATTCAGATATAAAACAGCATGGTACAACAATAATTATTATTACAGTACAGATATTTCCAATGTAGACTAATTATTAAAGTTGGTTGAGAAGAATTCGTCCAAAAAATAATAGTAATGTTCAGTCGCGGCTCGTGACCTGAAATCTTGGTGGGTCAAAATTAGGGTTGCCACATTTTCAATAGCTCAGTAAAGGACATAATGAAAAAGGCGCAGATTGCGCCGCAGGCAAAGCGCCGCAGACGAAAAATTTTGTGGTTGTATTTCCCCTCCTTTATAATTAATTTTCCCTCATTTCTGGTAGGGGAAGTTCCGTTCCATAGTATCCACCAGCGACTTCTCGGATACCGGACATTCACATCCGTCTAGCTCCGAAATAAAATCTATTAATCCGCGAAAAATTCCCTGATTTTCCGATAATTCCGATTCATCATGACCGCGTAGAGCCAGTTCAAATGATCCACAAAACTTGATACAATCAATAATTTTACTTAAAATGTACCTATTTTGCGTGACTTTGTCATTATAATGTTGTACGGATTGGCGATATGCACTACTTAATTGAGTTCTTATATCAACGCGTCCCAGGCTACCAAAATTCATAGCATTTTACTATTTATTATTAGTAAACTTTGGCATTGTTCATATGAATGGTCGAAGAAGCATGTTTCTTCACATTTTCTTTCAAATGTTTGATATCAGTAACGCCCGTTAAGTCCATAACGAATCATCGGTACAAAATAAGATGCATGGGAAACAAAAAAAAGCGTTTTTCAAGTTGCATCCACAAATCCAATCCGAAATATCATACATATTTGGTTTAAAATACCTGTTGATTTCTTTCCGTCTGTCTTTTGTCGTTTGTTTTAGGTCCAAAGGAGGTTTGGGGCGACCTTTTTCTTTTATTTCTAGACGTTTCTCGAATGTTAATGCACCATTTATTTTACATTGCAGTATTTCTTGCACACTAGCCATTGTTCATTCACACTTCAAATCACAACAAAGTCAACACGGAACTCCGAAAAAACGATAATGTATCAATTCAATTCAACCTGACAGAGAAACCCGTAGATTCAATCAAATTCGTGAAGAATACCTACTGAAAAAACACGTTCGACTGTGACACCTACTAGTTAAATACGAGTCATTGCAATGAAACATAAACAATAATAAACATTAGTTTATGAAAATGCAATGCGAATCTTTAGGGATAACGTTGTCTCCCTTAAGCTTAAAGAAAACCCCATTTGCAATGTCACCGAGCTGCATGAATGTATTTTCATAATCAGCGCGGGTGATGTCCAGACAGCGCGAAAACGCTGGGCCGTCGACAAATTTGTGATTTATTCTTCTCTTTTTAACTTGCCGTATCCGCGTATTTCTATCCCTGTTCCCTTTATCGATCAGTGAGTTCAGTCTTCATTCATATGAATCGTATTGGCATGAGCTCTACGCACATGGGACAATTTGAAATACGGCGGATTGGACCATGCTTTATGGATTAGACGGAGATTCAAGAATTCGTGTGGCTGAAATGACTCGGTTTTTTATTGAAGAGTATTCGTAGTTACCTTTTTGTAAAATGTTAATATGAATGAAAAAAGTGGGTGGGTCATTGACCGATTGACCTTATGGACGAGCCGCGCCTGGTAATGTTCCTAACAAGTTCGCAAAGTGATGCTTTCCCGCACGCAAAAGACACGAAGCGGCCGGAGTTCGGATATGGTTTAGGGGCGGGAAAGACACTTTTCGAACGTTTTAGGAACATAATTTTTTTTACGAGAATTCACAGATGAGTCACAAAAAACTTTAGACAATATATTATTTGAACGCACTTAAAAACAGAACAACTTGAGAATAATTATTATTTATGATTAACAATATCAATATTGAAAGAACAGTTTGTGGCGGCAGCTGGAAATTTGATAATGTGAGATTGATCAAAATCATAATTGATTTATTTTTTATTTGAAATACAAGGGCATGTCTGATCAATTCATAGAATTACCATATTTGTGTCTTAATTCCCTGCTGTTGGCAACCCTGAATACTTACGTTTTAGTTTGACATGACTATGGAGGACTGTAACTAGGAGATGAATCGACATACGAATATCCTTGAAATTTCTGTCCCTCTTTTTCGTTAGTTCATTTGAGGACGCTGCTGATAGTAGCGCTTTTATTTACTCGTTGTCATGGTGACGTTTATTGATTGTCAACAGACTTTTATCACAATTTTCTCAATTTATTCCAAATTTCTACTCTACAATACACATACAATTCATTTTTTATAAGGCAAAAATTCGGGTTGAATCGTCGCAACATCGTGTTTCAATCCCATTGTTTGTTTATTGATGACTGTTGCCAATGAAGGATATGACGTCACTCAGTTACCCTCTCAAGTAATGCAATTGAACAGAAAAATACAAAAATTTTCGCAAAGGTTCAATTTCAGAATAATGTATAACAAAAAGTATATTGATGATACCTACCATCATCAAATAATGAGAGTTTTGATGCCAACTAGCTGATAAAAATAGTTTCATTATGGTTACCGAGGTGCAACGATTATAAACTACACAGGATTGCTCAGTTCCATTTAACGTACGTTTGGCAGTTTTTGTGACGTCACCATTGGTTTATTTATTTCATTGACCTCTAACCAACTTAGAGGTCAATGGTTTATTTTCATTTAGCCGTTGATCGTGTGTCTCTTAGACTATAAATTATAGTCTAAGGTGTGTCTTGTGTTGTGAACTTGTCCAATAGTTTCTGTTTTTCCAAGCAAGTACTTTTAATGTAGTTTGAGTTGCCGAAAATATACAAATACATATTTTATTCGTTTCGTTGTGTTAACGATTGAGGGTGTGTAGCAATGATTCGATTTAGCACAAGAAGGAGCATTTTGTTCACACGAAGGTAAATTAAATGGGCACTACTCTCTGAGCAAATAGGCTTCTTGTTTAATAATAATTGACTCCAGTGGTAAACATTATTTTAGTTCATTATGCCTGGGAGAATATGTGCCGTTGCTGTGTGCAAAAACTATCAATTAGCTCTTAAAAAGCAATGCTCAAGCAAAGTATTCCATTCTTTTCCAAAAGGCGAGGATTTAGTGTCATCTACAATACAAAAAGAGTGGGTGCAGCGCTGCAGAAGAAAAGACAAGTTTAATATAGATTATTCGACAGTTTGCTCCGACCATTTTACAGTTAGTGACTATGAAAGAGATTTACAGCATGAGTTATTGATTAAGTTCTTCTCAGATTAATAAACTGCTATCAATCTAGTCAGGTATGTAGACGGCGAACTGCCTGTGGAGTTCCCAAGCGGTCACTCATCCAATTACTACCCACGCCCGACGTTGCTTCACTTCGGTGATCGAACGGGAACCGGTGTTACCACGTGGCTGGCAGTCGCCCCAGCATCAGTGGTGACGTCACAGCGAGTTTGACCTTGCCAGACAGATTCGGCAAACTGAGCAATCCTGTGTAGTTTATAATCGTTGACCGAGGTGATCGTTTTTGTTTGACATGAAAGCGCTAACGACTCTTCGCCATCTGGAGGTAACAATTGAAGCTGAATTACGATTTGAATTCTGCCCCACTTTCAATGCATTCGATTCGATTCGTCTCCTAGTTATAGTCTTCCATAGACATGACTCTTAAATGATAGGGTTGTGGAAGTCAGATAAGGGGAGAAAACTTCTCAGAACACAAGCAATTGAAGTCAAACACCTTGGTGAATCAAAATTAGCTTTTTATTACTCGTTTTCAGTAAACACGTTCATTTCACAACTTAACCCTATTCTTCCTTTTTACATCCTACTAGCACAAACCGCAATGTTCCGTTCACATATGTTTGGCACATTTGGCAACGTGGCTAGAGTCTGAGTAGATTGCTATTCTAACACCCCTACCCAATCTCACAACTCTACAAAATTCATCAAAATCAAAAATACACCTTAACTCAATTGAACCGTATATAAACTGAAAATATGCATGTATCTTAACTTTTTACAATCAAAAGTTTTTCCATGAAATAATTAAATTTTACTCTTTCAAGTGGCTTCGTGAATATATCCGCTAACTGTTCTGAAGTTGTTACATACTTAAGTCTGATCTTTTCATTTAAAACACAATCTCGAACAAAATGATGTTTAACATCTATGTGCTTAGTTCGCTTAGTTTCTAAGGTACTAGCCATCTTTATACAAGACTGATTGTCTTCATATACCGTTATAGGATATAATTCAATATTGAGAATTTCTCTTAGAATTTGTGCAACAAAAATACATTCTGTAATACACGAAGTTAATGCTATATATTCAGCTTCTGAGCTTGATAAGGACACTGTTACTTGCTTTTTAGTTTTCCAAAAAATTATGTTTTTATAACATCGTATCATATAACCCGTTATACTTTTTCTATCTGTGATATCATTTGCGAAATCAGAATCGGCATAAGCTTCTATAACATGTTCCTTAACTTGGCTCTTAGACTTGACAAATTTTAATCCATACTCCTCAGTTAATTTTAAATATCTAAGTACATTTTTCAAATTCTTCCAATGAACTTCACTAAAACATTGTTGAAATTGACTAAAATACGTTATTGAATAGCTGAGGTCAGGCCTACTCCCTATCATCAAATACATCAGACAACCTATCAAATGTTTATAAGGATAGCTCTCGTTGTCAGTAACTTTATCACCCATACTCAAATTCAAGCCTTTCGGAATTGGAATTGAACTGGTTTTCGCATCTTTCATATTAAATTTTGACAAAATTTTGCGTATTAGACCTTTCTGACTAATAAAAATACTGTCCTGTGATCTTATCACATCTATTCCTAGGAAGGTTAATTTATCTTCACTAGTTAAGTTTCTCATTTGAAATTTTGATTCTAACTTTTGTTTAATTCTTTCCAATTTCAAATCTGATTTTGAAACAACAATTAAATCATCAACATGAATCAGCAAAAACAAATCTACATCATAATAAAGACATGGATCCGATAAAGATCTAGATAAATTCAAACTTACAAGTTCTTCATGAAGTTTGTCGTACCATAGTTTAGGGGATTGTCTCAGACCATACAGAGACTTGTAAAGCTTGCATACTTGCTTCTGAGGATTTCCTTCTACTCCCAGTGGTAGCTCCATGAAAACTGGACACTTCAATACTCCATTCAGGAATGCACACTTGACATCCAATTGAAGTATCTTCATGTCATACTCGACTGCTAAGCATAAAAGTATTCTCATCGTCAGCATTCTCGCCACAGGTGAATAAACTTCTTCCTGCAAATTTGATTGCAGATATCCCCTTGCCACCAGTCTCGCCTTCCTTATCACTTCTCCATTCCTCTCCTTTTCCGAGAAAACCCATTTTGAATCAATGACTTCCTCATTACGTGGTCTGGACACTACTTCCCAAGTATTATTTTGTTTGAGGGACTCCAGTTCTTCCTTTATTGCGGGTTTCCACCCCTTTTTAACTGCTTCTTCAAAGGTTTCTGGAATATCCATATTTCCTCCTACAGATAGGGCTGTCATAAGTTCAACTTCATAATCGTCATATCGCCTGGGTATCTGTGTCTTTCTTCTTGGTCTTGTCGGTGTTTCTTCCTCATCTTGTTCTATGTTTTCCTGATCACTTTCTGGATTATGGTTGTCATCATTTGGATCATCGTTGTCCGTTATAATTAGTTTCTGAAGTTTTCCTGTTTGTTGCTTCTCATCAAAAACTACATCTCTGGCTTCTATGATTCTCTGTTTATTTGTATCCCATAGCCTATATCCATTATCTGTGTAGCCCATCATGTACATTATTTTTGACCTGCTGTCCAATTTTCCTTTCCTTTCTTCCTTGGCCACATGAACATAAGCTTTACAACCAAAAACTTTGATTTTATTCAAATCAGGTTTTCTTCCATACCATAATTCTGCTGGAACTCTCCCATCTTTTAAAACTGATGTTTCTGTTCTATTACAAAGATAAATAGATGTGCTTACGGCCTCTTTCCAGAATTCCTTGCCCAATCCAGAGTCAAATAGTAAGCATCGAGCCTTGTCCAGTATTGTTCGATTGAACCTTTCCGCCACTCCATTCTGCTGTGGGGTATATGGGATTGTGTATTGCAAATGAATACCTTTTTCTTTACATAAAGCCTTGAATGCATTTGATACATACTCTCCTCCATTGTCACATCTCAGCCTTTTCAACTTTCTTCCAAACTTGGTTTCTATCATAGCCAAAAATACCTTGAAATGGTCCAGGACTTCATTCTTGTTCTTCATAAAATAACAAACTCCAAAGTGAGTATAGTGGTCCATGAAAGTTACAAAGTAACGCACACCATCCCAAGCTTCTGGATTTATTGGTCCACATACATCTGAAGACACTACTTCCAAAACATGTTCCGCTTTCCTGTCTTCTTGGATAGATTTGTGAGGTTGACATGTCTGTTTTCCCTGCAAGCATGTTTCACATATTCCATTGAAAGGATATTTAGATGAATGTCCCATTCGTCTATGCATCAGATTATTATCTTCGGTTCCCAGGTTTGCTTCACAAACACTTCTTGTAAATAACTTCAGCTGATACAAACTTCTTATAATTTCGCCTTGAGCAACTGTCCTTTGTTTGTTTTGTATTTTCACAACACCTTCTTCAAAAATTATTCTCAGGCCCTTTTTCTCCATCATTTTCACTGACAACAAATTGTGAGACAAGCCATCACATTCCAGAACATTCCCAAGAGTTACTTTTGTTCCATTTTCAGTTGATAGTAATAAATTCCCTTGTCTTGTAGCTATTACAACTTCACCAATTTTCGCAACATTTATTCTGTGATGAACACTTTTGACATCCGTGAGATATTTACCAACTGTTGTGTTTACCAAGTGGTTTGTACATCCACTTTCCACTACAAATAAGATTTCACCCTCCGATGTCTTCATTGCACATTTTGTTTCCTCCATTTCTTCCTGTTGAAGTTCAACCTCACCCAAAAATGATATACCAGCATCTTCATCACAGTGTCCCGCTGTTTTCTCAATGAGATGACAATCTTGAGAGTTTTTCAACTTTGGACAGTCCACTTTCTTATGTCCCTTTTTTCCACACTTGAAACACTTATATGGAAATGTACCTTCATAATTCTGACCTGAATGTTGCCTTCCATTGTTCCATGACTTCCTGAACTGATGTTTTTTCTGTCCCATGAATGCTTGTGATGATTCGACCTGCGCCGCCTGTTCTTTATTCTTCAACTGTCTACTTTCTTCCAACAAGAGTTTGCTTTTAACAAAGTCTAGGCTAATTTTGTTCTCTTGACAAAAATATATGTCAATGGCAGTAGTCACTGGTTGATATTCGTCAGGCATACATGCTAACAATTGAGTGATTACTTCAGATAACTCAATTTTACCACCACAGCACCTCAATTCCGTTACAGTTTTTTCAAAATCAATAATGAAGTCATTCAAGGAGTTTTTAGCATCATACTTCATTGCTCTTAACTTTCTCTGAAGTTGTATTTGATTTGCCATACCTTTTTTCTGATACGTGCCTCTGAGTTCTTCCATAATTTCCTTTGCTGTTTTCTTCTCCTTGATCATTTCGAGAACATTATCAGCTAAATGATTCACAATCAGATTTCTAGCGCGAACATCATCCTTCCTAAATTTGGTCACAATGTCGGCACTTGAACCTTCATTTGGGGGATCCGAACTCAAAACATCCAATACACCATGCTGCTCTAGGACCAACGTCACCCTGAATTCCCAGTTGTTGAATCCTTGTCCATCGAATGGTTTTATTCCCAACTGTAGTAGCCATTTTTTCTTCTCCGCCTTCGTTTGAATCAATTTCCACTTAGCTTCACGTTTCTGCCTCAATATCTGAGATTATAAGTATCTGGGACCATAACCTCTTAAATGATAGGGTTGTGGAAGTCAGATAAGGGGAGAAAACTTCTCAGAACACAAGCAATTGAAGTCAAACACCTTGGTGAATCAAAATTAGCTTTTTATTACTCGTTTTCAGTAAACACGTTCATTTCACAACTTAACCCTATTCTTCCTTTTTACATCCTACTCCTACTAGCACAAACCGCAATGTTCCGTTCACATATGTTTGGCACATTTGGCAACGTGGCTAGAGTCTGAGTAGATTGCTATTCTAACAATGACCAACTCTACCCAGCTGGGTCAATCGCTTAAGATCACGTCTTCGCCGACTAGAAAGATGTTTGATAAGCACGTGACACTGACGGTGATTTCAAAAATATAGACGCCCTCTGTCGGGAAAGAGCTGAGCAGAATACCCATTATTCGTCTAATCGTTTATATTTTCATACATTTGTTTGCCCGTTTGCCGTTTGTTCAGGTTTTTTTTATGCCGGTACTCAAATCCTTCGATTGATTATGATTAGTCATCCTCAATGTTTGTTTACGTACGGCGGCGGCCCTATGTAGTTGAAATCGCGAAATGCGAATGAACAGTAACAAGAACATTATTTTGTGCATTATTAACAATTTGGTTGGTATAGAAAAAAAGTTTAAACAACAAATTGGTACAAGGTTAATTACCAATTAAGGTTAATTACCAATTAACCAATCAATGAACCAATTGATAGTAGTAGAAGAATTGAGGACTCCACAGAGTAATTCGCTTGAAATTGGTAGGCATTTGAATTGACATTTGAGTGCGGGAAAATTGACATTTGAGCGCGGGAATTTTTTTTTCCGCACCTATCCATCAGTTTCTTCCTCGCCACTCGAACGGCGTATAGCATCCACTAGAAAGCTTGGTTGATAGTATCGAAATGGCCTTCAAACTCCAATCTATTGTCTATCATTATCAGTCCCCCCCATTTGCTTGACACCATACCCTTCAGTGAGAAGAGGTCAGACTCCACCATCACTCATAGTTTCCCAGAATCCCTATCACGCCACAGTAGAGTTGTATCATCCGCAAAAGAGATACATTTTCCATGTTTTATAGCTTTTGGTAGATCATTGACATGAACCAGGAATAGAAGGGGTCCTAGAACTGATTCCTGTGGAACTCCATAACAAGATAGAATTATTGAAGATTAACCCTCTGTCTTCGTCCAGATAGATAGGACTGTAACTAGCGGTCAAAAGTGCCTCGAAAACCATACACCTCTAGTAATCTTGTCAAGGTCTCATGTTCAATGCAATCAAATGCTTTAGCTATGTCACAGAATACAAGTGAGGCAGAGAGTTCCTCTATGTGTCATCAGTATTTGTATTTCACTGGAAACCGAATTAGGTATCTATTGAATTTTTGAATTTTGAATCGACTAAAAAAGTCGACCATTCGTTCCTTTCACAATTTGTTCAATGGTTTTGCTCAGTGTAGGAAGCAGGGATAAGGGTCTGTATAGTTATAGTGGGTGACTTCTTATCCCCAGATTTGGAAAGTGGAATCACTGAAGCCAACTTGAGAACACCTAGGAAATCGCCATCTTCAATGCTTTTGTTGATCGGGTAAGCCAAGATGTCAGCATTTCATCCAGTAGATTTTTTAAGATATGTATAAGGATCTCATCACAACCAGCAGATCCACCTTTTAATGTCTTCGATGACAGTTCAATCACATCCACCGGAACAAAAAAGATGGTTTTCTCAACGCGAGCGCTCTGTAGATAGATTAATGGATCCTATGGGATTGCTTCTAGATTTTTAGCAATCGAGCAATAATAGCTGTTGATATCTTTGGCTTTCAGAAATTGTATTGAAGAACTCGACATGGCATTGATTCTAAGGTCATTGACGTTTGTCATAGAAACTTTTTTTGCTCCTGATAACACTTGTACGATATGTCCTTCGATATTTCTTGCAACACATCGAAAAAAACTGGTCATCGGTAAAGAGTCTTCAAATTCGGTTGAGACTTCTCATATTAATTCTAGATATTCTTGGACCCCTTGTTATCCAGCGTTTTGTGTTCGTTTTTTTCTTAATATTTCTCTTTGAAAATGCTTTGTGGAATAACAGTAGAGTAAAAGATCTCAAGCCCACGTCCACTTTCGTCCATCGCACCCCAATTTTCACCAGCAAAAAGCCTGTAAAATGCTCATATTTAGGCTTAGAGAATATCCCACGGAACCTGCTAAGTGTTTTTTATAAAAGTATCTGCAGCGATCGCCTCATGATCTGATATACCTGTGTTTGTAACTGGACAAATGATGCTCCTGGTTCAAGTTGTAGCACATAATATAATCTATCAGAGAGGTTGATTGTTTGGGACTCCTTGTTAGAGTATTCACATGCATTGTGTAATTGAAGCAGTCCAGCAAGTTCTTCAAGTTTAAAGTTGCTTTGGAGTTTGAGTCTAAGAAGTTTATATTTAAATCGCCCATAAGTATAATTTTATTATCCGGAGGTATTCCAGATACTAAATTCTCCAGAGTTGTTAGAAATGAGTTAACATCAAAACTTGGACACCCGGTAGATACAAACAAGATATGCTATACTTAATGTGTGTTCTTCATATAAGTCAGTAAACTCAGTCACAGGAACAAAATTATGTAAGATGAGGCTGGACTCCTTTACCAGGATTGTTTGTAAGTTGTTCTGCAGAATCTACTTCTAAGTGATATGACGGGGTAGGTAAAATGGTTCGTCTGTGTTCAGCCAGTGTTCAGTAATAGCGACGATGTCTGGATATTGAATAGAATGGAGAAGATCATCTGCGTTGTTTCTATTACACTGAATGTTGGTATAGAAGGTACGTAAAAGGTCCGATGTTCCAGCTTTCTGTGCACCAATAGATACTATATACACATTGTTCCCTATTGAAGGCTCAGACACTTCTATATTGGTTACTTCTTCACAACGGGTTCCTGTGTCTTAACTGGAGTATCAAGTGCGGTTTTTTTAATCACACCATGATTTAAGACGTGTTCACACAAAAAAATAGATAATGGTTTCTTACCAATGAAAGTTGATTATCCTGAGTATCTGCCCTCAGAAAAATGCATAAAATTTTTCATATCTATATAGATGCACTTAAACTCACGATTGTCGGCAAGTGACTGAATGGATTTATTATGTTCAAGATACTTCCCTTTGTTGCAGATGGTTATCCTATCAAAATCAAGTTGGTAATGTTAATGTTGATAAAATATCCAAGTTATACGCGATCGATTTAGCAGTCTTGAGAAAACTAGGAAATATTAGGACAATGTCAACCTTTGCAAAGTTTCCGCCATAAGTCATATAATAGTCTTCCAAAATTTCAGACCAACTGTATTCACTTTGGTGTTGCGAATTCATGTCGTAAAATTCTTCATGGTTGAATTTAAAGACTTTTGATGTTGATGAATTCACCAATAATCAGGATTTAGTCAACACAGTGGTAGTGACATAAATAAAATAAATGAAGCAGCAAATTTCTTTATTACTCTATAGATATGTAGCTGCACTAAAAATAATACTGTTTTGTACATTATCACCGTGATGCGATTATTTACTTGAACTGGAAAAACTCACTCTCCCCAACACCTTCGCTACTCTTAACGCATGCGTCCTTGAAATTCGTCACATTCAACGAAACAAAATAGTCATCATGCAAAAACCTCACTATATCCTCTATTTTGCACAAACTCGTCTTCCGATCAACATTGACGAAATTCTTACAAAAGCTCACTTGCCGCGTGACATCACGTCCATTGGACAACACCCGGAAGTACACTCCGCGTTCCACATCCGAATTTTGATACATTTCGAAAATCAAGCGTGACGCGTAACGGAGCAGTAATGGATCGTTGCCCAATCCCAGTGCTGTTGCCAGTTGCAAGAGAGTATAATCGTGGCCAGAGTAGACGACTAGATGGGGCCCGTTGGAGCCCACCATGTGCAACATTTGTTGCACCAGATGGCGGATGTGGCCGTAGGAGCGCAACAAACAGAGGCGCTTCCAGAAGATGTTGCGCCATTTTTGGTAATTAACCCAGTCAGTGTAGGCGATGATGCCGGCTACGTTTTGTTTTCTGGAAATTGGTGGTTGGTGTTTGGGAGAGGGGGTAAGGACTTACCTGATGCACTGCACGTCGTTCTCGCACGGTAGTCTGGCTCTGTGGCAAACAAACGCTAGAAGAGCATCTCGGATCACGAAAGGGTCGCGGATTAGAGAGCTCTGCTCGGCTTCGGAGCTGAATAGTAGTTTGGCTGCTCCAAGGGATAGAGTTTCGATGGCTGGGTGCGATTTTAGTTGGTGGGATTCGGACTTTTGTACTTGTCTATAGAAATATAGAAGACAAAATACTGAATCAAAGGCATACAGGCACGCGGAGTGACATCATTATGGCAAAGTGACAGTAATTATTGAGATTAGTTCAGTTCATGAAGACGAAATTATGGCCGACTCGCGCATGGTGGCCCAAATGTATAGAAAGATGCCGAAAGTTGCCCGTGAGCTTATCTTGTTTGTTATAGTAGGTGTGTTTGTTATTTCGTCGTAGGACAGTGTAGTGCAGATTGCTGGTGTAACTTATGGCTACCAGCGTGAAGGAAATCCACCAAACGTGTTAGTATATTTAGTACATATATTCTAACCTAAAAATTTTACAATCAGATCCACACTGATTTTTCACTCAAAAATTTCTTTTATCATTCTTTAAGGTTAGATTCAGAGGAGCTTTGTTTACAAAATACACAAAATAGGCTCCACACCGTCTTTTACACTACACTTGTTACACCTCCTCTTGACCTGGTGTAGCTAGTGCAGTGATGTGTATCCTACACTGATTGCAATAACCATCTAACAAACAACGCAGTGTAGTGTCAATTCGTGTGTCCTAGTGGATGATAACAAGGTGTGTTTGTTATTTCGATGTAGGATAGTGTAGTGCATATTGCTGGTGTAACTCAAGGCTACCAGTGTAAATGAAATTCAACAAACGCAGATATTCTAACTTAAAAAACCGAAAAACATTTTACAATCACATACACACTGATTTTTCACTTCAAATTTTGTTCATCTTTATTTTGGGTTAAATTGGGAGAAGCCTTGTTTACACAAAAAGGATCTTCACCGTATAATACACTTGTTACACCTCGCTTGAACGGGTGTAACTAGTGAAATAATGTGTTTGATATAACAAACACCTTCAAACACGCTTCACTCTTTGCACTAACCACGTAGTACAAGCCGTAGTGTAGAAAAGTGTAAATCCGTGTGCACAAGTGTAGCATATAAAAAACACCTTATCATGAGTTGTCTTATGGAGTTGGTAGTATTGAAAACAGTGTCGAGTGGTTATAAATAAATAGTAAATACGTGCAAGTGTAAATGAATAATGTGAACATAAATCGGGAGTTTTTATTTTACAGCACCGTTCCATATACTTACTTCTTCAAATTCTCCGTAACAGGACACTCGCAATCCTTAAAACAAAAGCTCATGGAGTGACTCTCCAAAATGCTGACTTTACTTAACGTTTCCCCAGCAATCAGTCCATACAAAAACGCCAGTCCACTTTGAAACGTTCGTCTGTACCGGGTACTGTAAACCAGTACTTCTTCCTGCTTCAAACCGAGCAATTTCGGCCAAATTTCCTTGTAAGTGTTCTGCAGCATTTTTCCCAAATTCAAATGCTGACTGACACCTTGCATCGTCAACTGACCGAGCTGACACTGGTCGGGATGCAGCGGCAACACTGGAAAACCGTGAAAAGGGCCTGGACCTGTCCATTGTACTTTGCCGGTTACGGTTAAGTTGTACAAAAATGACTGGAAAAATACATATTTTGACCATTTAAAAAATAATAATGGCCATGCAAAATTGTCAAGCTAAGCGTTCCGTATCCCTTAAATAGGTTGGTGCAATCCTTAATCCTAATCGTAGGGTGCAATCGGCCATAAGAGAATAATGGCCGATTGCACCAACCTATTTTGAGGATACTTAACGCTAAGGGACCCTTAACTTGACGATTTTGCATGAAAAACTGTCAAGTTAAGGGTTCCTTAGCATTAAGTATCCTCAAAATTGTTTGGTGCAATCGGCCATAAGAGTGACTGTCCGCCATATTGTTTGAGAATATCGCCAAAGCCAGTAGTCCATATTTTATAAGTCATTGATATCGGTCACCATAACCTCACTTTCAATCAACAGAAAACCTCTCTTTTTGTCTGGCTTACAATCAATTTCAGTTCGAAGTAGAACTGTCAAATTTCCGCTTGGCAAACATGAATCATATGGTATCAACCACATTTAATTTGGCGTAAACGTAACTTTCAACACAAATTCAATATAGATGGTAGGTTATGATTCTTGTTTGCCAAACGGAAATTTAACAGTTCCAATTCGAAAACAAATTAGCTGTAAACCTTATCCTTGAATAAAAGTTAATAGCCTAGTTTATACCGACAACTTAGTCCGCGGACCAAGTACCAAATTCGGACTATATCCGAACCAAATATTTGGTTCGAATGGTGTAAACAGTTGCGGACTAAGCTGGCCCGCTCTTGGTTCGGTACTCGCCAGCAAGTGTACCGAACTAAATTTAATTCGATCTGGATCAAAATTATGAGGTTATGTTGATTGTTATTATTGTGAATTGTGTTGGTTCTGAGTTTCTAAGGCAATCTGAGCGTACTTACTCATGTTTTTTTTTGGTTACGAATTGTGTTGATGAATAATTTCGACTTGTTTTTGACATTTGACGAATTGCGGGCGTACACATTTAGTTCACGCGTTGCAAGATGGTGTAAACGGGCGAGAAGCAAGCATTGGTCCTACCGTACTATCCCCACCCACTTGGTCCTATCGGACCGAACTAAACGAGTTATCGGTGTAAACTAGGCTAATGTTTACCTACCTTGTAGGTCTTTAAAAGGTTGCTTTCCTGTGCGTTACAGTTAATATTGGCGATTTTTCTCACATGTTGCAGAGGGCCCCGGTCCCCATGTCGTATAACAACAATAATGCCCTTAAGGGACCATGTTTTGGTGTCTTGGATGCCTAAAACAACAATATTCTGCCAACCAATCATCTCTGTAGAACTATACCTTCATCCCCTTGATAAATATCCTCAGGAAAATTACATAGCCTGATAATCCGCTTCGTTTTCACACCTCCAATTCCAAAATTATAATTTTCCGTGGAAATTTCACTCGAACCTATCTCCTCCGTAGTCCAGTCAAAATATTTATATATCCCCGCTATAACCAGCAAAATCCACACACTCAGGACAATATAACAATGCAAAGCCTTATTATGGGACGTAAATCTATACGACATGTCCCGAAATTTGTCCAAATAATTAAAGGACAATAACAACGCGACATAACCTCACTCTGATGTAAACAACGCAGTGGCCCTATGACGTAATGGTTGTACTAAAAATAGTGTCTGTTGTACTAAAAATAGCCTGCGATGTAGAGATGGTGGGATAAATGATTATAATTTATAATTTGACGGCTTTCATTTTGTTTGTTTACAAGTTTACCAGGCATTTTTTGTATGGGTGCGAGAACCGGTTGGGTTTTGTACCGGTTGTACTGGAGGAAATCGGATTGTACTATGGTAGCCACAAGCTAGATAGGACTTTTGAGTGAGTTTATCGTGATTCAGTTGTGGGGGTTTATATGGAATTCGGCATATACCTATAAAACTATATTTTTCCTCTCATATTTGAATTGGGACGAGTTTTTCTGCGCAGTCTCACCAAAGCAGTGTCCCGTACAAATCCCACCCATCTAGCGCGACGGGTGACGGCGGCGGCGGGCGGCAAACGGGCAAAAGCTTTGTTTAGAATCTCGGAGAAACTGCTTTCGTCCTACGAAACCTGATACTATTACCTATTTGGCTTGTGAAGTTTATCAAGACGCCCTGGAAAACAAAGACTTTCTCTTTCGATCTTTGATTGTTGCTATTTTCTTATTAAGTTGTCGAAATGCATTATATTGATGGCGCGTCACCGCAAACTAGCAATAAAAAAATCAAGATTCTGTTCATGCGTAGAAACTGCAGTCCCGCTTCAATTTGGCAGGTTTATGCTCGGCCACGGCGTATTCGGCACATTGGATAAATGTAGTGCGGTCAGTATATAGTTTTATAGGTATCGACTATTAAAGTCATGAAGGCCACTCCATTTTTCAAACCTCCTTGTCAACACATCTGTCACAATCCTAACTTAATCGCACTTTTAGTTGAAATGGAAAACGTCAAGAAAAAAATGTCTTGCTGTATTTCTCATTATATAGAGTCATATATTTTATATTTTTTCAAGGGGATGACTTGGAATCACTCTCGCATGCACCACGCTGCCAACTTGTAATTAATTCCATGTTGATGCCTCCCTAAAGTGAATTGGCAACATTGTACAATGACAGGATCCAAGCTACATTTACTGACTGACGCTCGTGGAGTTCAACGTTGCCGATGTGTAATTCCTACCATCCTTTGAAAGCCTCCCTAACGTGAGTTTTGCGATTAATAATGAATTTTTTACACAATGTAAAACTCACCTATTGGCAACGTTATACAACGTCAGCATGAAAACTACATTCACTGCCTGAAGTGGATGGTGCAACGTTGTCAACTGGTTGTCAATTACATTTACTGTCGGACGTTGATGGAGTTTAACGTTGCCAACTTGTAATTAAAATTAATTCCATATTAATCGTTAGAAAAGCCTCCATTGAGTTCCATGATCAATACCTGAGTTACATTCAATTTCACTTCGAGGTGGAATTAAAAGATTTCCGCTTGCCAATTGGGAATCATATTGAATTTTGTGCAAGCGTGACTTTGAACACAAATATATAGTAGATGTTGGCATATGATTCCCGTTTGGCAAGCGAAAATCCCTTCCACTTCGAAGTGAAGTTGAATGAAAACCTGACTAATAATACACTCAATGGATGCTATGATTGAACGTTTACGTTAACTTAACGTATCTGTTAAGATTGTTTACTGATGCAAATGTTCCATTTGATAACAGCGTTACCATGGTGATATGGACATGTTAAGATAACGTAAACGTTCAATCATAGGACTTAATTAGTAGTGACGTCATAACTATGTTGGTAGCACTGAAATCAAGTCAAAAGTGACACTAATGACAATGCCTGTTTCCAAATAAACAGACGACAGTAAAATGCGGCAGGAATACGTGTCATGTCTGTCCATCATCAAACAATAAGTTTACCAAACCCAAACCAACCCAATCTAACCAAAAAACTTTGTCCAACTCAACATTAGACACAAATTTGATTTATTGTTACTTCAGCGATTACGCATGGCAACATCTATGTCAACCAATCTGACCAATCACGGACGACGTCCCTGCTGCATTTAACTGTACTCAAATAAACTAAATGGTCGATATAAAACTACAGTCTGTTCATGTTCATGGCTTTCCTGCTGTCTCGTTACAGTATTTGACGTTTGGCAGTATGTCGTAGATTGATCGCTCCACATGTGACATTAGTCAAATTGATCCGAAAGACCCTCGTCCAGACGTCATAATATTTTCTAACCCCTATATGCACTTTATCACGATTATCTTCCATACCACCTAATGGAAAGTAATCGCGATGAAGTCTTAATCCGGATTAGATCTCTACGGTGCATTTACCCCTAAGAACACTCTTTTTGAAAATATTGGAGAGATGTTGAGGGATTTTGTCCAATATTCGAGTTTTTCGGGTTGCTGTGGATAAAGTGAACTTGAATTATACTGACTAGAAAGTTTGAAGTACTCTGAAGGTGGTGGGCGATGAACTATAATATTCATGTTTTGTGAATTAATTGTGATTTTTAAGATACATATCGAAGTTATGCATTTTAGAAATTATTATTTAGCGGGGTGATTTTCATTTTCCATAGATTTCACGTGAATAATGAGGTTCAAGCACATAATGAAGTTATAAATGAGTATCATAAACTTTTTTTAAGGATGGGGAAAAGTTGATGTTGTTCAACAAAAATGCTGTGGAAAGAGAGAAAGTGAATCTTATCTCGTCTACACAAGTTTATACATGGAGAAATCCAAAATACATGTGTTTAACATGATTTATCACTTTCTATGATGTCATTGAAAGTAACAAATAATAGAACCTTAAACAAAAGTTGTGATCCATTCTTTGTATAAGTCTGGGTCTTTTCGTTATCTGAAGGAGGAGCATTTTTTCTTTGCACTGTCTGAAGCAAAACACATACCATGATCAAAGTTTACTAATTTAGTAAACTTTGCCATGATAAACCTGAAAAATTATCACCTTTAACCGTAATCCAATCTAGATTCTGGATAGAATTGACATGTTTTATCCAAATAAACTATTATATTGTTTATAGGATATTTATCAATAGAAAGACATAACGTCAAAATGCCAAAATCCACTATTTTTTTCAAGCCAGATAGAAGTGATCAATTTAGTTTGTAATCAAATAAAGAATACCTACCGGCGTTAACAGTGTACTTTTTTAAATAAACAGGTATTGAATAAGCAAGTTATCGCCGATAACTCAAAACCCCCATTGAAAAACGCATTGGAAATATCCGGACAGGCTTTTCAGAGATATCAACCTTTGTAATGACGTCACACTGATTGAGTCTTATTTATATTTTGTAATAGTCACTTGGCAACGTTGTACAACGTCATGATAAAATAAGCTACATTTACTGACTGGCGTTGATGGAGGATGGAGGTCACTGTTGCCAACATTGACGTAATAAAGTAACATCTCTCATCTCTCCATAGTCATTAGCCTAGTTTACACCGATAACTCGTTTAGTTCGGTAGGATAGGATCAAGTGGGTGGGGATAGTACGGTAGGACCAATGCTTGCTTCTCGTCCGTTTACACCGCCTTGCAACGCGTGAACTTAATTAGTACGCGCGCAATTCGTCAAACGTAAAAAACAAGTCGAAATTATTTATCAACACAATTCGTTATCTAAAAAACATAAGTGAGTACGCTCAGATTGCCTTGAGAAACTCAGAACCAACACAATTCACAATAATAACAATCAACATAACCTCATAATTTTGATCCAGATCGAACCAAATTTAGTTCGGTACACCTGCTGGCAAGTACCGAACCAAGAGCGGTCCAGTTTAGTTCGCAACTGTTTACACCATTCGAACCAAATATTTGCTTCTGATATAGTTCGAATTTAGTACTTGGTCCGCGGACCAAGTTGTCGGTGTAAACTAGGCCACTAGGTTTCAGTTCAGCCTTTGAACGCCCATAAAAATGTACCAAATACAGTACAACAGATTACTATACCTTAACCACACAGTGGGGATATCAGGAGGCCACTTATCGCGAATCTTTTTTTAATTCAAAACACACAGACCTGCGCAATAGACGAAGTAAACAACTCCGGTTTCGCATTTCGCAATTTCAATCCAGTACCACCGACCAGTGAATTTCGTGCAAAATACCCGTCAAAAACTAGCCGGAAAGTACCCAAAAAACCATTGGAACTATGTACAACTATTTCTAAGTAAACCCGTTCAACATATGGACTTTGTACAATCCATTTGCGCACTATTGTACAGTATTGGTTACGAAACACCGATTTTTTGTACGGAAATTTTCGAAAAACACACGTGATCGACGCATGCTGCGGACAGGGGCTGTGTGTCCAATTGTACAAAAGTGAACTTGGGACAATCGTACAAAGTCGTACGCGTCGAGTGTCACGTAGGCTCCGATGAAATTTCGAGGGTTCTTGTCGCAAATCAACCCTTATTTTTTGCCATTAAGAAGGTACCCGTTGTTTGTGCTGTGAATTGTACTAAATCTGGACAGGATGTGAGGTGGCGGAATCGGGGGGATTTAGTACAATTTTTCATTTATTTACGGGGGAGATATGAATCGAAAAGATACGGTTATACATCTGGTTGCTGGAGGGTAAGTTCATTAGTTTGAATTAGGACTGTAAACAGGTCAAAAATTGAAATTTTTTAAGTGAGGTTACGTTTCAAAAAATGATAATCAATTTCGAAATTCCATCGCCTTTGTTACACATTTTGGTCGTCATAACGTTTGTACTGAAAGTAGAAATAAAAAAATGACAAAAAACGTCTTGGATTTATTTTCTACCATAAATAAGAAAAATTCATTGTTTTGTTTTCTAGTAGGTACGTTATAGTAGAGGGTTTTGCATTATATTTCTTGTTTATTCATATTATGATTATTGGATTGTATAAGAACTTTTCCAGTTTCCTTCTATTTTTTTAAATTTTATTTTGAATTTTCAAAGTGATCTGGTGTTTTTTTTTTAATCTGTCGATGTTTGTTGACCGTTCAAATTGAATTGAGTGTAGCCCTTATATATTATCTAGGTACTTGAAATAATGTTTTCGACTTTTATCAATTCATTTGAGTTTTTTCCTCAATTTGTTCTTCTAGGTTCAATGAAAAGGAGAGAGGAATTTGAAGAAAAATCGTCTCAAAATTGAGAAAAACGAAAGAATAGGTTTTCAAAACTAAAACAGTCGTTTCATTTTCTCAGATCGATTACGGATAATATTATGTTTCTAAATCACTACAAACCGAATAGGAATCATTTACACTTTTTTTATATATTTTTTTTGTTGTTGTTCAGGGGTTCCGGCCCCCAAGGAGAGAAATCTGAAACCAGACACAGGGTAGGATCGCGACAAAACTCTTCCTACCCGTGTGTCTCCGCACTAGAGTTTACGAAAAGAAAAAGAGAGAACTCTAAACAGGTCTTTATGGTCTTTAGCTGGCTTTTTGTGTGGCCTCTGATATATCCTAGTCTGGATAATGTGTTGTTGATAATTGAAGTTCTATCGCCATCTACAACCACAAACAGTGACTGACAAACCTCTTTTGATTTACAACAATCAGTGTTGCTAGATCTTTTCGTTTTGTGGTAGACAGCGTGCCCATATGACACCGTCCGACGCTCAAAGTGACAAAATAGGTGTGAGTAACGTCTTTTATTTGGTCCCAAGTCCAAGAACCTTTTTCAATTTGATTATCCACAAGGGACAAGAACTAATTCTAAAATACGTGTATTTGTTATTTCGGTGTAGGATAGTGTGATGCAGATTGATTATGTAATTAATGGCTAGCAGTGTAAAGTACTGTGAAGGAAATTCACCAAACGCGTTAGTACGTTTAGTAAAAATATTCTATCCTAAAAAACAGACAAACATTTTACAAACAAAGCCACACTGAGTGTTGCAGTGTAGAAAAGTGTAAAAATGTGTGCACTAGTGGAGCATAACAAACACACTTATAGTCTGGTTTACATGCGATTTCATTTTGAAGTGAAACTGTCAAATTTCTGCTCGGCAAACGGAAATATATGGCGTAAGCGTGACTGAACACAAATTCAATGTAGATGGTAGCATATGATTCCCGTTTACCAAGCGGAAATTTTAACATAAGAATTTATAGGACGGTAGATGATTGTCAATAACGTCATGCGCGAAATGTTGACGATCGAAGAACATCCCGTTGTTAGAGGACACACAAATCGACATTCATTACTCCTCATTGAAAACCACTTTTATATCGGAATAATTATAGTCCTCTATAGAACGAAAATATCACGACAATCAATAAAAATACATCCACTTAAACCAGCCATCATTCCATAACAACAACCAGATCACGCAAAGCATAATTTGCATATTAAACAGCAAAACAAACAAATTGAAACTTTCCTATAATAAAATTTCCATGTTGGAGTTCACAAAACTCTTGGCAAAATCCATCATAACAACTTCGTTTAGCCAAAATCCATTTAGCGAAGCCAAAAACCTGTTGTTTACCCGAGATAACATGATAACAATGTTTGCCGATTACAAATAAATAAACAACGTTTGCAGGGTGGCAGGCACAGTGGGGGCCATTGTCACATGCCCCCTTGAAGTTGTCAAAACGCGACAACAATCTTCCAGGGGGCGCAGCATGACCTCCACTCCCGGCAGCGATGCACCTCCTCAGAGTAGGAATTTGAAAATATCCTCTATTAGTGGTGAGTGGAATTAGTTTTGATAAATTCAACTATTTATCGTTTACAGGTAAGCGTAAAATATGGACATCCTCCATGTACGGGCGGCCTCAAACTGTGGCTCTTTCAGGTTTCACAGCGCCGCCCCCGCTGCGGATTGGAACTGACATGGGCATCATTCAGTGTATTCGTCACATAGTCAAACAAGAGGGCGCCATGGCCTTGTTTAAAGGTTGTACCTCTTCATCTTAAACAACCACTTATCAAATATTGTAGGTCTGGGGCCAAATTTGATAGGCGTAGCCCCATCTAGGGCGGTGTACTTTTCGACGTACTCCCAAGCCAAGCGGTTCTGGAACAATCTTCTCCCTCCTGATTCACCGGTGGTGCACGTGTGCTCCGCCTCGTGCGCAGGCTTCATGGCCAGCACCCTGACCAACCCGATTTGGTTCGTCAAAACCCGGCTACAGTTGGATGTGAACAAGGAGAACCCCATGACGGCAATGCAGTGTGTGCGGCAGATTTACTCCAAAACTGTAAGACTTCAGTTGTTCGTGAAGCTTTATTATGGTCACTTTACAGGGCATTCGAGGGTTCTACAAGGGTATTACCGCCTCCTACATGGGCATATCCGAAACTATAATCCATTTTGTAATATACGAAGCCATAAAGGCGGAAATAATCGCATACCACGCGCACGATACCGACCAACGCAGCTCCAAGGACTTCTTGGAGTTTATGGTGGCAGGTGCGATTTCCAAAACAGTAGCCTCGTGTATAGCCTACCCCCATGAGGTGGCGCGGACCAGGTTGCGAGAGGAGGGTTTTAAGTATACAGGGTTCTGGCAGACGTTGCATTTGGTGTTGAAGGAGGAGGGATTGAGTGGGTGTTATAGAGGATTGACGACGCAACTAGTGCGCCAGATTCCCAACACTGCGATTATGATGTCGACTTACGAGGCTGTGGTGTATATTTTAACTACAAGGTTTAATACGGAGTTTTATCAGAAGGAGGAGCACTAACACGATAGTGAAGTGTGGGTTATATTTACGCTTTATTAGGTTTTAATTTTGGACGGAAGAGAGTGATGATAGTCAAGTGTTGAGTGTCTAAATTTATTGTTGTTCCTAGAAAGATGCGCTATGGTTGTTTAATTTCTTTTTTTGGTTAATCGAATATATTTAGTTTTGAAATTTGATTGTTTTTTTTTTATTTAGTGAAAAATTGATTGCGAGAAACAGCCGAAGGACCAGAATCAATGATTTTCCAACAACTAGATATAGCCCGACGTCTCTTTGTGTGTCACATGTTTATACATTGAGGGGAGAGAGGAATTCTTGCGAGTTTGCCAAGTTGCAAATTTAATAAGTACCTTGTATGCAAGGTATTTTCATTCTAATTAAAAATACTCTATACACTATGAGTGCATCTCCGGTGGTTACCAATTATATAATATGTACATTTTTAGATCACTAGTGATAATAAAACATTTTCAATGAGACCCATATTTTTCCATGAACCTTGGTTACTTATGTAGACACGATGCAACGAAATACATCTGGCAACACGACACAAATGCTCATTTGAGATCAACCAATCACAGCTGATAGTCATTGTAACCAATCATAGCCTGTAGCTCCCTTGGAACACTGTTGTCGGCTTGTTCAAAATTCAATAGTTTGAAGGCCGAACAGCTGATTAATGTGAACAAAACTTATCAATAATTAGTAAATTATAACTGTCCTATAATACATCAACGATATTGAAACAAATGAAAAATTAAAACATAACCTCGTTAATACACTGGTTAATCCTTTTTGATAAAAAGTGAAAACTCCGAGTGCTTTTTATTTGCAACAAGGCAACGTTGAACGGATTCAACTGACGAGATATGAATAATAACATGTTTATTATAGTGACAAACAATTTGCCTGGAATCTAGGGTGTACGCTAGTTCTAGTGAGTTCTATGTTCTAAGAGTAAAACGTTATATTTTGAAAAACAGGTGGCCGAGTGAAATTCAGGCCGATGTTAAACCATATTTTCTTAAAAGGAATGAACTTGTTTTAGATCAAGATATCATTCTGTGGGGACAAAGAGTGGTGACTGCAAGGAAAATTGTTGGAAGAACTACACAATTCAGCACACCTTGGAATTGGCAAAATCAAGTCTATGGCTCGTGGATACTTATGGTTTCCAGGCATAGACGGGAAAATAGAAGAAATGGTAAAATCCAAAGACCAGAATTGTCAGTTTCCAGAATTTATAACTTGTAGAGTTATTCTTATTCTTGCTCTTTGCAGAGGTGAATTCAGCATCAAATTTGTATCAATAATCAATGGAAAATATACATGGTGTTCCACGAAAGATTGCGAGAAATAGGCGAAGGAACAAAGTTATCGGTTCTAGAAAATAATTTATATAACTTGAAAACGAAACGAAATGTTTTTTTCTTGTTCTTTATAGAGGTGGATTCAGCATCAATTTTTGTATTATAATCAATGGAGATTATACAAGGTGTCCCACAAAGATTGCGAGAAACGGGAATGGCCAAAAGTTGTCAGTTTTCATCACTTGATAATTTCTAACTTGAATTTGAAAGCGAAAAGAGATATTCTTTTGCTCTCTACAGAGATGGATTCAACATAAAATTTTGTATTATAATCAGTGAAAATATACAGGGTGTCGCACAAAGGTTACGAGAAACGGGAATATATGCCAAATAAAGTTGTCAGTTTCCAGAAAATAATTTTCAACTTGAAAACGAAAAGAGATTTTGCTCTTTACGAAGGTGGATTCAGCATCAATGTGTGTATTATAGTCAATGCTGATTATACAGGGTGTCACATAAAGATTGCGAGAAGCGTGAATATATGCCAAATAAAGTTGTCAGTTTCCAGAAAATTATTTATAACTTGAAAACGAAAAGAGATGTTTTTTGGCTCTTTACAGAGGTGAATTCAGCATCTTATTTTGTATTATAATCAATGAAAAATACAGCAGGGTGTCCGACATGAAAAACGGGAAGGACCAAAGTTTTAATCCATGAAAAAACATACAGGATGTCTTATTAATTTGGGAACTACCGTCATATAAATTAAACAACTCCAAAATAACTCTATATTATTCAAAGTTAAATCACATTATCATTCCTATTTGTCCGAGTCCACCTGCCCATTCTAATAACTCCGGCAACCCTGCTGAGCAATTTCCCTTTGGGACCATCAGCCACCAATCTCTCATCCTCGGCATTGTTAACGGGCAACGTTGCCGCCTCCTCCCTCCTACAATCCGCATCTATGATAATCTCCAACGCTGCAACCTCACATTTAGTCTAACATTAAAAACTCCACCTCAATGACCTTTTCTCAAATCGACATGCTCCATATCTTGATTGCTGATTATTTTCAGCCGTTTGCGAAATTTAATGGCAATTTTTTTTCGCTTGTAATCCGCCTCGATTTCCTGTTTGGTGCGGGGCACACGGATTTTGATGCAACAGCATATAAAAACCACTGCAATGGTTCGTGCAATTTATGGAAAAGTAGCAGGATGACTTACCAATAACCCCAAAGGCGCACAAACAAAAGAACATTAAATGCCAGATGCGGAAGTGGGCCCCCTCAATGGCAGGCCGCTCAATCCACGGTTCGTTGTCGCTATTGGGGTTGGCCTCGAAAGTGGCAAAAGACATGTTGGCGTATGCGGGGATAAATCGCTACTAAAGGGTTTCGTGGGCCGCACCCTTAATTAGTGACACTCCCTTTTTGTGATTGCGGCATGGAATTCAATCAATCAAAATTTCGCGCTTTAATAAGGAAGTTAAGGTGATACAAGGGATTATTTTGAACTAGCGCCAAAAAGGCATTTATGCTGCAACGCTCAAATTTATTTATCCCAAGGACCTGCCGGCAACAGTGTACGTTGGTCGTTCCCAAGTCCATGAATCAAAGCGTTGATCCATGTCAAAGAAGACGGCAACACTGCTATAGGCTACAATGTCCGCGCCCCCCTGTCAAAATCTGTCAATTTCTAGTCACTTCATGTGTCAGATCACATAATGGGCATGCCTAATCATAGGAGTTGTACGTGAGAGACAAGGATGGCATGATGGGGTTGTTGATCGGAGGGTTAGTATGATGTGGGCAGGGTTGCCAACTGGCGTGGAAAGTAGGGAGAACTTTTCATCCTCCATAAAGACACTTGGGGGTGAAACGATTTGTGCTAGTGAATTAAATTGACAAAACGTTGAAGGATTGTGATGCATGCGTCAAAAAGTAGTTCGTAAGAGTTGACTTCATGCATTGTTATAATGATAGTAATAAATTGTTATCCAAGAAATTTATCCAGAAAGATACGGCAACCTTGCAACCGTCTGTACTGCGGCTCGGAAAAGAGGTTTGATGTAACCTTTTTCATAGAAAAATTACGGGACACATATAAATAGGGTCCGGATTAGAGTGTCAATTTGTGGATAACGGTTGGAAAAAATCGCGTCCATGCATTGTTCATGATAAAAATGTCTGTCTAGTTACGTTTGCGGGGGTGCGGAATTTCTTCTATTTCCTCGACACGCTGGGCAAAAAGCAAACGAGCAAACTGGCGACGGACAGCGGCAGTGCCAAGTCAAATATGGCTTCTAATTCGGGCCGAATTATTCAAACTAATTCGGCATGGTTTCAGAAAAAGATCAATCTGAGGCCGCAACATCGCGGGGTCCATTTGGTCACCGAGGAAATTCTAAGGCAGATACCCGAATTAAGTCAGTTTGCTATGGGGCTCTGTCATATACAGAGTGAGTATTGTTTATGTTTTATGTTGCTTATCTAGTTAGTTTTGCTTATCTCTGTTTTGTGGTGTTTGACGGTTGAACTTAACATTTTGGTAATTTCCCAGGATTTTCCGGTTCATTTTTGTCAAAGGTGTGTTCTTTTGGATATTTTTATTCAACATAAACCTCTCACGTTAACGTTAACGTGATTTTTGTGCAATCACTTCTGATTTTCATCATTCTCGGTCCTTGTAAACGATGGTTATTCACATATTTTGTGCTCTTTAATTGTGAAGTTGGAAAATTATACGTGATTTAGGCTATTTTGATGCTAGACTATTTTAGGCGTATTGATCATAACTAGTAAGGAAGTTACAACACATAATCTAGCAAGAAAAAAAAATTTCATTCGACATTGACAAGTATGGAACATTGGAACGTCAATGAACGGGCGCAATGTTGCCAACTTTTATTACAATGAGTTTATTTTCATTACTTAATCGTTTTCAACCAATGAAAAAGATCTTATTCCATCACTCCACTGTGAAAGTCAATCAGAAAAAGAGACGGAGAGGGGAAAATATGACGTCATCGGTGTCCAGCGACTGCAGTTGACTGAATTCTGTCAATCTGTCATTCGATCGCATCGGTCAGCATCGCATCGTGTCATGTGTCATTCGCAAGGTTGCCGGAACCACTGTTTCAACAGAAGATCCACTGATTTCGCCCATGGGTTTCGGTTCTACTGTTTTTGATAGGGATCATCTGGCAACACCTGACACAGATGACGTCATGACCGTAAAAGTGAGGCAACCTGTTATATACTGATCTTGATCAATATCAACCTTTGAAACGGCTGACTTGGTCAAGACTGGGCTAACCTAACCCCACTCTGTCCTCCAACAGTTAAAATGGTCAATGCATTGAACTCCCTACTGGTACGTGTAGTACGAGGTTTCTATATAACAGATTGCATCGGTCTGCATCTTATCGTGTCATGAGATCTGTGTCAGTTGTTGCCAGATGATCCCTATCAAAAACAGTAGAACAGAAACCCATGGGCGAAATCAGTGGATCTTTTAAAACAGTACTTCTGGCAACCTTGCGAATGACACATGACACGATAAGATGCAGACGGATGCAATCGAATGACAGGATTCAGTCTACTGCAGACTCTGGACACCGATGACGTAATATCCCCCCCCACCCCATCCCTCCGTCTCTTACCTCAGGCGAAGTGAGGCAACCTGCTATATAGAAACCTTGAGTTGAGATTAGTTTTGTTGTAAACACTTGAAACAAACTGGTACTATAGGGTGTCCACCCTAAAGTGTTCCCATCCCTGTAAAATTTTTGTTTATTAACCGATTTTCATTTTTTGTTGTTGTTTGATAGGTCTTGAAAAACACTTTTTGAGCATATGCGAAATTGGTTCCAGGAGCGTACTTATGGGTAGTTGTGAGGGGTCAAATTTCAGAAAATTGATATAAGGGCATTTTTTGGTAAAACATTGTTAACGGAATCTCAATCAGCATCACCAAAATCTACGAGGTGCATTTTTTTTCTAGAAAATGCCGTTATATCATTTTCTGGAATTTGACCCCTTTCAACCCACACAATTATCATCAGTACACTCCTGGAACGAATTTGGCATATTATTATGCTCAAAAAAGTGTATGTCGAGCCCTACCGAACAAAAAATTTTTTTTGAAAACCGGTGAATGAACAAAAATTTTACAGGGTTGGGAGCACTTTAGGGTGGACACGCTGTATGATTTCTGTTTGGTAAGCGGAAATCTATCACTTCCACTTTGAAGTGAAATTGAATGTAAATTCTACGTAACAAAAGGATGGAACTCCAAAACAGAAATTAATCAAAACATGTCCAAATTCAACATCAGTGAGATAAGGAACGAAACTAATAAAATGGGTCCCCGTATAGAGTTTGCATAAATAAATATTGGGGCACTATAAGAAGATAAGTACGTGGACATTACTGCGCATGCGTTAACGACTAAACGTATACGTGAAAAGAATACCAGGTTTGTCTGGTGCCATCTTATGGTAAGAATGTGAGACGGGCTGCCACCAACAACATAAAACATACGATACACAGAACCGTGAAATGTCATTAAACCACTCGTCTAGAAATTCCGGACTCGGCTCCTTCGTCGCCTCGTCCATAATTACCTTGACTCGTACTTTAACAAGTAATTTCCCGACCTAGTAACGTGAATGACTACTTAGTGATGCTAATTTCCCTCTATAGTTCTCCACACTAGCGCTAGCTTAGCCCTGAACGAAAGTTGGGACCCGGACGTGAGAGACGACATGGAAATGATGCTGAACAAAATTGTTCCTGAAGGACTGCCCTACCGGCATTCTTGCGAGGGACCAGACGATATGGTAAGACCACCCTAGTCCATTTTTTGTTATATCCTGTTGTTCAACAGCCCGCCCACGTAAAAGCCTGCTTCCTAGGCTCCTCCCTGACCATACCGATAACGGAGGGCAAACTAAACTTGGGCACGTGGCAGGGTGTGTGGCTGTGCGAGCACCGGGACCATGCGGGTTCCCGAAAACTGTTGGTCACTCTAAACGGGTGTCTGCGGGACGCCAATTGCACCCCTTTGAGTCCGGTCAGTCCAATGGCGTCGACGAGCAGTTAGGGAAAGCACTCGGGGCATTCCTTGTCGAAACACTGACCGGAATGGCCCCGAGTTTTCTGCTCCCAACGGTTTTGGTGAGCATGCATTTATCGACAATATGTACATAGATGTACATTGTACTATAATTCTATAGGCTAGAGTACATTCCAAGGTTTTGTAAGACGGAACAGTGGTTTTTGTCGGTTTTTAATATATTTTTGTTTTTTGATTTTGTTTTTTTTTCCGTGTGCATGTCCAGTGGCGAAGCTTGTTCTATATTTTTGGTAACAGCTGGAGTGGATAAAAGAAATGAGTTATAAACAATAAACGAGGAAAAGGTTCTTCTTCGTTTTTGAGATATTCCGAGGACTTCATTGAAAAAAGCGAAGAGTAACAGCAGGGTTTGGCCATTTCTACTAGTCCTAAGATACAGGAACGACCAAATTAAACAGATCTCTATCAGGGTAGCCATTCTTTCTGAGTTTCGGACATGTTCATAGAATTTTAAACAGGTTTCGTCAGTGATATTGATGGAAAAATTGAAGATCTTTTCGATGGTACCATCAGCGTTTTGCTATCTTTACTAGTCCGGAAGATACAGGATGTTTAATTTGGTCGTTAGATCTCTATCAGGGTAGCCAGCTTTATTCTTCCTCAGATTCTGACATGTTCATAGAGTTTTCAAGAGATTTCTTCAATGTTATTTATGAAAAATGTAAAGATCTTTCCGATGATACCATCTGTTATCTCTACTAGTCCGGAAGATACTGGATGTTTAATTTGGTCGTAAGATCTCTTATCAGGGTGGCCAGCTTGATGCTGCCTCAGATTAAAGATCTTTCCGATGATACCATAAGTGTTTTGCTATCTCTACCAGTTTAGAAAATAAAGAATGATTTGTTAAACCTTGTCGTTTGATCACAAATCTTTATAAGGTTAAGCAACTTTATTTTCCCTAAAGCCGCGTACAGACCATTGCGACAAAGAGCGCAAAACATTTGTGAACGTTTCCGACGTTGCTTCGGAAACACAACCGCGCGCATATATGAGGGCGCTACCGTCCAAATTGACATGTTTTGTAACGATCGCGAATGTTTTGCTTCAAAATTTATGATTTTGCGTCGTTGTCGCCACCAGACATGTACGTTATTTTGCATGGCAACGAATTCATGAATCGGTCTTATCATTCAATTTTTGCGCCAAAAATCACTGTATTTCCCAATAAATATATTTAGGCGCTGTGGATTATTTTCTAGCTACTTTAAGGAATAAAAGTCCAAACAATATTTACACACAAAAGACTACAATTCGTTACTGCACCGAGCAACTTTAAAAAAAGGCAACAATTCTGGCACCAGTTTATTTCCAATTTTGTCCGCCATTTTGTTGGTGGGTGTAAATAACGTCATACGGGTTTTTGTAAATAAACGTATTTGTTACCGACGTGTCTGTCTTCCTTCTTATTGATTTGTTGATATACAGGGTAAAAATGGTTTTATCGTTTCCATCCGCCATTTTCAGATTCCCCTAAGACGTATGAATATGAAAGGAATAAATTCACGACTTTTAAGTGTTTGCACGTTGTTATTCACACGATTTTTTAGATTATTCGGTTCGGATAGGGTGTTTAGCTCAATAGGCTCACGGCTTACGAGGACGACAATTTATTAGAAGTGTTTCGCGGTAGGATTGTTGCGGGATTACAAATTAGATTCACGAATTTTGTACATATAAACGTTGTTTCTTGATTGCATTTTTTACATTTCGTCACCATAAAGTGTTTATTGATATTGTTGTGTTTTGTTTGTAGTGCTTGTAAATAAGTTTGGCAACGTTGCGACTGTTCGTGGGGATAGGTGCGACGTTGCCTCAATAACCATCCAATCGCACAAAGAATTGCGGGTTAGAAGATTAAATTGTAAACGTGCCTATAGCTCTGCGTGTGCTCGTTCCATCAAAATAAAACACATCACGATGGTACCAGGGCACGCAAACCTAGATACTAGAACGGCAAAAATACGGTGCAATTTTCGATTTGCTGTAAATTGTACATTTTAGATTTTGGACCTTTGCCACTAAGCGAGCTTCGTTGCGCGTCCCACCGGATTTAGCGTTTAGCGTACTACGTGTTGTTTTCCAATCGCACTGGACGATATTTTTTGACCCATCCGTCCTCGATGTATAACTAAATGTAAATTGTACCTAATTATGCTTAAATGATAAAATTCAGCTCCGCCTTTTCGTGAGAAATTCCGTATTTTTGCCCGGATTTCCATCGATTCAAGTCTATAAGTATTCGATTGTTGCAATCGACTGTGACGTTATTTTGACGATTAGACAGCTATATTGTCAGTAGCTGTCTATTGTAGCGCAAAATAAGCGTGTTTAGGGTAATTTATTGAGGATAGGTCACTGCCACTATTGCAAAACAAATCTGTAAATAATTATTATGTTTTTCTCGATTGGTTTTTTGATGGATTTGCTCACAGATCGAGTATAATGGCAAATAAATTGGCATATCAAAAATCGGCTTTTTTGCGGCGCGCGACCTTTTTCAACGAATCTGTGGGTAAACGGAACAAAAAACCGATCCTACTTGTACGTACTGAGTACTTAAAGAGGGTGAGATTTTAAATTTAAATGAAATATCAACCGCTTTCGATGCGGCTGATCTTGCGTTCTTTATTGTACCTAGCGCATAATTTGCATAAATGAAATAAAGAAATATTCTACATTTTGTTTTATTCCGTCCCTTTTTTCAAACAACCCTTTTTATCCACATTTCGTATTCTTCTTGTATTCGAACTAATTGAAAACACCTCGTATTGACTGCATGAAAAAGAACTTGTTCACTTATCAAAAGCACCCCGTAAGACATATCATTGATAAAAAAAAAAACGCACCTATATGTATGACTTGCGCATGTGCCGTCAAAACCAGATTGCCAGACAACATGGCAAGGGTGCGTTTTTTCTGGGCATCTTATACAAATAGTCTCGCCCCCTAACGGAAATATTTTCGTTTTACAGAAATCTCTTATTTATTCTCTGTGTGTCAGTCAAATCAATATGGCGTCCTCTAGTAGTGCGTAGTGATGTTAACCATAGTGCTGCAATTATCGGAATTTAATGGAAATCCTCAAGAATAAAGTGAGTGTTTGAACTTTCCTTATATTTATCTCATGATAACGTGAAAACAACCATGTTTTTTCCAGTTAATTTTTTGAAATTCGTAGATACCGGATCGGCTAATGTTATCTGAACTCCCTTCCCTGTCGGATTCGGTTCAAATAGTTCATCAAAGGCAACTATTTATCGGTGTTTATTAAATTGATGGTTATAACGTATAAATTATGGCAGAAATAAAGAAAATTGGCAAAAATATTTATGTTTACGTCATGCGCTATAAGATTATGACCTGTCAAATTTCTCCGGGCGATGTTGCCGGTACGGCGCGTATTTCTAGGGTGTGGAAATGGCATGATAGTCCAGTCAAATCTGGTTGAATTACACCTTAACATAGATTACAAATCAACGAACGGGCCCCCTAAGTGATGAAAAGACCGATTCGAAACGAAATTCAACGTCAGATTTGGGTCGACAAATAGAAAGATACTGAAAAGAAAATAATCGACAGTGGAATGTGGTTTAGTGTCCATGCAGCGGTCTGGCGGTTAGTCTGTTTACTTTATCAATTATTGTTGTATTACATTAAAAATAACACTACGATGGAGCTGTGTTGCCATCACGTGAAAATTATCTGTAGTTTAGAGCATACATTAATTTTCAGTCTAAATTTTGTTTGCAAGTTCACTCAAATTCAGTGCTAAAACTCCTTCACGAGACAGCTTTGTCACATGCTCCAATGCAATGTTGCCAAACTTCCCTTAACTTTATTATTTTAATCTTTAATAAACACTAAAACTTCATAACTTTGGAATCTTCAAAGTGTGTTATTTTTTTTTCCTACGGTGCATCGTTTGGAGGATATAAAGAACAATAAATTACTCTAAGAGGGTGCTTTGCATATTTTGAAAATCGTTGCTTTTACGGAATAGTATAAGAAGACGTTTTTTTGTATAGAATTTTGAAATCCTCAAATTTTATTTTTTACAATTTTTCGTCACGACGGTGGATTCTTGAAGAAATATAAATTACCCAAAGAGGGCGCTTGGTGTATTATTGCGAGAATCGTTGCTTTCACGGAAAAATAGCTCGAGACGCTTTTTGTAAAGAGTCTTTCAATCCATCAATTTTGTTTTTTATAGATTTTGGCAACGATGCTCGCAACGGCAGATATTTGAAGAAATCTATATTACCAGCAGGGGGCGCTTCTTATATCTACAGGGTGAGTCGGGAGCAACGGACACAAATTTCAGGGACGCATCCCTGAGCTAATTTCTTAAAAAAAGTCCGTATAAGTGTTGAACCTTTTAAAAAATGTAAAATGTACGCCACTGACTTCATTGTGATTTTTATTTTTTTTCTCAAATGAAGCAAACTAAAATAAAACTGTCTTGCCTCTTGCATTTTTTGTACCTGGCCTCGTTTCACTTGTTTTAAAATACTTTACCCGTTCAAAAAAAAAAAAAAAAAAATATTTTGGGAAATCAGAATTTTTTGTTTTTTTTGAAAACGAAGCCATACACGAGAAAAATTTGAGAGGCAAAAAAGTTGTATTTTTGGTTGTTTTATTTGAGACAAAAATGAAAATTACAAGAAAAACAGTGGCGTACATTTATTTCACAAAAATATTCGGTGAGATGCGACGACACTGTCGGTCCAAGTCCAAGCAACATTTGTAAAAACCCGATTTTATTTTCAAAGTTCAACTCTGTATCTTAAAAACAATAAACTTCCGGACCTATGTTTATATAGACTTTTTTTCTTGAAATTAGGTCAGGAAAATGTACCTGAAATTTGGTCCGTTCCTCCAGATTCACCCTTTATATCTAGAGAATCTCTGCTGTTTTTTTTTTTTTGACTATTTTTACTTGTATACAGGTTGTCCCAGATAAAAGTAACTACATGGGGATTTCAGAATCGGTGAGACGTCGCCGCCTAAATGGAAGACAATTTTTGTATTTGTATGCCCAAAAATGATCTTTGTTTTTTTTTGAATCGATAACGTTATGTAGATACAGGGTAAAAAAGGAAAATGTCCATTTTTGAAAAACCACTCCAATTTTCAGGACATGGGTGAGAGGATTCAACGAACGGCGTCCAAAAAAATTGTAGGCCCACTATGTTGCATCCGGCCGAGGTCAACTCGTGTTTTTCTTATGAACACCATATTGAATTTTACCATTTTCAAAATCATCATTACAAACGATCTTCAAAAATATATCTCCCATGAAAAAAAACAGACTTGACTTTGGCTGGACGCAACATAGTAGGTTTACATTTTTTTTGACGCCGTTCTTAGAATCATCGTAACCTCTAACTAATCCATAGCATGAAAATTTTAAAATGTCAGCCTTTATACTAAGCAAATAATTGTGGTTTTTAAAAAATATACATTTTCTTTTTTCACCCCGCATCTACAGTGTGACCCATTTGTTTTGGGAACACCCTGATAAAAAGTTTATTTCTTAACCGATTTGTTTCGTTTTTTTTTTGGATTGTAGAGCTCGAAAAATTGTATATTCTTGGCAAAAAGTGACCTTCGCCATTTTGACTTCAAGGCCTACTATGTTAGTTTTTAAGAGCAAAATTTCAGGAAACCATATTAGCGATTTTTTTAGAAAAAATCTGTGTGCGCCACTGGATTCAGCATCCTTTAAAACGGGTCTATACAAATTTTCAACCGAAAATATCAAGTTGAAAAAAATTAAAAATTCGCACTTTAACAATCTTTGATTCTATCAAAAGAAATGATAAATGCATTGAAGTTGATGGTGGTTTGGTAGAAGTTACAAATGTTTAGTTTTATGTAATTTTTAATTGTTTTGATAGAATCAAAGATTGTTAAAGTGCGAATTTTAAATTTTTTTCAACTTGATATTTTCGGTTGAAAATTTGTATAGACCCGTTTTAAAGGATGCTGAATCCAGTGGCGCACACAGATTTTTTCTAAAAAAAACGCTAACATGGTTTCCTGAAATTTTGCTCTTAAAAACTAACATAGTAGGCCTTGAAGTCAAAATGGCGAAGGTCACTTTTTGCCAAGAATATGCAATTTTTCGAGCTCTACAATCCAAAAAAAAAACGAACCAAATCGGTTAAGAAATGAACTTTTTATCAGGGTGTTCCCAAAACAAATGGGTCACACTGTACATTAGGGTATCGATTCAAAATAAATCAGAGGTAGAATATTTTAGGACATACGAATATGCTGATTTTCATTTCTTCAAGCAACGCCGTATCTCTAACCTTTTCCAATATCCCCATATTGTGCCATGTAGTTACTCTTATCCGGAACACCCTGTATTAACATTTTTGCCAGAAAAAAACTAACCCAAACTAATTTGAACTGACACTAATAGACCAAAACTAACCCAACACGACCAAAACTAATCGAAACTGAACAAAAACCTGGACTTACCCAAACTAAACCAAACAGGCCCAAACCTACTCAAAACTAATCCAAATTGATCAAAACTAACTCAAAGAAACCACAGAATAAACCTCAAAAAAAGTCCCCGTCAAAATATCAAAAAACTTGACTTTCAATTATTATTGAATTTGGTAAATCAGCTTTTTGTTTTTTGTTTTTGAAACTGACCAAAACTAGCCCAAAGTTATCAAAACTAACCCAAAATAAATCAAAAACTAGCCCAAGCTTACCAAAAATAACTAAACTGATTAAAAAACGGACTCAAAAACCAACTCAAAATGAACCAAAACTAATCCAAACAAACCACAGAAATCTAACCCAAACTTGCCAAATAATTATTAAACTGATCAAAAAACGGGGCTCAAACTAACTCAAAATAAACCAAAAAAACCACAGATTAGACCACAAGAGAAATGTCCGTGTCAAAGTTTCAAAACTCTTGTAGTCTAAGATCCGAATAGGAAAACGACCTTCACCCATCTGTTTATTTGATGAGAAGTATCTTAGATCAAATTTGATAGTATTAGAAAGAGTATCGTGAGGTGGTTGCCTAGAAATTTCGGTCCAGTCTATGATTAATTAAAATTACAAGAACCTTTTTTTTTTTTTTATTTCTGAATAATTCATATACCAAATGATGCAGTCTACAGAATATGCAAACGATAGGTTGTCTAGTATTTTTGGTCATAACTATTATGTTGCCAGGTATATATTTATTTCCCGAGATATTCTAATAGGCGCATTATCTGGTGCCCATATTCACGAAATTGAAACTGTCAATTTTCATAGCCCGGCAACCGTAACCCATGACCGATTTTTCTCAGGCAACCTTATACCACCTCGTTCTTGACGAAATTGTCTTTAATTTGATGTATGATTTATTGATGGGTGCAAATTACTACTATCGACTAACCTCTTTATACCTGGCAACCTAATGCTAATGGTAATGGTAAAGGTGGAGGGGCAAAGCCTGGCGTGTGGCCCTTTTCGCCATCCCCGCTTGGCCGACCCAACTACTCAAACCGGCCCGTTCTTGTCGTAAATAGGAGCAGACTATCCCAGCTCAGGTACCCCAACTCTTCCCTGGGGATGGTGGCTGTTCCTAGGACCTTCCTCCTCTAGCCACTCCACCTGTTGCAAACTCCCAGCAGGTGGTAGGAGGCTTCCTCCGTCCTTCTGCAGTGGGGGCATAGGGGTTATCTGCTTATTCCTAACAAATTCAGGTGTCTGTAGAGCCTGCAATGACCTGTCAGAATGCCAACGATGGTGCTCAGTGCCTTCCTGTTCTTGTTCAGCAATTGGGCCGTCCTTGGCCTGTGAGGTTCTGATATCGTTTCTTTGGCCTGCCTGTATAATGGATTACTGTTCCAGTTCTCAACTGTCCTCACCCACGCCCATTAGTTGCGAGTGCGTGAGATTAGTTGTTTACCAAGGCCTAGAAATGGTTCCGGTCTGGCAACCTAATAGTTATGACTCATGACCAAAAAATTCTTGGCAACCTATCGTTTGCATATTCTGTAGACTTCATACTTTTATTTGGTATCTGATTTTTCCAATAAACAAGTGAGTAAAGATATAAAAAACTAGTACAGTATTCAAAGAGCGGGAAATGGTGGATATCACTCACAAGGATGAGGTCTGAGTGAGTAATAGCCATTTCCCGCGAGTAGAATAATATACTTTTTGTATGATTATTCAATAATTGAAGCAAACTTTGCAATATTGATTTTCATTTGGACCGCACTTTTTGACGACTGTACTTAAAGTGAGGTTAGGTTGTTAACATAATGTAAAACAACAAGTATGGACGGTCAAATGGGCTGTTTCAAAATGATGAATTTGAAGGTTGACATTTTGTTGAATGTTCTGATTGGTTCTAAAACAGTGGAGTAATGACATTTGATCATTTCATTGGTTAAAAACAATTGAGTAATGAAAAAAAAGTCACTGGTATGAGTAACGAGTTACATTAACCAATAGAAAGTGGATGTATAATACATCTATTATTGAATAGTCATAGAAAAAAATTATTTTTGTACTCTTAATAATTGATCATAGACTGAACCAGAATTTCTTAGGCAACCAACTTGAAACATATTTCTTTTCATGTTGAATTTGATATAAAACACTACTTCTCCTTCTCATCGAATAAACAGATGGGTGATGATCGTCTCCTATTCGGATCTCCTACTATTGACTTCCAATTGAATTTGTTATATCAACTTTCTCTTTTCAAACCTAACCCAAAGTAATAAAAACCAACCTAAATTGACCAAAACTTATTCGAACGGTTCAAAAAACGGACCAAAATCAACTCTATTTGAATCCACACTAACTAAATGGGCTCAAACTAACCTTAATTAACCTAAACCAGTCAAAACTAACCCAAATCAGCCGGGCTAAAACTAACTAACACTAATCTTAACTGAGCGAAAACTTGCAAATTTAATATGGAATACATAAACCCGATTTGCACTCCACACCTCCCGGACTACAACTCACCCAACGCACAAAGCGACAACACCGCCCACCATACAGCTGACGTCCACATATGCGCAGTCGATCAGTCCGTCGATGCATTTTGCAACTTTTGCATACCAATGTCGGACGTGTAGTTCCGGCTCGAATTTACTTTAAATTTGAAAAAAAAACCTTCAACAATCCGGAAAACCCATTCGGGCATCGCAACGAATCGCTACCAATCGACACAAGGACGGGTTTTTCCGGGTTATTTTGCGTGAAACGACGAAAATAGGGGCGTTTTGACATGTGTCAAAACTAGGAGGGCGTAGTAAGTACCAGAAAATCGGGGATTTTCCGCAGTTTTCCACAAGAGGAAATTCAGTACCGGCAGTGCCTTTTCGCCTAGGTGGTATTTGGTGGATTTGGGTGCGGTTCAGCTGGAATTACGGAGAAGGTATGTGGCAAATATGGTACCTTTGGTGGGCCGGTTGTTTTTGGGGGGTTTTTACGTAATTTTTGCCTGAAACTCCACATTAAGTATCCATCAGTTTAAAGTAACGATTTATCACAATTCCTTTTTAAAAGCCCGGAATTTTTGCAAAATATCACGTTAATCATGCACCTTTATCATTAATCTAACTAAACGTAGAATTTTTGCATAAATTACCACATTTTTCTCGTTAAAGTCAATATTGTGTTTGTTCGCGGTTCATTGTTTTTAATTCATCATATTGCCACGTCTTGTAAATTTTTCTGCTTTGTGATTGTTGAAAATTATTTTTTTTTATCTGACTGATCATTATTTTTTCATTGCCTTGGGCATTGACCCCCCAAATATCACAATATTTGATGCCAAAACACAAATTTGATTTTTTTCCATATTTTTATGCTATTTTTTTAACCAACAATCCACCATCTTTTACATTATCCAGCGATTCTTAGTTGTTTTTGAAGTTTTTTTAATTTAAATATACACCAAATAATTGATGAATGACAATAATGAACGAGAAGAATCCATACATAATGTTCTTATTTTTCCATTTGGCTTAATAACTTCCACTATGGAAAAATTCCAACCATCTAAAAATAGAAATCCGAAGATTTACGATCAAAAGGGCGTAACTCAGACGCGTTTCCTGCTTCCATCTCGCTCCATTGAAAAGGGTGAAAGCCCTTTTGGTCCACTGTCTAGACGATTTTGGTGCATTGATCTCGCTTTTCCCAAAAGCCGTTTTCTTGTTGTGTGGTTCCGGGATGATTTTTGCATTCTGTCCAGGGTCAATAGCCCTGGATGCGCCAATATGCCCTCGGGTCAGGTCGATGACGGACGATAATGACCGATTTTTTGGTTCAATTTTTTTTTCTATCGACTAGTCCTATTTTTGGATTTTCGCCCCCCTTTAGGGTACCGCTCATTCAATCAGCGTGACTTTGTTTTTAACACGTAGCTCAAGCAGGTCGGATATCCGGAGTATTTTGTGTTTTTCTTGATGCGGAAGCGTCATTCAAGGGATTTGGTTGTTTGATTGAGAAGATTAATCTATTTAGGCTTTGGAAGTTTGTCAATATTAGAGCGCATGCGTAAGTGTGATAGAACGTGTGAAATTTTTTATCTATTTCGTGGGATATTGTCTCTAATTTTCAAACATTCGCCAAGTCCGAATTTTTTTGAACATTCGCAATTAACGTGAGTTATACAAAATTTTCTCCTCTTTCCAATGAAATTTGTTTCACTAAAAAATATTGAGTACTTTTGGAGTTGTGAATTTATATCTGACATCGTGCACTTTTCAGTGAAAATTTCAGATCGGCATGGTTTATTTTCAAAAATTCGCCAAGGTTTTCCTGAATTTTTTGGAAATTTTAAAATAACATGAGTTATACAAAATATCCTCCACTTCTCAATGAAATTTGTTTCACTAAAAAATATTGAATACTTTTGGAGTTGTGAATTTATATCTGACATCGTGCACTTTTCAGTGAAAATTTCAGATCGGCATGGTTTATTTTCAAAAATTCGCCAAGGTTTTCCTGAATTTTTTGGAAATTTTAAAATAACATGAGTTATACAAAATATCCTCCACTTCTCAATGAAATTTGTTTCACTAAAAAATATTGAATACTTTTGGAGTTGTGAATTTATATCTGACATCGTGCACTTTTCAGTGAAAATTTCAGATCGGCATGGTTTATTTTCAAAAATTCGCCAAGGTTTTCCTGAATTTTTTGGAAATTTTAAAATAACATGAGTTATACAAAATATCCTCCACTTCTCAATGAAATTTGTTTCACTAAAAAATATTGAATACTTTTGGAGTTGTGAATTTATATCTGACATCGTGCACTCTTCAGTGAAAATTTCAGATCGGCATGGTTTATTTTCAAAAATTCGCCAAGGTTTTCCTGAATTTTTTGGAAATTTTAAAATAACATGAGTTATACAAAATATCCTCCACTTCTCAATGAAATTTGTTTCACTAAAAAATATTGAATACTTTTGGAGTTGTGAATTTATATCTGACATCGTGCACTCTTCAGTGAAAATTTCAGATCGGCATGGTTTATTTTCAAAAATTCGCCAAGGTTTTCCTGAATTTTTTGGAAATTTTAAAATAACATGAGTTATACAAAATATCCTCCACTTCTCAATGAAATTTGTTTCACTAAAAAATATTGAATACTTTTGGAGTTGTGAATTTATATCTGACATCGTGCACTCTTCAGTGAAAATTTCAGATCGGCATGGTTTATTTTCAAAAATTCGCCAAGGTTTTCCTGAATTTTTTGGAAATTTTAAAATAACATGAGTTATACAAAATATCTTCCACTTCTCAATGAAATTTGTTTCACTAAAAAATATTGAGTACTTTTGGAGTTTTGGATTTATATTTGAACTTGTACATTTTTTAATCAAGATCTGTATGGTTTATTTTCTAAAATTCGCCAAGCCTTTCCTAAATTTATTGGTAATTCGAAAATTACGTGAGTTATACAAAATTTTCTCCTCTTTCCAATGAATTTGGTTTCACTCAAAAATATTGAGTAGTTTTGAAGTTGTGAATTTAATTCTTACATCGTGTACTTTTTAGTTAAAAACCCAGATTTGCATGGTTCATTTTTCATTTTCAAAAATTTGCCAAACTTTCCCTGAATTTTTTGGAAATTAAAAAATCACGCGAGCAATACAAAATTCCCTCCCCTTTTCAATGAAATTCGTTTCACTTCATACTTTTGGAGTTGTGAATTTGTATTTGAAATTGAACATTTTTTAGTCCAGATCTGCAAAATACATTTTCAAAAATTTGTCAAGCTTTTCCAGAATTTTTTGGAAATTCAAAAATTACGTGAGTGATACAAAATTTTCTCCTCTTTCCAATGAATTTGGTTCCACTCAAAAATATTGAGTAGTTTTGAAGTTGTGAATTTAATTCTTACATCGTGTACTTTTTAGTTAAAAACCCAGATTTGCATGGTTCATTTTTCATTTTCAAAAATTCGCCAAACTTTCCCTGAATTTTTTGGAAATTTAAAAATCACGCGAGCAATACAAAATTTCCTCCCCTTTTCAATGAAATTCGTTTCATTTTTTGGCCTGAGACTCCGTGTATCTGTCGAATCCTGGCGACGGTCGCTTTCCCATTCATTTTATGCAGAGAGCGAAGTGTCGCTATGGAATTCTACAGTACACGGAGTCCCAGGCCAGGTCTGCAAGATACATTTTCAAAAATTTGTCAAGCTTTTCCAAAATTTTTTGGAAATTCAAAAATTACGTGAGTGACTCAAAAATATTCGGTACTTTTGGAGTTGTGAATTTATATTTGAAATTGTACATTTTTTAATCCAGATCTGTATGGTTTATTTTCCAAAATTTGCCAAGCTTTTCTAGAACTATTTAGAAACTTACGTGAATTATATAAAAATGCCTAAATGAAAAACTAACAAAAAGCGTAAATTTAAATGACAATCTACAGGGTGTTGCAAATTCGAGTGTATGCATGGGGATCTCATAAACCGTAAGAGATACAAGGTCGGTTAAATTGAGGCAAAGTTGCATATTTTGATTCTTAACAAAATGCCGTTTTGAAAGCCAAGAAATTCCGACTACGTCCGAAATTATCCGGAAAAAACCGACATTTTTGAAAATTGTTTTAATTTTTTTCTGACCTCATTTGAAAAAATATTTCAAAAAGAATGGAACTTTTTCATTGCAACTTTTTGCCCTTTACAAGATAGCGTTATTAAATCAAAGAACCGACGTTTCGTCTATGCTCATCAACTTTGTTTTTTTAAATATGGTCCTGGATTTTTTATTACGGATTTCAAGAGTCTCTCATGTTCCTAAACCTAAACCAACGATCTATCGCACTTATTAAAAAAAAGGTGTTTGTTTTTGATCCTATTAAAAATACATTTTTTGTCTCTCTCTAACACATGAGTTCTTATGGAAAAATCCATCAACATAATTTTTTTGAATAATTGCGATACATTGTTGGTTTAGGAACATAAGAGGCTCTCTAAATCCGTAGTAAAAAATCTAATACCGTATTTACAAAAACAAAGTTGATGATAGCTGCTCATAGACGAAACGTCGGCTCTTTAATTTAATAACGCTATCTTGTAAAGGGCAAAAATTGCCAATGAAAAAGTTCCATTCATTTCAAAATATTTCTTCAAAGGTGGTCAGAAAAAATGAAAACGATTTTGAAAAATTTCGTTTTTTTTTTGGATAATTTCGGACGTAGTCGGAATTTCTTGGCTTTCAAACGGCATTTTGTGTGACACTTTACCTCCATTTAACTGACCTTGTATTTCTCACGGTTCACGAGATCCCCATACACTCGAATTTGTAACACCCTGATGTATAATAATTTATAAATTTCTTTCCTTGGTGAAAAAACTAAAGTAATTTCCTAAAACAGAAAAAACAAAACATTAAAAGCATAAAAACTGTTTTGCCCCGCCCAGTTAGGAGGTGTGGCTTATACATTATCCAAAAAGCAAATTTTCCTTCAAAACATGTTTCCACTTCCACCCACAACTTCAATATTTTGCGCCGCCACAGCGTAAAACTAATAAATCGATATCGCAACAACTCTCGAATCCACCCCCGTATAAAACAAATAAATTTCGTCAATCGTAGGCGGTCATGGATGAAGGGGCGACGACGCGACGTCGTCGTCCAAAGACGCCGCCGCGCGCCGCTCCCCCCTTCCACCGTTCGTTGTGTGGAAATATCCAAAATGGCCGCCGCGTTTCACGGGTACATCACGGGAGTGGTCGCTGAAAAATGAAAACCGCGATCTATTAACACGTTCACCAAAATCAATCTTCATGCCTGATCTGTGATATTTTTGAATCTAGAATTAATTGATTTGGAAAACAATGGCGGTTCGTATGGATCAAACGAGAAAGATCAACTATAATAAAGTGACGGTAGGTCGTGTCAATACTGTAAATTCCAATGATTTCCATTTACGTAGGAGGTAATGATCATTGATCCAACGCCTTGTTGGCAAAATTGGCGTCCATCCAGATAGTACGTCACTGTAGAGGTAGTGCTTCAACAAATTAACCTTTCCAATTAAGACAAATTGACCATAATGATTTATGCGAGTAATTTTCGACTCACTCGAGCCTGAATTATATTTAGCATAATACTGAAAACGGGGTTGTTAGCCTTAAAACAGCATTGTTCAATATAATTAGATTTTGTTCAAGGTCGGGAAAAGGGGACAAAGACAATATTTATCGTTTTGGGAAAATATTGACTCATCATTCATTAGATATGCAAATTGAGTCAAAACAGATTATGTCGATCACCCCAGACGTAAAACCATTTAGAGTGGTCATATTATAGACTCATTAACTAACGGATGGTTTCAGATAACAATCAATAAAATCTAATGAGTCCATAAAGTCATTATGGAATGGTATGGACTTATCAGTCTGCAATGATGCCAAATTTTCAATAATACTAAAAACTATATCCTACGATTAAATATGGCTAATATGGCAACCTCGACGACCTGGATTCGTCAAAGTTTGTTGATTGCCTTGACATCTGTTTGTTAGGTTAACCATGATTGAAATTGAGGAGGCCCCATCTAAGCTCAATAATTGAGGAACTCGTGAGTTGATGTTTTAACGCCTTATTGAGGTTCTGACGGCTGTCAGAGAAGGAATCTTTAAGGTACTTGTGACTAAGTTTTTTTTGTCGAAAAGTTTTCAAAAATTCGTCAACATTTTTAAAATGAAGTTGTGGATTTGAGATTAATATTTTTCAATAGAGAAATCTTTAAACTTCAAGTAATTGAAATTTCAAGATAAAATCTCAAACGGTTTGAAAATTACAGCCTGCCAAAGTGGCATGTTTGAATTTTGACCTGATTTCTCTAGGAGAATTTTCAAAAATTCGTCAAAATTTTGATATTGAAGATGTCAATTTGAGATGTTCGTTTTTCAAAAGATGAATCTTTAAGTCCCTTGTTACTAAAATTTGAAGCCAAAATATCAAACGGTTTGAGAATTACAAGCCATTGAAGTGGAAAAGTTTTCTTTGCCGGAAAGTTTTCAAAAATTCGTCAATATTTTTAAATTGAGGTTGTTGATTTGAGGTTAATATTTTTCAAAACAGAAATCGTTAAACTTCAAGAGACTAAAATTTCAAGCCAATATCTCAAACGGTTTGAAAATTACAGTCTGTTAAAGTGGCATGTTTAAATTTTGTCCTTCTTTCTCTAGGAGAATTTTCAAAAATTCGTCAAAATTTTGATATTGAAGATGTCGATTTGATATGTACGTTTTTCAAAAGATGAATCTTTAAGCCCCTTGTGACTAAAATTTGAAGCCAAAATTTCAAACGGTTTGAGAAATACATCCTCTTGAAGTGGAAAAGTTTTCTTTGTCGAAAAGTTTTCAAAAATTCATCAATATTTTTAAAATGAAGTTGTGGATTTGAGGTTAATATTTTTCAAAACAGAAATCGTTAAACTTCAAGAGACTAAAATTTCAAGCCAATATCTCAAACGGTTTGAAAATTACAGTCTGTTAAAGTGGCATGTTTAAATTTTGTCCTTCTTTCTCTAGGAGAATTTTCAAAAATTCGTCAAAATTTTGATATTGAAGATGTCGATTTGATATGTACGTTTTTCAAAAGATGAATCTTTAAGCCCCTTGTGACTAAAATTTGAAGCCAAAATTTCAAACGGTTTGAGAAATACATCCTCTTGAAGTGGAAAAGTTTTCTTTGTCGAAAAGTTTTCAAAAATTCATCAATATTTTTAAAATGAAGTTGTGGATTTGAGGTTAATATTTTTCAAAACAGAAATCGTTAAACTTCAAGAGACTAAAATTTCAAGCCAAAATCTCAAACGGTTTGAAAATTACAGCCTGCCAAAGTGGCATGTTTGAATTTAGACCTTCTTCCTCTAGAAGAATTTTCAAAAATTCGTCAAAATTTTGATATTGAAGATGTCAATTTGAGATGTACGTTTTTCAAAAGATGAATCTTTAAGCCCCTTGTGACTAGAATTTGAAGCCAAAATTTCAAACGGTTTGAGAAATACATCCTCTTGAAGTGGAAAAGTTTTCTTTGCCGGAAAGTTTTCAAAAATTCGTCAATATTTTTAAATTGAGGTTGTTGATTTGAGGTTAATATTTTTCAAAACAGAAATCGTTAAACTTCAAGAGACTAAAATTTCAAGCCAATATCTCAAACGGTTTGAAAATTACAGTCTGTTGAAGTGGCATGTTTAAATTTTGTCCTTCTTTCTCTAGGAGAATTTTTAAAAATTCGTCAAATTTTTTATATTGAAGATGTCGATTTAAAAGGTACGTTTTTCAAAAGAGCAATTTTTAAGCTCTTTGTAACCAAAATGTCAAGCCAAAATCTCAAACGGTTTGAGAATTACAGCCTCTTGAAGTGGTTTTTTTTTTTTGTGTTGTTTTTAAAAATTCGTACAAATTTTTATGGTGGGGTTTTCGAAGATGATCTATCGATTGATAGCATTTAGAAAGCTGTCAAAATGACAGGGGAAGAGAAAAACTTCAAAACAATTCCGAATTTCAAGTAGTTTTGTACCCAGTTGTTTAGTCAATATTAGTCATACATAGAACACTCTTTTTTGACATATCAACATTGAAATTGAGGTGGCCTCATTCAAACTCAATAATTGAGGAACTTTGAGTTAATGTTTTAATGTATTGAGGTTCAAACGACTGTCCTAACTCAACCGATTGAGGTATTCAATATAAATTTGAAGAAGTCATACCTCAAACACTCTTCTTTGTGAAATCAGCATTGAAATTGAGGTGGCCTCATCCAAACTTGATTGAGGAATTTATTTGTGTTAGTATTATTTTTTAACGCTTTAACGGAGGGCTGTCCTAACAACCAATGGAAAAATTTAACTCAAATTTTGAGAGAGACCTTGAATTTTCCTCAGAGTTGAATTTAATCCCAAATATTGAGGTGTCATATTTCACTTCAATTCATCAAATATATAAATGAACCTCCGTGGAACCTCAATGAGCACTGATGAGGTCTCAAACTCAATTGATGATTGACATTACTTGCAAAATTAACTATTGCGAAAATACCATTTCAAAGCTGAACGAATATCTGGTACCACAAGGATGGGTACCGGTACCATCGTACCCGGATGCAACACGGCAAGTAGAAATTTTGCCGCAGGCCATTTGCAGTTTTATTAATGACGAATAGCGTGAGAGATCGACAGTGAACGACTTTGACTATTACTTTTCTCTTTTTTTTTTTGTACATTCATTGTTGCAATAACTTTCCCCCCCACTGAAGATAAGCGAAATAAACACTTCATGGAATTAGAGATAAATGATAAAATGCCAATTACACTGCTGCATGGTATTTTGTTGATAAGATAGTGTTCGACGAAATTGCTCATAATGGGACAAGATTCGAGGGTTTTGGAGATTTAGTAAGAAATCCGGAATCAATTCGTAGAAAGCAAAGTCAGGTAGCCATTCCATTACCTACGACACTGAATCGTCCCAACCGACATTCGCTGGTTCTTGACCAAGAACTCGAGAATGCCCGGTATGCGATTACAGTAAGTGACACAGAAATAGTTGACGAGGTTGTTTGCCACGCCGGACAACTGATGTCGATAAAAATTACAATAAAAACTGATTTGATGACCATGACATGTGGGTCCCATATCGTTTTTTTAGGCCCGCATTTTTGACCCTTCCCGCATACCAAAAATAAACACCCCGTTGCCAATAGTACTGTGAGTCATGTCATGGTAAGGTAAAATTCCAAAACATTGAGTGCGGCAACAGCGTCCTCAATAACTGCAACCAAAAAGATAATACCGTTCCATTAATACAACACGTATTTGCCTCTTCAGTCAACATACGACCGTGGTACGGAGTGGTTGTGATCATGTGATTGGTGTACGTGCCTGTAGTATCGACGAACCACAATATTAAGTGAGTTTTACAGTTTTGGGTTCAGTACCAACAAATGACCTTGTCAACATTGCGAATTTTGGACATATAACGGCACTGTTCAAGGTCAATGTACTAGTAAGGAAACAAAGGGCTATAATTGCGCAGGTGCAGGTGTTCATAAAATTCCACAAATGTGGGACAATCATTGGCGTAGTCTTGGGGGTCAAGGCCATAAGAAGGAATTTGGCGGGGCCCACTTGGCGGACAACGACCTCTCAAGGTCACTGATCGTCTGCCCGAGTGCGCGCGCTCCTTGTACACTTGTTTTGCGTGCCGGACTTGGTCTACTTTTACTTTGCCATTTCTAATCTACTAAACCCTTTTTCCAGAACCATAACTCGACGGTAAACAGCGGCGGACGTCACTACACACACAGTTATCACCATCATCAGAGTGGTGCGCACCACCAACAACAGTTCGCCAGTGTCGCAGGTGCTCCGGTCAAGGGGTGCGCCTTAGGTGTGTTTCCATTGGTGTGGATGTGGTGTCCAAAATGGTAAAGCAGATTTTTTAGGTGCACCGATGGCCACCCAGCACCAGACGCCTGGGGGCTATCGCGGCCAGTGGAGCAACGTCGGTGCCGGCCATCAACATCCCGCCACGGTGGGAGCCGCTTATCAGCCGACGTACCAAAGGTACGCTGCCGCTGCTGCGCAAGCCCAACAGCCATCCAATCAGATTAGCTATAGTAACGCTGCCGCCAATTATAACTCGGTAAGTCAATTTTAGCTATCTTCATTGTCCAGCTATGAGTCATTTCCTATCTGTTTGTTGTTATCTTGACCGCGCCCAACTTATCTTGAAGTGATTACATGCAACAATTGATAAGCTCGATTATGTTCTTTGTTTTGTACGATGAGGCATTAAAAGTTCGTGTTTGATTGGGGTATTATACTATGTTTAAATTTCAATGAAATAACTGGTAAATATTAAAATATTGATATAGAGTATAACATAATTGTTAAGTAAATGTTAAAAAGTCCATCAATTTTTAAACTGCGCGCGTCATTGTTTTCAATATGGCAAGGATTCTGCAACCAACTGTATGATTGGTTGCATGTGCCTTCATAACATTGAACTCGACCTAGAGAACTGGAACGGCGATGTAATGGTGAAAAAGTGAGGCCGATAGAGGTAGATAGATTATGACCTTTCTCTTTCTATGCACGTATACAGTAATGGACGAAATGTATACAGGGTGTTTCCTTACCTCTGTGACAAAATGAAAGGGGTGATTCTTTGCTTAATTTCAAGACGAAAATGTGGTATAACTTTTTTTCGAATTTCGCTTTGTTTCCAAAATACAGGGTGTTAAATTTTTTTTTGATTAGTTTTTTATTTTTAATTAATTTATCTTTTACTCGATTTTGTTGAAGTTTGGTAACGGTATTTATGGTGATAACGGGCTCATTTTGCCATGAACAAATAAAAATTATCGAATACAGTGGCGTCCCGAGCGGCACTTCAACCAATATTATTGGGAAAAAAATGTACGCCACTGACTTTTTGTGTCATTTTCATTTTTTTCTCAGGTTATTCAAATAAAAACGCAACTTTTTGATCTCTTCAATTTTTATCGTATCTTGCCTAATTTTTGAGATAAAAAATTAAATCTAGTTGAGTGAGTTTTGACGCAAAAAGTAATTTTATCGCTGATGTTGAATTTTCTAACAAATACAGCAATCAATTATAATCATTTTGATGGAGAATAAAAGATAAATTAATAAAAGATAAATTAATTAAAAATAAAAAACTAATCAAAAAAAAAATTAAACACCCTGTATTTTGGAAACAAAGCGAAATTCGAAAGTTATACCACATTTTCGTCTTAAAATTAAGCGAAGAATCACCCCTTTCATTTTGTCACAGAGGTTAGGAAACACCAGGTATAGACAACTCTACACCATTTTGTCCATGACTGTACATACAGGGTCTTCCCGTTTATTTTTGCACTCCATTTATAGAGTTTATTCGAAAAAATATTAAAATAGAGTAAATACAAAAGTTTCATGTTTTTTCATGAACTTTGAGAGTTTGCAGGATGGAATGTCAAAAAATGTTGGTAACTGTCAAATATTGACAGGTTGAAGATTTTTTCAAATTGCGTACAATAAATTGAAGGGCGTATTCCTGAGCTAATTTCGTGCAAATATCCTTGAACCTTTTTTTTTTAATTTTGTACTTGTTTCTATTAATAGAAGCCTCGTTTAGGCCTGGATAGGTAAAAATTTTAAAGACCAGTGCCGTTCCAAGGGGCATCCTACCGAATATTTTTGTTAAATAAATAAATGTACAGGGTGATTCATTCTCAGCGACAGGGTGCCAGTTCTCGTGAACTATTCATCGAGAGGCAAAACATTTTATTACTAAAACGGCCAAGAGAAAAACTTGGAAAATATTTTCAAGTTTCTGGAATGGTCGCTAGGGGGCGTAACAACCAACACCAAGTAGAAAAATAGGATTTTTATAGAATTTTGTCCAATGAAAACATATCGATAAGCTCATTTTCAGATTAACTGACTATTTACCTACACTTTTTATCTAAAACGTTTTTTTCTATCTATCATAATAAAGTGGTGGGGGAAGTTCAATTGTTTTATTAAACAAACTGAGACTTCTCCCGTTTCGCTTGACCGATTTAAACAAGCTTGGGCTCATATGAAAGAGAATAGTCTGCGCTATAAAATGCTCATTTGCTTTTTAATTTGTTACATTCGCCGTCGCCGCTAGATGGCGTTAACTGAAATGGTAGCATATTTTCGAGTTTTTTTCAAAAAAATCAAATGTAATGGTATATCCAATTTCATATATTTTAAAAGGGGATACATTTTCCTATAAAAAAAATTAGAAAAAAAAAAAAAAAAAAAAAAAACAAAAAAATCATTAATTTTTTTGTTTTTTCTTATAGGAAAATGTATCCCCTTTCAAAATATATAAAAGTAAATATACATACAAGTACATACTACCATTTCAGTTAACGCCATCTAGCGGCGACGGCAAAGGTCAAAAATTCAAAACCAAAAAAGTTTTTTGAAGTGCAGGTCATTCTCTTTCATATGAGCCCAAGCTCGTTTAAATCGGTCAAGCGAAACGGGAGAAATCTCCGTTTGTTTAATAAAACAATTGAACTTTCCCCACCACTTTATTATAATAGATAGAAAAAAACGTTTTAGACAAAAAGTATAGGTAAATAGTCAGTAAATCCGAAAATGAGCTTATCGATATATTTTCATTGGACAAATTTCCATAAAAATCATATTTTTCTACTTGGTGTTGGTTGTTACGCCCCCTAGCGACCATTTCAGAAACTTGAAAATATTTTCCACGCAAGTCTCTACGATGGATATTTTCCAGGATATGGCCGCTCGCTATCCTTAACTGATCACCCTGTACATGCGTTAGAAAGAGAAAGGGATACCAGAATCATTCTATCTCTCTCCCACATCTTTGTGTTCATCCCGTTTCCGTTTGTTAGCTCGAGTTCATAACCTCATCAATTTTCATTGTTTCAAAGGGAGTCGCTGAGTGAAAATAATTTCGTGATTTCGTGAATAATATAGATCAAATAACGATTTAGGACAATTTCTGGAAGACTATAATACCTCATTATAGTACGGCAACCAGCGTGTGCCAACCGCCACGTCACCATCAAACGCAAGCAGTTCCAGTTCGCATACAGGCGGCAGCCAATCGGGTGCCAACAATCTAAGTGGCGCGCAAACGCCATCTAACGGCACGATGCAACAGCAAGCGCAGGCGCAAAATCAATCGGTGTCGTCGAACGGCTCGGCCCAGAGCGGTTCGGAGCAATTGAGCAAAACGAATTTGTACATTCGCGGATTGACTCCGTCAACCACCGACAGAGATCTGGTCAATATGTGTCATCAGTATGGCACGATTATTTCTACCAAAGCCATTTTAGATAAGAATACTAACAAGTGTAAAGGTGAGTTGGTTCGGTGGGTTTGGCTTACAGTGTGGATTGGATGGTTTTGTGTCTAGGTTACGGTTTTGTGGACTTCGAGAGCCCGACGGCTGCAGTCGAAGCGGTCCGAGCGCTCACTGCGCGCAACATCCAGGCGCAAATGGCTAAAGTGGGTATCTGGTATCATCAACGTAGACAAACCACTGTACGTTTGCATGCAAGTAATACCTAGCTTTTACTCTTCTGTCGGACGGGTGCTGTCTAAGATTTCACTTTTCGATTCCATGGCTTTGATGCATGACAGTTATTTTGAAAATTGCAATTTAGCCGTCAAATAGGGAACTTGCATTTTTTTTTGTTGCTGGATTCGAAAGTCCATGAAAAATAAGGAGACTCATGTTTTTTCTTTTTCTTGTTAGTCGAAAATTGACGGAGATATACTACATGATCAGTATATATACAGGGTGTTTATTAATTGACAATCCCTTTGATATTTTGAATGAGAAATGTTACGCCAATGGTTTTTTTTACAGTGAATGATTGGTGACTGGTCAGGTTACAGTGACGAGAAAATTGGTGGGAAAGCAGTCAGTAAAAACGTCATATCTAAAAAAGTGTGGTTATATATGATTGCATGGTCCTCGTTATTTCATGAAAAGTAACATAAAAACGTCCAATTTTTAGTTGTGTGGTTTTTGATGATTTTTGAGATTCAATAAAGTGACACATCTAGGAAAAAATATCTACGTATTTTTTTTAAATTTTACTGACTGCTTTCCCATCAATTTTCTCGTCAATGCTTTTTTCTCACATAAACATACAAGGTCTTACAAATTCGAGTGTATGCATGGGGATCTCGTAAATCGTAAGAGATACAAGATACGTTTTGACGAATGTGGTCAGAAAAAAATTAAAACAATTTTGAAAAATTTCGGTTTTTTTCGGATAATTTTGGACGTAGTCGGAATTTCTTGGCTTTCAAAACGGCATTTTGTTAAGCATCAAAATACGCAACTTTGCCTTAATTTAACCGACCTTGTATCTCTTACGGTTTACGAGATCCCCATGCATACACTCGAATTTGTAACACCCCGTATATTATGTCCCAACTTCTCGTGATACAGGGTGTCAGAGTTTTTAGAAAAAATCGGTTTTTTATTAGTTGCTCAAAAAACTTTCAGCTGATTTTAACAACATTTAGCACGATTATTTATCGTCATAAGGGTGATTTTTTTGTGCGACTAAAACAAAATCATTTATTCCATTGGCGTCCCAGAGGGTAATTTAATTGATATAAAAAGGTAAAAATGATGTACGCCACTGCTTTTCTGAATATTTCATATATTTTTTAAATCAAACATTTAAAAATGTTGCTTTTTTGTCTTTTCAGTTTTTTCTGTATCTAGCATCGTTTTTAAGATAAAAATAAAAAACGGTTGCTCTCTTTAGTAAAAATCGGTTTTTTATTTAATACTCAAAAACCTTTCAGTTGATTTTGACAACATTTGGCAGGATTATTTATCGTCACAAGGGTGTTTTTTTTGTGCGACTAAAACAAAATCATTTATTCCAGTGGCGTCACAGGGGGTAATCAAATTGATATATAAAGGTAAAAATGAAGTACGCAACTGCTTTTCTGAATATTTTATATTTTTTTTAAATCAAACAATTAAAAATGTTGTTTTTTTGTCCTCTCAGTTTTCTCTGTATCTAGCTTCGTTTTTAAGATAAAAATGAAAAACCGTCGCTTTCTTTAGAAAAAATCGGTTTTTTATTAAATACCCTTTTTTCAGTTGATTTTGACAACATTTGGCACGATTATTTGTCGTCATAGGGGTATTTTTTTTTGTTCGACTTAAACAATATCATTCATTCCAGTGGCGTCCTAGAAGGGCGTACCATATTTTTATTTTTTAAATATCACTTGGATGACCTTTTGGAACGCCACTGGGATGAATGATCACTATTACACAAAAGAAAGACCCTTTATGACGACAAATAAGTGTGCCAGATTTTGTCGAAATCAGCGAAAAGGTTTTTGAGTGATAAAGAAAACATTTTTTTTTTAAACTTCGACACCCTGTGTTTCGAAAATGAAGGACATCGATGGTTTTTGGATAAAGTGTCCTAACTTGAAAAAAAAGGCAGTTTTGCAGAAAAGGGATTTGTAGTTTGTTGTCATTGAATTAATGTTCGTGACAATCACAATTTAATGATATACAGCTCGTTAAGAAAAATTGTAGTCAAGTCTTTAGACATGAAAATACGTGGATATTTTCTCCAAAATGTGTCACTTTTTTTGAAAAAAATCTCAGAAATCATCAAAAACGACACAATTAAAAATAAGACGTTTTTCTGGAAAAATCACTCGTATTTCAAACGACACTTTTCATGAAATAACGAGGACCATGCAATCATATTAACAACCACTCTTTTTAAGATATGACGTTTTTAATGACAATGTTCGAAACTTACCTGACCGAGTTATGACATTTTTCCAGAGATGGCCCACGAATGACACATGCTCCATATTTTAGCAACCGTAACAGTTTCACTTATGACGTTTTTCCAGACATAAATATGTGTAATTTTAGATCATTTTTCACTAAACCGAATAAACTCGTTTTTTGACTTGTGTCACTTTTCTCGAAAACCATCGATGTGTTTACAAGAGCAATAATTATTTTTTATTTTTGGCTGGTGAATATACCGTTGAAATCACAGTACTCAATTTTGAAACACCCTGTATATACCTATCTTAAAACTGGAATAATTTTCACAAAAATCATATTTGAACGAAATAAATAATACGATTTTTACAGTTTACAATAAAAAAAAATCGATTTAAATTCTCATGCAAGTTCCTTATTAGGAAACTAATAAATTTGGGGCGGGAGGTTTCATCATTCATTTTCAGCAAAATTACTTTTTATATTTGATCCTTAGAGCGCCCCCTGCAATTGACAGTTGATTTAAATTGATAATCTTGCCAGAGGAAACTCAATGTTGATGGACTAACACCTCAGATGGCACCCGTCCCACCCAAAAACCACCTTAAAGCCAAATTTGGCAACTATTAAAAAAAATTTCGACGACGTCTCATACAGAAGTAGTATGTACTTAGACTGTGATTTGTGATCTGTGGCATAGGTGCATGAAAACCTCGACAAAATAGACGAAACAGTAGACTATTTTAAACTGATAAAGCACGCCGCTTATTGTGCTCTCCGGGCATTATAAACCAATAATTGACATTAATAATAATTAATAATAATAATGGCTGTACAGTAAATTTAACTTATCAACCAAATAAGCATCTCAGCATGTTGTATAAACTCGGTAATTTTTTGTGCATCTGATTTTTGTACAGAGATTTGGATTTGTGGCACTGAGTACTATTTTTTTTGACTAACCTTTTTTTTTAACGGACGTAATGATTATTGTCTGTGGGTGGAAAGTGCCATTTTTTTTTATTGGCATTTCTTGATTAGCAACAAGAACAAGATCCGACCAATTTGTACATTGCCAATTTGCCGCCGTCGTTTAAGGAGATTGATTTGGACGGATTGTTGTCCAAGTATGGACAGGTGATTTCGACGAGGATTTTACGTGATTCGCAAGGTGAGTGGATGTTTTACTTATATAGCGGCAACACTGGATATCTAACAACGATTATTTTTTTTTTTTAAGTAAAACCCCTTCATTTACCTTCAAAAACCCGATTTTAATGAATCATTGTAGATAATTTGTCCTTTTATCATTTTTTATCACAAAAATTGCGACCTTGATGAACTCTTTTATGATTGTTGCGTTTTTAATTTATAAAACGATGATGTCACTGTTAATTTGCCGTCGTAAAAATATTGTTTTCACTGGATTTGTTGTTTTTTTTTTTTAGTTTTTGTTGGTTTAACTTTTTTTTATAGTATTTAAAGGTTATATTTCCTTTTGTTGTACGTCGTTTTCAAAATATAGAGTGTTGTATTTACGGGAAAAAGATACACCACTGTTTTTGAGTTTTTCCGATAATGAAGGATTTGATGGACTCTAGTATGGTTTTTGGGAGGGAAAAAACGCAAAATATCATTTTTGTTGAAAATTGCATAAATAATCCAGAAAAACATGGAAAATCGTTAAAAATTTTAATGGAAATGTGATTGGAATCATTGATTTTCTTATGACTAAAATTTCAAGCCAAAATCTCAATTACAGCCTCTTGAAGTGGCATAGTTTTTCTTGTCAAAAAGTTTTCAAAAATTTGTCAAAATTTGTAAAATGAAGTTGTGGATTTGGAAAAGTTATTTTTCAATAGAAGAATTTTCAAAGTTCAAGTGACTAAAATTTCAAGTCAAAATCTCAGACGCGTTTTGAAAATCCCACCCTTTCAAATTGGCAAGTTTGAATTTTGACCTTCTTCCTCAAGAGAAATTTTCAAAAATTCGTTAACATTTTGAGATTCAAGATGTCGATTTGGAATGTACGTTTTTCGAAAGAGGAATCTTCAAGCCCCTTGTGACTAAAATTTCAAGCCAAAAACTCAAACGGTTTGAGAATTACAGCCCCTTGAAGTGGTATAGAATTTTTTGGTCTTAAAGTTTTCAGAAATTCGTCAAGATTTTTGGAATGAAGTTGTGGATTTGGGATTAATATTTTTCAATAGAGGAATTTTTAAACTTCAAGTGACTAAAATTTCAAGCCAAAATCTCAAACGCTTTGACAATTACAGCCTGTCAAAGTGGCATTTCTGAATGACCTTATTCCTCAAAGAGAATTTCCAAAAATTCCTCAAAATTTTGATATTGAAGATGTCGATTTGAGATGTACGTTTTTCATAAGAGGAATCTTTAAGCTCCTAGTGACTAAAATTTCTAGCCAAAATATGAAACGGTTTGAGAATTATAGCCTCTTGAAATGGCATAGTTTTTCTTGTCAGAAAGTTTTCAAAAATTCGTCAAAATTTGATAAATGAAGTTGTGGATTTTGTATTAGTATTTTTCAATAGAGGAAACTTTGAACTTCAAGTTACTAAAATTTCAAGCCAAAATCTCAAACGGTTTGAAAACTACAGCCTGTCAAAGTGGCATGTTTGATTTTTGACCTTCTTCCTCTAGGAGAATTTTCAAAAATTCGTCAAAATTTTGATATTGAAGATGTCGATTTGTGATATAACTTTTTCAAAAAAGGGATCTTTAAGCTCTTTGTGACTAAAATTTTAAGCCAAAATCTCAAACGGTTTGAGAATTACAGCCTCTCGAAGTGGCATAGTTTTTCTTCTCGGAAAGTTTTCAAAAATTCAAGTTGTGGATTCGAGATCAATATTTTCCAATATAAGAATTTTTAAACTTCGAGTGACTAAAATTTCAGGCCAAAATTTTAAACAGTTTGAATTTTCAAAAATTCGTCAAAATTTTGATATTTTTGATGTCGACTCGAAATGTACGTTTTTCAAAAAAGGAATCATTAACCTCCTTGTGACTAATATTTCAAGTCAAAATCTCAAACGGTTCGAGAATTATAGCGTCTTGAAATGGCATAGTTTTTCTTGTCAAAAAAAATTAAAAAATTCGTCAAAATTTGAAAAATGAAGTTGTGGATTTTCCATTAATATTTTTCAATAGAGGAAACTTTAAACTTCAAGTGACTGACAATTTCAAGCCACAATTTCAAACGGTTTGAAAATTACATCCTGTCAAAGTGGCATATTTGAATTTTTATCTTTTTCGTCCATATTTATATTTCTTGCGAAAAAACAGTGGCGCACCATTTTTTTTCTTCAAAAATACAACACAAATATCCTCCAAGTCCGGCAGTGGATAACACCCCTCATAAACAACCTGAAAATTTACCAAAATGGTTTTCAAAACAGGAAACGATTTTTGTTCAACACCCTGCATTTTGGAAATGATTATTTGCTTCAATATACACTAGTAGCAAGAACACTCCGTATATGTACTTGAATGTATAATAAGTTGATACATCGAACGTACGGAGCAAAATTATTTTTTACCGATTCCATAACCCAACCATCTTAACATAACCTCACTTGATCCAGCAAACCCAATCATAAACTGACATAACCTAGCCTAGCACCACATAACCTATCATTTAACCTCATTAACCTTGACAAACACCTTCCAATTAACATAACCTAACAACCGCCACAACTAGCAGACTATTGCTTTTGCCAACGTGTTTTAAATTTCCAAAAGAGGTAATTTATTACTCCGTACCTTCGATGTATAGTCTGTAAAGACTTCATGACCCAAACCGAGTTTTTTTTTGTTCCAAAGGCATCTCCAAAGGTGTCGGATTCGCTCGCATGGAATCCAAGGAAAAATGCGAACAAATCATTCAAATATTCAACAACCATTTGCTGGCCAATTGCAAAGATCCGCTTCTTGTCAAATTTGCCGACGGCGGCAACAAGAAGAAAAACCTCTTCAACAAGGTACCATTTCTGCAGCACTCATTCGCGCAAATATTTACGAAAACCCAGTTCCAGAGCAACGACAACACGATGAAATGGCGCGACGGTAACGAAACAATGAGTGCAATGGCGTACGCTCCTGATGCTCTTGCCACCAATGGCGTGCCCGGGCAGCATATGATTCCTGCTTATAATTATTCGCATCCGATAAGGGTATGTGCGTATGCGGAGTTAGACTTATAATAACAACACACATTTTGATTTAATAATGAACACCCTAACCTCACTAAATGTTCGTTGAAAAGTTGTGGCGCAGTGGTTAGTGCATCGACTACTCACGCATCTGGTCCTAGGTTCGAATCCCGGGCCGGCCAACGTTAAAATTTGGTTTCAAGAGGTGCACCGTCTTATTAGACCGACGAAAAATAAAACCATCGTTGCCAAGCTTGTTTTGTTATTATAAGTCAACAATCTGCGCAGTGTCAGCAGGGAATGTGATGTTTTTGTTTGTGTAGTACCCAAGCTACACCAATGCGCAATGGGTGCCGCAGTATATGATGCCGCCCCTGCAACAAGTGGACGATGGTTATAGTATTCAAGGTCATGTGGCGACGCGGGACGGGCAGACGCCACGTGCTATTCCTGTTATGGTGCAAACTGGGGATTCTTCCATGCAGTATGCTACTATTCCGCAGCTTACTGCGCAGATGCAGGCGATGCAAATTCAGCCGCCTGGGTCTTATATTTCTCCACAGGTAGGATTTTGTCATCACTTTAATTAATTGCAATTTTTGAATAGGGTCATTGTTTGTTTTTTTTTGAGGACTTGTTTAGTATTTTTCTTATGAAGTGTAACATAATTATTAAAGTTATGAAGTGAATTTTCTTTTGGGGATATTTTTCACGTTTGAAATATAGTTTTTTTGGATTTTTTTAGGTTTCATTGTCTAATTTTTGTGCAGATTGTTTCTACAATCTTGTATTTTTGAATTCCTCCCTCTGTAGGTGATACTGTGCAATAAAAACAAACCATACCGTGTTAGAGAAATCGTTTTTCAAAACTAAGGGACAAATTAATATTTTTCCAAAACAAATTGTCTAAATGTGAAATTTGGCAACTTTGTTAATAATGTTTTTTTTATTATGGTGCGACATATCAAACGAGGGTAGTTTTGTCTGACTAGAACAGTGACAAATATTTAAAAAAAAAATTCAATCTGGAACGAGAAATCTGGCAACTTTGTTGATAATGTTTTTTTCTACAAGCGTGCGGAAAATACCACTTTTCCGCACGCATTTTAGTTTTGAAAGTGTCACGTTTCGCACTTGTTAGGTTAACTACTCTTTTCATCATAGTGCGACATATCAAACAAGGGTAGTTTTGTCTGACTAAAACAATGAAACAAATATTTCTCTAAAAAATTCAGTCTGCAACGAGAAATCGGGCAACTCTGTTAGTGAAGCTTTTTTCATTATAGTGCGACATATCAAACAAGGGTAGTTTTGTCTGACTAAATTAATGAAACAAATATTTCTCTGAAAAATTCAGTCTGCAACGAGAAATCTGGCGACTCTGTTAGTGAAGCTTAGTTTTGTTTGTCTAAAACAATGAAACAAATATTTTTTCAAAAAATTTAAACTGGAATGAGAAATCTGGCAACTCTGTTAGTAAAGCTTTTTTCATTATAGTGCGGATTATCAAAGAAGGGTAGTTTTGTCTGACTAATACAACGAAACAAATATGTTTTCAGAAAATTGAATCTGGAACGAGAAATCTGGCAACTCTGTTGATAATGTTTTTTTCATTATGGTGTGACATATCAAACAAGGGTAGTTTTGTCTGACTAAAACAACGAAACAAATATTTTTCCAGAAAATTCCATCTAGAACGAGAAATCTGGCAACTCTGTCAGTAAAGCTTTTTTCATTATAGTGCGGCATATCAAACAAGGGTAGTTTTGTCTGACTAAAACATTGACACAAATATTTTTGCAAAAAATTTCAACTGGAACGAGAAATCAGGCAACTCTGTTGGTAAAGCTTTTTATTCATTATGGTGCGACATATCAAACAAGGATAATTTTGTCTGACTAAAACAATAAAACAAATATTTTTCCAAAAAATTTAATCTGAATCAAGAAGTCAATACAGCTTTTTTCATTATAGTGCGACATATCAAACAAGGGTAGTTTTGTCTGACTAAAACATTGACACAAATATTTTTCCTAATAATTTAAACTGGAACGAGAAATCTGGTAATAACATGGTTGCCAGATAATAATGCTTTTTTCATTATGGTGCGACACGTCAAGTAAGTGTTGTTTGTCAGACTAAACAATGGGACATATTTTTTCCAAAGAATTCAAACCCGCAATTCTGTTGAGTAGAAAATAGACAAATTGTTGCCATGAAACTTGCAGAAACATCCATTCAAAGCTTGAAAATCATTGACAAAATTTCTTGGGTAGAATTTTCCTTAGTCGAAATTAGTTATAAATGTTTTTTTTTATACTTTCTAGCATCTGGAACGCTCTTGAAACAAAGCAGTACAAGAAATTTCCTGCAGAAGTGCATCATTTTCATTTTCTCGATTTTAGAAAAACCGAAATCAGTTACATGAAAACATGCGCCTGTCTTGCACTCTAGACATTTTTAGAAACATAATCATGAAAAAACTTCTAACCAAACTAACTCGAACCAACTCAAACTAACCAAAACCAATCCATATTAATCTAAACTAACACAAACCAACGCAATAAAATATATTTATTTATCTAAATCTCAAGCCAAAACCCTAAGCGATTTGAGAATTGCAACCTCTTGAAGTGGCATGATTTTTCTTGTTAAAATGTTTAAAAAAATTCGTCAAAATTTAAAACATGGATTTGGAACTAATATTTTCAATAGAGGAATCTTTAAACTTCAAGTGACCAAAATTTCAAGCCAAAATAATCATGCAAAAAACTAACCAAACTAACTTGAACTAACCAAAACTAATCCGAACTAACGCAAACTAATTCAAACGAACAAAAACAAACTCAAACTATGTAGCTCAATAAAATATATTTATCTGTTTTTTAATTTTATAATTAAACAATAAATCAAAATGACTTAATACAGCGATTTTTTTTATGCATAAATAAACAACGAACAAACGATTTTTCATATAACTGATTTTGGGTTTTCTGAAGTAGCAAAAATGAAAAGAAAAATGCATTTCCGCAGCACATTTTATACACTTGTGTTTCCAGAGGTATACAGATACTTGATAAACATCCAATACCTATTATACGGGGCAATGTCCAAAAGTAAGTAATCTTGTTGCAGAACTTCTTCAGCCCTTATCCAATAATCCATGCAGTGCCCGTTGACTCGGAGCACACCAGCAACGCGGCCAGTCCCGAGGACCCATACGCCGCCTACCAAGCCGCCCCGCCCAAGTAAACCGAGCGGTGGCGGCTAGGATCTAGAACGGGGCCCGCCCACGGCACACCAAGTATGGGATACAAGTAAGGTGCCATTTTGTTAGCTCAACCACACACACACGCGAGTCCTGTACTTAAGGGGCCCTTAGTTATAATTTTAATCTAATTGTACATTTTCTTAATTTAATTTAGTGTGCTTCTTGAACTAGTCTGTAAAGGTACGAATATGTACGTTGAGGTTATAAGAACAAACAAAAGCGAGGATTTTTGTTATTTAATTTAACTTTTATACTATACATTGTTACAAAAACGTAAAAAAAAACAACAAAAACGGACTGAAATTGTAAAGTAGATATTTTTGATACAGTTTGTTCCTAGTTTCGATGCAAAAACTTGAGAAAATCCGAAACTTGTATCTGTGTAAGGAGACGGGGGTGGCGCTAGTGTACATAGGCTGGAAGCGGGAGATTCTTACACAGATAATGCGTAGTTATACCGACACAATTTAACGTGTAGTTTAACAAGGGACGTGCAAGATTTGATAGGATAACAGAGATGGCGCGCGTGCGCGGAATAGATAAAGTGGTGTTTTGATCTTCCCAATGCCGCAAGCGGCGTAGTAAATAGCGTTTAGGTAAATTTAGTATTTTATTTTTCGACAAAGATCTATACATAGGTAGTTGTATGAAACCACAAAGAGAACAGTGATGCGGCATTCATATACACTGCGCGCAACGTCACGAATCAAATGTTTTGAAAAATTCTTCCTATATGACCATCTTGTGGGTGAGTAAACTTCCGGATGTTGTCAAAATGGCGATTTTCTTCCTGCAGTTCCACTCGGGTGGAACTGATAAGCCGGTTAATGGGATTTCGACTAAAGGTTACGTGGAATCGAGGGAAACATTCTGCCTTTACCTCACTCAAGCGGTCGTAAATAACCAACTGTATGTCTAGAAACAGGATTGACGGAGCGAAATTCATCCTACTTTCAATTGCATCGTTGCCAAATATTGTTCCTCATTTATTATTACGGAATTTTTCATTGTTGATCAATTTTCAGGTATTTGGCAACATTCATTAATTTTTGGTTGTAAACAATTTTCGTTTATCAATTAACTGCTCAAGTCGTGACGTCATAAAAGTGGGTGGAGCTTATATTTTTTCCAAACAAATTCGTATCCTATGTTGAAATCCCATAGGAGATTTTTTCTTGTGTTTGAGTGATACTTAAGGGAATCATATAAGATTTTGACAAGATTAGTTAATTTTAATTTATAATCCATGCTCGGAAACATTTTGAGGTTATCCGGTTCTCAAACTTTTCTTCAGAATATTTCAAGGAAAATCGCTATGAAGCATGTTTTCAAGCTTTCTAAGAACGACTTAATTGTTTTGAGGTTATGGTACAGATTGTTTAGTTTTTGTTATGTAAATTCCAAAATTATGATATCTGAGATTTTGATGCTTTTATTGTCGTTTTTAAAGAAATCATTGATACTAGAAAGGTTAAAATATGCTTCAAAGTCATTTTATACAGTAAAGCTGATAAAAAAAGTAGACAAATATAAACTCAAAATGTTTCCAAGCATTAATTATACACTAAAATCAACTTAGTTTGTCGGAAATTGTATGATTCTAGTAAATATCACAGACAGATTTTTTTTATGGGATTTCAACATAGGAAACGAGTTTTTTTGGAAAAAATATAAGCTACACCCACTTTGTGACGTCAAACTTAGCCAGTCTATTTTCGTTTGTCATCCAGCTGAGGTGTGTCTAGAAACAGGATTGATTGAGCAGAATTCATCCTAGTTTCAATTGCAACGTTGTCAAGTTTATTTCACTGATGTGGATCTCAATAATTAAACTGTTTTTGATGGAAAATTTAACGTAAATGATGATTGTTGAGGTAAAATATTTATGTTTGTATTTTTATCGACATTTTCTCAGACTATTCTTAGGAAAAGAGATTTTTTTCACGCTTTCTAGTATTGATGCTTTTTTTGAGAACGACAATGATAAATGCTTGACAATATTTTAAGGTTATAGTACCGATTGTTCTGTTTTTGTTATGAAAATTCCAAAATTTTGGTACCTATCTGATAATTTTATTGTCGTTTTCCCAAAAAAAGTTGCTTCAATGTTAACTAAAATCGATAAAAATATAAACAACATAACTCAAAATGTTTTGAAGTATCGATTATACAGGGTGTTCCATAATATATGCACAATACTTCAGGAAGTCATAGCTTATTCAATAATATGGTAAAAGTTTCTATCAATTCACACTCTAAAATGCACCATTTTCGAGATAGGTATTAAAATTGAAAAAAAACTTTTTACGATGAAAACAACTTTTTTAAGCATTGGAATATTTATTTTTTTGAAGTCATAATTAGGGGTAGTGGGTGTTTTTCTCCCCAACTTCTACGCTACTGACCGTTTTTGAGAAAAATCAAGTTTTATATTGAGAAACCTTTTTTGAAATAATTTCTTTTTCTTTCTGATTAAACAACAGTTATTTAAACGTCAGAACAAGTAACACAATCAAAATGTTAATTTCATTACTGCAAAATTAAAAAAAAAAACAATAACAAATAAATAATAGTTAAATTAAATATTGTAAATGTACGCGGCTAGCTTCAACCAACTTCAACATCCTGTATCTCGAAAATGGTGCATTTTGGAGGGTAAGTTAATATATAGAAACAGTTTCTCATATTGTTTTACGTACTGTCACATGTTATGAAACACCCTGTACACTTGAATCAAGTAATCTTGTCAAAAGTTTTCCTTTTCAATCAAAAATAATTCTTATTTGCTTGTGGGTTCTCATTGAATTCGATCGTTATTTGAAATTTGGACTTTTTGCTCAAAAATGGAGAGAGAAAATGAGTAAACTCCCTCTAAAGAGCAACATGTCCAAAAAATGTTTTCCCCTGGGGCGACTTTGAAATGAAAGTTTGTTTACTTCTGATGTATCTTGGTTTTGAACCGATGGTGTAGAGGGCTTTATGTGTTTGGGATTTGTTTGTAGTTGTAACAGAATGTTTTTCTCGATATACACGTAAATCGAGCGGTTTGTTTTATAATTTAATTGATTGACTGGCAGGTCAAAGTAGTTGCAATGTATATTTTGGAGCTTTACTATAATTTATTTATTTGATTGTTGATGCAGTAATTGTACAGTAATTTATTTGCTATTTGTTGATAAAACTGTCATTATCGACATTCCACATGGGACACGATTAATTTATACAAATATCGGTGTCGACGACAAAATTTTCTATATTTACAATTTTTATATGAAAAATAGTGCAATTTTACGTCGTTTATTTTTTTATAATATAGAATTTATTTATTCGAAATCGGTGTTTTTTGCAAAACCAAACCAAAATGGACTGACTTAAAAATAATGCGTTGCCGCGCGTTAAGAACGAAACGGTGTCGCTAATGCTGCTGTGATGTTTTTCCATATAATATTCAGTCTTGTGTATAGTAAAATATATTAGAGATGCATTTTAGATACGGGCGGCACCATTTTGTTTGGCGGCGACTGAGGCAACCAACAATAGCGATGCTTCAACGTTTACTTTTTGAAAATCGTGCCTTTTCAGGAGTCCATTGACAGGGATTAACTGAAAAAATATATTTTTTTAAACTCGGTGTTTTTCCACTTGAATAATCGAAGACCGATATGACGATTGACATTTTCTACTAGTGTACTCGTGGTGTAGATGTTTTTCTTTTGGTGACCGAAGTCTGCTATTGCAGACAATTGTAGTTAAGCTAAGAATTCCATCTGTGTGTGTGTATTAAGGATTTTTCGATCATTTTTCCCCACAGCGTAAAGGCGAAACTGTCGACCCGCCCTCTGATGTCGCCTTTCATCGTGCGACACATCAACTTACCCTGTTTTGTTTATTAGAGATATATTTATTTAAGTAGTTGTTTTCGAGGACTTCGAAATTAAAGCGTAAAAAAAATTGGACAAATACGTTTTTTGGGCGGCATCAGGTGGCGCAGGCGCAGGCGCAGGGTTTTTAGGAATTTTACGTCATCTACCGAGATTAAGAGCGACTACCTATTAATTGAAGCGGTCTTTTGATCGCGACCCTCTTTGTATAAAGTGTATGCGAAAGCATTTGATAGGCTTAAGGACTTTAGCTTTTAACGTAGACTTAGTACTTAGCGACGTAGCTTAGTTTTCCCTTTAAACTTAAGATTGTAGGTTAAGACTTTTAGATGTTAAGCGCTCCGCTGGCTGAAGTATGGGTACTTTAAGTTACTGTTTATACATATAGATATATTTACTATTGGAGGGAGGGAGGAGGGGTTTGGGTGCGCGTCCATCCATATTGATTGGAGCGCGCCAAAGTCATGTGGTGCGGAACCTCATATTTTGGCCAAATTTTTCTAGCTTAGATTTGATTGATTGATGCAGGAGGAGGATTGAAAAACTAGGCATAAGTCAGTGTTTTTGTTAAGTATGTTTTGTTTTTATTTTGTAAGTTTTTGTGTTGGTGAAATAAAAAACTGTATTTGTCCAAAACAGCCACGTGTTTTATTTCAATTATTGCAATTTAACGCTATATCTCATATTTAAAAAAATCGAAGAAAATACATGATTGAAATAAATCGTACTGAGCGCAAAAAAGTAAAAAGCACCAGTATAAAGACTCGGCAATTTTTAAAAACTCACCTATTCATAAAAATGTAGTCTAGAATCATTATAGAAAGTTCAAACCGTCATGAAATTGACTTGAAATCGAGGCGTTTCTCAAATGTCGAACCATCTCCGTATTTTTAATCAAAAATGTCACACACAACACAACGATTCGACATTTTAAAAACAAAATGCGCAACCGATTACTCATGTTATGTTAACAATCCGCCCGCAAAATAAAATCAATAGAAATCTATCAGCATCGGCTGACTTGACATTACTCGACAACCCCTCAAAATGTGTGACGAAGAAGAAAGACATTCTAAAACAGGAACGTAGGTCGCAAATCGCAAATCAACCCCGTGCCGATGTGGGACTTGTCTTGGTCAATCCTTTTGTCCAACACAACTCAGCGGTGACAGCAGCTGGACAAACTTTGACAGTTTTGCACACAAAACTGTCAAAATTTACCCAGCCGCTGTGACCGCTGAGCGGTGTTGGACATAAGCAATGCCTAACATGATGTCGTTTTTCTCATTCTAACACATTGACTTTACGTCAATCACTTTTCTCTCTCTGTGCCTCCAGCCGCTTATGCGTGATGATATTGCATTCATATTACAGGCGATTTTTCGACAAAGCTGACGTTTGAGATGGGTTGGTGGGAAGCTTTTCTCGGGTATCATAACGTGCGCGCATTATGGGATGTAATAATATTTTTTGAGAAATGTATTAAAGTAAATTAAAATGATATCTTGTTGATTATTTGGAAGGTCAATGACCATTTGACCCTATTGTAAAACTTCCATTGATTATTGCATAACTCATCGAAGAAGTTGATCCAAACATCTCTCATGTAAATATTTATTTTTTTTAGCGATGTTGCCATGTACTCAAATGTTCTAGAGCTTTATGAAAAAATACACGGAAAAATAAATTAATTTTGTAAGGTGACTGATTTTATTTATCAATAAACCTAGCTCTGTGAACTATTTTCTATTCAAAATTGCGCTATTAATTGATAAAACAATGACTAAAAAAACAAAAACCCTAGTGTGTGGCCAAAAAGCAAAACCTGGCGGACATTTTGTCATAGTTACAGTCCTCCATAAATGGAGTAAGTGTAATCAAAAAAGATCACAGATGAACTTTAAACTCTTTTATCAAGAGTACCAGAAGAGATATCGGTTTGGGTTTTTCGTCAGAACACAGCTTGTCTTATCTATATCTATACATTTATAAGAGGGAAGGGATGTTTGTCCATAAAAAAGGTAGCATTATGCGTGTATCTAATGAGGGAGAGAGAAGGCTTCATTCTCGCAATCTCTGATTGGTCAGATTGGTTCAAGGTTACTATACAATAGGTTGCCCAATAACTTTTCTTATTCACGCGTGACGTCATCTGTTGCGAGTATCCATGCTATAGCATAGGAACGGGTCAGTTTTTGTGGATATACTCGGCAGTTTTTCAAGATAAAGATATGAACCCGGGTATATTTTTAAATTCAGGAAAAAAATATCTTTTTAAATATCTAATAATATACAGATATTGCAATTTAAAAATAAATGAGTTGTACTTTTTCACAGATGTTTATGGTTTGCTCGACATAGGTGGTATACGAATTTTCTTGAAGTTATTTTTTGGTTCTTTGGTACTTTGGGTCTTTGGTTCTTTATGGTACTTTGTTACTTTGATTTCTTGATACTTTTGTGCTTTGGTTATTCGGTGATTTGATTGCTTGGTACTTTGAATCTTTGGTACTGTGGTTATGTGGTACTTTGATTTTTTGATACTCTGGTACTTTTTGGCTCTTTGGTTCTTTGGTTATTCGGTACTTTGGTTCTTTGGTTCTTGGGTTCTTTGGATCTTTGGTTTGGGTTTTTTGGATCTTTGGTTCCTTGGTATTTTGTACTTTGGTTTCTGCATGGGTACTTTGGATCTTTGGTTATTCGGTACTTTGGCTCTTGGGTTCTTTGATACTTTGCTTTTTTGGTACTTTGGTTCTTTGATATTTTGTACTTTGGTTCTTTGGTAATTTGGTACTTTCATACTTGATTGGTTTGTTGCTACTTTGGTTCCTTGCTTCTTGGATCGTTGGTACTTTGGTTCTTGGGTATACTTTTGTCCTTTGGTTTACTTTGATTCTTTGGTTATTTGATACGGTACCAAAGAGTAAAAGAACCAAAGTCAAAGAGCCAATTAACCAAAGTAAAAAAAAACCTATGGTCGTATCGAAGTATCAAATAACAAAAGAACCAAAGTACCAGAGAACCAGAGTATCAAAGTACCACAAAGCCAAAGTAACTGAGTACCAAAGAGCCAAAGTACCCGAGAGCCAGCGAATAACAAAGATCCGAAGTACTGAAGAATCAAAGTACCGAAGAACCAGAGTACCAAAGAGCTAAACAACCAAAAGTACCTTATTACGCAAAAAACCAGAGAACCAGAGTACCAAATTTCCCAAAGAGACAAACAACCAAAGTACCTTATTATCAAAGAACCAGAGTACCAAACTATAAAAAGAGACAAAGTACCAAAGAACCAAAAAGCAAAAGTATCAAAGAACTAGAGTAACAGAGTACCAAGAAGACCAAAGTACCAAAGAGCCAATTTATCAAAGTACCAAAGAACCCAAGAGCCAAGGTACCAAAGAGTCAAAGAACCAAAGTACCAAATATCCAATCAATCAAAGTAACAAAGAACAAAGTACTCTCTTTGTGGCACCAACAATATCAACCTCCCTGGAAAAAATTTTCTACAGCCACGAATAGTGACTAGTGTGAGTACTAACCCATTAAAATAAAATAATTCTAAAAAGAGCTTCCCGATGATTTGATGAGACATAACAGATTATTTGTTTTTTTAGCGTTTCACTTCGAATGTCATCTCATTCGCTTTTGGATTTATAATAAAGATGATAATAATTAATAATAAATCGTCTTCAGGAATTGAAAAAAAAGTACATTGTAATAACAATTGGTGATTTGTTGGATGATTTTTCGATTGTGTTGTGTTATTTTGGAGTCCCAGCGTTAATATAATAATTAGTAAAGATTTGTTTCGTTTCGATTAGGATTAGGATTTTCCACTTTGGTTAAGGATTTAGTATTTTTTCTTTTGAATGAGGATATCTACATTTTGTGCACAAGATAAACGTCAGTTCTTTTTCTTTTCTTCTTACAAGTTGGATTTCAATTTTGAGATGGATTTGAATCAAAACTGGGTCTTGCCTGGGCTGCTCAGAGAGCGGGTAAAAGGTGATATTTTCGAATTCTGGACAATGAAAGTTCGCAAACGTTTTGCAAAAAAATACAGGTGGCCCCATGATTACATTTACCACACTTCACCCTACAAAATTTTTCACCTGAAGAATGTTTTGTTTTGACGCAGTTGATTTTTGTTTATTTGGCTATTATTTTACCCAGTGAAACTTTTACCCGTACGTAACATGTGGCGACATCTAGTAACAGTATAGTAACCGAAATTTGTCTCTAGATCAGATATCGTATGGGCGGACTTAATGGAGAACAAATACAAATTTTAAAAAATTTGTTGATAGTGGAATATGGTTTTGAAGATATTAAAACAATATTTATCAATTCAGGTAAGTTCTGGTATAGGGCATGTCATGTGACGTCATTTGACAGATCACCTGGTGTTCAACAAAGCATTGTTTAGTTGAGTTGTGAATGAGTTAGTCCTGTTGTTTCTAGCGCCTTTTTGATTGTGTTGGAACATTGGAACAAAATCCTGTTGGTGGTACTGGACCGCAGCTTTCCCGTGAGCAACGAACTGCAAGGCTGGATTTTTCACGAGAGCACATGGTTTGGACAATAGACGATTGGAGTCAGGTATTGTTCTCAGATGAATCGCGATCTTGTCTGATGTGCTCAGATGGACGTGTTAGTGTGGAGTCGACAAGGCGAAAGATAAGCTGAAGCATGTATCGCCGAACGACCTCCATTTGGTGGAGGCTCAGTATGGCATGGGGAGGTATATTCTTCCAGAAGGGGCCTTTGAATGCTCATAGGTCGACATTCTGGAAGATCATGTTGTACCGTTCATGGGACAACACGGAACATTTATGCATCATATATGCACGTCCACACAGTGCTCGGTTGTTCACTGCCTATCTTGATGAAGTTCAAATCAGGCTATTTGTTTGGCATGCTCGAAGTCCAGACTTGAACTACAACGAGCATATTTGATGAGATAGGGAGACGTTCATTAAGACATATGTGTCGGCCTCCAGAAATTCTAGAGACCTTCGCAACATACTGGTACAATCTTCCGCAGCCGCTACCTTCGAATATTGAACCACTCGAAAGCATAACAAACCATATTGTGTGAGTCGAACATGTCAATATAAACATGGGGGAAAAGCGAGCTCCTGGTTTGCCATATTATTTACTTCCTTGAAATACCTTTCACTAGATTTCCAGTCACCAATTCAATAACAATGACTTGAAGTTCACTATCATCAAATGAATGTATTTTTCTTCAATATTCAAGGAGAGTGTAGCCTTTTTTTCATCGCTTTTACGACTTGTCGTTGAATAATCGAACGATGTTCCTTGTTCTTTTACACTAAAAAGTTGATAAGGGGAATTTTTCTCACAAACGGCAACGTTGGGCATCATTCGAGCTATTTGAAAATGCACTGCCATGACTTTGATAGATTCGTCAAAGTAACGGTTGTTGTCATTTTCAAGTTGAAAATAATTTATTTGTGCTCGAGAAGAGGATTTAGTGTGTCAATTTTACCAAAAAAATGCTGTGTTTGTGAAGCTTCTTCATGGACGGTTGGATTGTAGAGATCTTATCACAAATGAGTCAAAATAACATTACATAAGTATAAACAAAAACAGAATGTTATCGACTCAAACAAATCGTGTATGTTCGAGGTGCTATGCTTGTTCTAGTGGTTCAATGTTCGAAGCTTTCTACTGAATCCTTGATATATTTTTTTTAATTAGCAAATTAAAATTTTTTGTTCGCACTTTTTTGTAATAACTGGCTTTTTACTGCTTTTTTTTCTAAGGGTTTTCAATAATCAAAAATAGAAGTTTGCTTCCAGAACATTAATTGATTTTGGCCAAGGACTGACAAACGAATGTAAGGAGGTAAAAATATGTTTCCGTTAATAATAATAATAATAATAATAATAATAATAATATGTTCTTAATTCGGATCTGTAAAATGTGACCCAGCATTGTCCAGAAAAAACAAAATTTTCTGTTTTGAAATTTCGCTCTTTCCATTTGCAGTCAATGACGCAGGCAAACGTCTAAGCGCGTCATTTTTCAAGAGTCGTTCGTCCCTTTTTAAAGTTTCGTGTCCACTCTTGAGGGAGTTTCATCCTTGTCGGTGAAACGTCGTTATTCTGTCCGTGTCCTTCTGGGACCGATAGAACGGTCATACGAGTGAGATAAACGATCACCTCCATATAATTCTCCGTTTACTGTCTCTCTCTTTCTCTTGACATGACCGTTCTATCGGTCCCAGAATAGGCACCCTGATAGAGAGTCCGTTCATGACAGCGTTGATTCCCATATAGAAATGGAAGCTGTCCGTAAAGGGAGCTTTCACTATCTCTCGAATCATTTTCTTTTTTTCCAGGTTTTTCAATGGCCTTTCCCACCAAACCAGAAAATTTAATATGGCAATCGCATATTTTTGACAAGCAGAGAAATTTTTATAAAGAACGACACTTTTTAGAGAAATGAAAAAAAAAGTTTTTCCTATTATGAAATCCCATCCGCGGATACACTATACAGGGTTTTTCACTTAAAACTCCGCACGTCAATATCACGGTAACGAATAGGAATATTTGATTTCTGTAAAAAGTAGTCAATGTATGGGGTCGAGTAGTTATTTTTCACAGTTAAAAAAATTCGACGCCTACCAAGAGTAAAGCTTTGCGACGCATCGAAAATATTAATCTTTGGGGGACTTTGAAATTACGCGCATGCGTAAGTACGTGTTATTTATAAACTTTTTTGTTATTCAGTCGAACTCATTTATTCTACTCAGTTTTGTGATATACAGTGTGTCCGAGATAAGGATGTCTATCATGGGGATCTTGAAAACCGTGAGAGATACAAGGTCGGTTAAATGGAGGTAAAGTTGCGTATTTTGATGCTTAACAAAATGCCGTTTTAAAAGCCAAGAAATTCCGACTAAGTCCGAAATTATCCGAAAAAAACCGAAATTTTTCAAAATTGTTTTGATTTTTTTCTGACCACATTTGAAGAGATATTTTGAAATGAATGGAACTTCTTCATTGCCACTTTTTGCCCTTTACAAGATAGCGTTATTAAATTGAAGAACCGACGTTTCGTCTATGAGCAGCCATTATCAACTTTGTTTTTTTAAATACGGTCCTGGATTTTTTATTACGGATCTTAAGAGCCTCTTATGTTCCTAAACCAACCTAGTGACTATGTTTTTCTATGATATCTACATTGAAAATAATTTGTAAGAATAAAAAAAACTATACGGCAAGAACAGGATTATGTGGGCGCAGACTCCCAAAAATCGATACAATCCAGCCGGCAACGATGTCGCGCGGCTAGATTGCAATTTTCCAGACAATCCAAGCGAATTTTAATCGATAACAGACCACTTCCTCCACATACATAACAATTTCTAATCCATGCATGCAATGACGTAAATAACATACCAACATCTGCAGCAATATTTTAAATAAACGCCACAAAATCCCAGGCACCTTCCACAAATCCGAAATCATTGTCCCTCATCCCACACGATTGAAGGGTGTGAGATTTCCTCTCCTGGATGCATTCCAGAAAAAACTAAACCTCAAGGTAGGTAAATGTAAAAAATGAACGCCCAGGAAAACTCCCTTGCTGGGGATGGTACTCTTTCTGATATTGCCTTGCCGATTCCTATACAGATTTTTCTTTGGAGACAAGTAGGGTGAGTTGCACTGTTATCATTAAATCGTATTAAGTTGAGTTTACAGGCCCTTTGTCAGGCCCAAATTGGGCAAACTCCATGAAGCGTCATGCATGGTAAATCCTCAAATCTTCAAATTTTTTCCTAAGTAGACCATTGCAGTTCTGCCAACATGCCATCACAGGCCATCACGAGCTGAAAGAGGCTTGCAAGAACTTCGAAAAGGTTTTAGTGCAAAATCTATTTTCTGGCTTGAAAAAGGACTTATCAGATGCAGTGAAAACGATCCCAAGATGGCGACTTATCCAGGCGGCGCTTCCACACGTAATGCACTCAGTCCAGTCCGTCTTATACAACCGGTAAGTACACGGCGCATGTACATAAGAATTCATTGCGCCTTCCAGGATGCGCGATGGCAACCTACAAAGCCTTGGCGTACTGGAAACCAAGCTTTTGTACACCTTACACTGGATCCTTCTGGATGCGGCTGAGGAGTGTGCCGATGGGGACTACGACAAGGACATGTACCATTTCCACTATTTATTCTCCATTCCCACCATCACGGTAAGCGCCCTTGTGGTTGACATCATACATCAACACATTGTAGCTGTTCGTCTACCTCTTTGCACCGCTATGTCAAAACCTCAAAGAGTCAGACTTCCAAAACTTCCGGCTGGAAAACGGGCTGAAAATCTGGCAGCCTATGTGGGAGTTTCGCCATCCAGAAGCTCCGTGTTTTGTGTCCCACGTCAAACCCAAGCCGAAGTTTTTCCATGGACGTAATGGCAATAAGTGGAAGGTACACTGTGATGATGTGTTTACTGGAAGTAAGTGTGATTATTAGAACGTCGCACCATTATTTGAAAAAAGGAAAACAATCTGAGGTACCAAAGGACAGTCCCACACAAGGCAGCTCGGACCAACACATCCCTCCCACACCGGTTACAGTAGTTACAGCAACCATCACTTCCAAGGACGATGAGGTATAACAGTATGTTTGCGTATATCAACCTAATAATGAGTTGCAGGGGTGGGTTTCATCTCCCAAGGACACCGTCTTTCCTGAGACTATTCCTGAAGAGAGTTCTAGTACGGAGGAGGAGCACGTGGTCATATTCAGCTTGCCTCCCTTGAATGAGTCTGATGGGTTTTTCAAAGACCCGTCCATTTATACGGTAGCTATATTGACGTGTTGATATATATATATATATATATATATATATATATATATATATATATATATATATAACAAATGTGATCACAGGCAGAGACCAGCTTGATTCAACTAGCCATGCGCCGAGGGGGTAGAACTAATAACGTCAACAAAGATCCCCAGAGGCCTCCAATGCAGAAATTTGGGTAATAGGTGCGGCTGTTACGGTAATATTAATGTACATGTAGATCGTCAACGGACAAAGACTCGGTGGACAGTGGAGGGGAGAACAATAAGAAGCCAGAACCCTCTGGCGAAGCCACGATGAAGTACGGCTCCCATCACATCATGGACCTGTCCGGGGCCACATTCCTCGATGTGGCTGTCCTAAGGTGTTTATTCATCACTGACTGGCAAGAAGAGGGGATCTACTGGGCCTTGCATTTTCTGTACAATCGGTAAGTTGTTATCTAAGAGTAAAAGTAATGGCGTAGTTTGCGAGATATAAGCGAAGAAACAGCGGCACAGCATCAGCCTAGAAAGCGCAGCAACTCCCTGCCCATCCCCAAAATCGAAGTTTCTTTCTACCCCAACAACGACAGCAAGAAAGTCGACAAGGACTTCATTGAGGTGCCCGATCCACGTGATGTGTCTCTTTTGACAGAGTCGCCGTACAACCACAAGAGGTCAGATGAGTCGCTGCATAAAAGGGCAGCCAGCGAGAAGGGACGCAGGTCGCGGATGAAAATAGCTGATTTGAAGGCTCTGATCGAAACCCGACTGTTGTCCAAGTCGGACAAGGCTCTGGAGAAAATAGGACAGGAGGATTCAAGGCCGTTGGGGCAGACACAGCCGGTGCGTTTCCAGAATATTGCGAAAAAAATTCTGGATGTATGTACCCCCTATCTTTCTATCCTATTCTGTTAACAAGTAAGCTTATGAAGTTTGCTTCTAGCTAAAGTGGACGAAGTATGTATCCCCTCATTTCTGCCTTCTTCGTAGTGCCATTTTTATTGTTTTCCTCCTTATTATGCATGGACTCGTTTTGAATTCTTCCCACTATAGTGACTTTACATGTAGGACTACCACAGAAGTCTGGACACCAGTGAGGAAATGTCCCGGAAAAACTCTGGACATGGCAAAAGAGACTCCATCACCTCCAACTTGGTCAAGGGCAAAAGCATGCCCAGTCTCAGGTTTGCATTTTTTCCTTAAGCTGTTGTTTGTTGTTGTTTTGATGTTTCTCCATGTCTCTATCTTTCACTCTCGACAGCTGTTTGATCGACGAAATTAACGCTGAAGGGTAAGTACCTCTGTTGGCATGCGTACCATTTTGTGCACCACAATTGGATGTTACTTCTCTCGTTAATTTGTAGATTGTTCGAAGAAAACCGATTGGAGGGCAGAAAGGGGCCAAAGGGAGTGCCCATGACCAATCCCATCATCACCGTCACTGAACACACCCCCACTCCATCGCCCGACTATTTGCGAAGACAGGTCAGTATCAATAATAATAATTATAATAATATTAATCTTCATTGTCTAATAACTATTCAATAATAAGACAGACTTAAATGATATAGCACTGAAACTTGACATATACAGTGTGACCCATTTAGAATGGAAACACCCCTGTAAAATTTCAGGTTATTAACCGATTTCAACCATTTTTTTTTTAAATGTCAAGTTTTGAAGGGTCTACTACATAAATGAATTGGATTTGGAGTGCTTCCAAATAGCTGTGACCAAAATTTCGGAAAATACATTCATCAATAACAAAGTTACGACAACTTAAAATTCGTACATTTTCCAAGTCAACGGTCACAAAAGAACATCCTGCATCAACAGTTGCCATGGAGATGGAGTTACTTGTTGCCACTACTTAGTGTCAATGTAAAATTACCTATTTGTCGGCAAGAATATTTATATTTAATCATAGTGTGTTCGATTTTTTTTTTTTTCATTTTTTTTTTGGATTTCTCAAAGAAAACAATATTGAACCTATCAAACCAAAATTTTACTATTTTTTATTAACAAAATCCACTAGTTCTTTATTGTAATGCAAATGTAATTCCGTTAATTTCATTAAATGTTATGTTATTTTCAACATCTTGTTGTTCAATTGGTAGTTCATTGTTACAGGTAATAAAACAAATTCAATTTCCATGGCAACTGTTGATGCAAGGTATTCTTTTGTGACCGTTAGCTTAGAGAATTTATGAATTTCAAGTTGTCGTAGCTTTGTTAATAATGAATATATTTTGTTGAAATTTTGGTCATAGCCCTTTGGAGGCACTCTGAATCCTGTGGCGTAGTGATTTATTTAATAAAAAAATCGCTAATAAAAATTCGATATTTTTTATCACGAAGAAGTGGTGCAATATACCTTGAAAATTGAAATAAACATTTCAAAATTTGTCTTGTAGTAGACCCTTTAAAACTTGACATTTCAAAAAACAAATGGTTGAAATCAGTTGATAATCTGAAATTTTACAGGGGTGTACACTCCCATCTCCGCCAAATCCTTGTCAGTCGAGAACGGTTAGGATACGGCACCTGCTCAAATTCTATTGGTCGATTTCAAACTCTCGACCAATCAAAGACGAAGTGTCGAAACCTATACCAGAATGTTGAGTGGTGCTGAAATCCAGGTCGGAATGTTGATAGTGTGCATAGATACTTGGTAACTGTTCAGAATGAGGGGTGTAATCACACGTTTTTTCGGCAATCACCAAACTGCTAGAAAAGATAAAACCTTAATTTGTTGGTTTCCACACGGAACACCTTTATGAAGTTTAGTTTGGCTTGAGGAAGCACTTTCAAAAAATGATATCAGAGGCTGAGGAAGTATCCAATTGGTTCCTAGATTCGCTGTCGGAGGGTCTTCAATTCCAAAACCTACAAGATTTCTTGGGCGTACATGTGTTTGGTTTATCTCTGTGAGTCCGGAGCATATTTTGTGGAACCATGAGATGTAGACGCGGCACGAAATAGAAAAACAACATTTAAAGAAAATTCTTCAGCTATTTCTAAGTCTCCGACAAGAACCTGAAGGATTTGAAAAGTACACGATGTACTTCAATTTATTGTCAAATTTCAGTCCATTGACAGCCAAAACGGAAGTACGGGCTACTTGGGCCAGACTCAGTTCGAACGCAAGTCCAGCTTAACCCGTTCGCAAACCGACTCCAACATCACCTACACCAGTGACGACATTCCCGAAGCCCCAGGTTCGGTTTGCTACATCACCAAAGATGGTGACATTGACTTCTTTGTCGTACTCAAGGTACTCACTCCTTCCTTAGTACTCTATTTATAACTCCACTCCACAGGCTGTCTATCGAACCTCTTTGAGGGAACCATCTGCTTGCACCTTGAGGGTACTGGAGGTGATACTCAACCTGGTGGAGCTGCTGGTGGACATGGGGATTTTAAAGCAGACCAGCAAAGACGAGGCGCCCAATGAGGAGTTTGAAACGCCCAAGAAGAGCGATAAGGAGAAGATGCCTCAAAGTGCCACGCATACGTCATTTGGCGCTGATAGTATTGGTGGAGAACAACCAATGTCCCCTCATAAGTTGATTATGAGTACCATAATCCGGGTGCTTAAACATCTGGGCTGTCCACATGGCTGCGCAGACGGTCAACGTGGTCCAGCTGCCGAGTTTCTGCGCACGCAAAGTCAAAACATCCTCAGCAGGTTGCACAAATCGTCGCAAAAACAATTTAAAAAATTTCTGAGAGAGTACATTAAAGCGCAGCCTTTGAATGAGATTTTAGACGTACTGCATGCCTATATGGGCTACTGTGTGGACCCCACGTCCCTGTTGTCGCCTTTGGGTAAGTGATTATTCGAAAATAATTATTACGTAAAATTGCAGTAGGTGGCGGAGGAGGAGTGCGTGGAATTGAGGGACATGTCATTGGGCACTGCCTCAAGCCTCTAGTGACTAGGTTTGTGGACGCTATTAAGGATATACGATCCCCTGAAAATATCGTAAGTGTTCTACATTGGAAAATTTATGACTGGAAAGTGTTAAACCAGGGCCTCTACTGCGAGATACGTCAACTAATGACATACGTCAAGGAGGTGCATGGAGGGGCATTTAGACGCGTTGCCTTGAGCGCCCTCATCGATACAGCGGAGCGCAATTCAAAGAAAGAAGGGAATGTGCAAACAACCCGCGTCATACGTCACATGCACCAGTCTACGACAAATGTGGATGAAAATGACATTGACACACAGGGCGAAACCACTTACACCATTGACGACAAGGGCGTGGTGCGCAAGCTACTATTTAAGAAGCGCAGCACGTCAAGCACATGCCCTGTAAGTGCGGTTTTCCATTTACCAGTATTAATTCCACATTGCAGAGCCTACTGGAGACGGACATTGATGACGTGTCCAAGTCCAATCAGAGCCCTCTGGGGAATTTGCGCAAAAAGCACCACATTTTGACGCCAAGGCAAAGCGAAAAGGCATTGAGCATTGCCATTGAAAATATCACGATCAAACCACAAAGGAAGTCCAAGATGGGGTCTTTGACCAGTTGGTTCAAAAAAGGCGACTCCCAGTCAGTTGATGAGGCTGATTTGAACGACAATGGGGACAGTTTTAATGAATCCGCAACGATTTTCAGGTTTTGTGACTCGTTTGTTGTAAACCGCAGTTGTCATTGGTGTTTCAGGCAACAACCCTCCAAGTATTATCAGCACAAGGCGGGAAAAAGTCACGTGAGCCACACCTTGCTGAAGGCAAAGCGACGTATTGATGACAAGCTCAAGTTTCTTAAAAAAGGAAAAAAGAAGGATGGCAGTTTGGAAGATTCTGGAGCAGGAAGTAAATGTGTGTATTATAAAAATAAATGGCAACGCTGCCTTATGTCATTTGGTAATTTGACATAACTATACTTGTTCTTAGATTACAGCCGCAAAAACTCCTTCGAACTCGGGGAAAACTCCCGTGAATCCGAAGTGGTTTTCCTGAAAGAGCGCAAACTAGTACCCACAGGTCTCGTATATCTTGGAACCCAGCGATTGTCATTTTTACTGGAAACTTGTCCACCTGGCACCGTTCCTGACTCATTCCTGCTTGCCTCCACCCTGGACCTGGTAAAATTTCCAACTAACTGTGGCACAAGCTATAATCGTTTAACAGCCCCATTCAGCGGTGGTGGCTCGAGCAGCTCTACTGCTGGAATGCGCCTACTTCGTGCACTGCTGCAACAAAGGCCAATGGCCTACCTCAATGAAACTAGCCTTCCCCATGTTCCGACCCTCACACCCTCTGCCACGTGGTACCATATCAGGGGGCACACGACGCTCCCACATCGTCCAAAGGGCGGCTGGGAAGATGTTCCATCAATGGGCGGAGGTTGTAGGACATCGGCTTGAGGAAATGATCAACGAAGACAAGGCTAACCAGAACGACATCAGTTTGATGGTGCAGGACCCGGACAAGCAACGTGATTTGCAAATCCAGGACGAGGAGGAGGACTATCTGGATGAGGCTAGTGTTTACTCGTACGGCAGTAGCTGTCCTTTGTCCTTGAGGATAATTGCTTGTGTGCTACTGCACGAAATAACTGCTTTTTTGCGGGAGACTTATCAGAACTTGCCGAAGAGTTCTAGGGTTGCTGGGAAGGAACGGCCTCCGCCGTGGGAGAAGTTTTACTCGAAGGAGGCCAATAGGCGTTGGAGTATGGCGTTGAGTAGCATGGGTCATTCGCAGACGTCTGCGCAGAGCTTGCAGAGCATTGCAGGCGACAGGGATCAGAGTGAGTTAACAAGGTTATGGTGGAATGTTCTTATGTGAGGATATAGATCTAGGACAGACAGAGAGGAAGATCAGTTTCGTGTTGCACGAGCCGGACGAGTCGGAGGGCAGCAGCAACAACACAATTACCATGCAGGTAAGCTAGTGATTAATCTGCAATTGTTGCTCTATGAATGCTAGGCGGGAATGACCCCCGACGATGGATGTACTAAGAAGCAACAACAAGGCCGACCATATCTCCTGCGCAGGGGCACCGCAGCTCCCACTGGAGGTTCGTTTAAAAGACGTAGTTTAAAATTACGCAGGGGCACTAAAGAAGGGAAAGATATGGAGTTGGAGTGTAAGAATCACAAGTTTCAAAAACATGGCTGACGTTCTGCTTGAGTTTTACATGCTTAGCAGGGCGGCGTTGTCAAGTTATGGCTCTCAGTAGCGCATGCTTGCAAGTTGTATGATGTATATGTATGATTGGATGTGTATATGTAGCTTGAGTAGAATAGTCACTTTTGTCATTCATTCCACGACTTTTTATACTTCTCAACTTCAAAACTCACCTGATCACACCAATAACTTGACAACGCCGCCTCCGTAACGTATTTGGGGAAACGATGGTATGTGCTAGACTAGTTAATTTAGCGCTTTAGTGCTACCAATAAGTCTTATTAATAAATCCTAGATGCTTGTTTAGTGCGCTTATTGCGCTTAGACTTTATAATGAATAATATGAAAATCAAGGGCGTATTCCGGAGTCGGTGAAACGAACTGATTCGATTCAGTCCAAAAGAAAAGTTAGCTCGCTTTCTGATCGCAGCGACACGTCTGAGCCGGGTGTGGAAGGGGGCGTGAGCGGGGAGGAGTCGCCGGGTGTGCTCAGTGACGACCAACCTCCCGAGAGTCCAAGTGACAGTAACGAAAGTGATGAGACTTCAAAGAACATGCCCTGGCTTAAGGTGAGTGGACTTTGAAGCAACAATGGACAAATCTGGTTGGTCAACAGGTTATGGTGCAAATCACCAACGGCATGTACTTCTACTGCACTCACCAGAATTTTTGCCACCCATTTTGCCATCGGCGCGTGATGCGCGGATGCTCCCGCCTTATTAAAGCAGTCCGCAAAGTGTACGGCGAGGAATTCGGCATTATCGACGACAAATTCACTAATGAAACCGACGTGAAAAAACACAAAAAGAAGGAGAAAAACAACAGAAAAGTGTCTGATCAAACCAGCTCCCAAGTCAGCCCAATCAGACGCAAGGACAGCGTGGGGAAGAGGGATCGCATAGACAAAAATCTGGATGGATCGCAGGCCAGCAAGCTGGCTTCGTCGCGGGACATTGCTGACTCGGAACCAAACAATGGTTCTTCGAAAAATGAAGAAGCGAGACCAACAGAGCCACCACCGATTTTGAAATACATACAAATGCAGGTCAAGGACGCTTTCCACGCCCCTCTGTCAACTTTGTTGAAAGGGGCGGTCATTTTGACTGAGGAGAACTTTGCCGATATAGTCCCAGTGGCATGGGAGCTGCTGCTGGAAATGAACCAAGAGGTGGCAGCAGCGTCAGCGTCGTTGTTCATTCTAGGTTTGTCCCATCAGTGACTTTGACGCTTGATGTTAACAAATTGGTTGTAGCATCCGTCAAAGCACCCACTCACGTGACGGAAATCATGCAACATGGCCTCACCAACGTTGACCCCACCATCCGCATAAATGCGATTCTCAGATTCCAAGCTCTCTGGAAGATGCGCTTCCAAGTCTGGCCAAGAATGGAAGAAAACGCCCATAGCCTTTTCAAAATCCCTCCTCCAGGAATAGAGTTCACTCTTCCCTCCCCCAAAATCGGCATAGAGTGTTTGGACGTTGTGGACTCTCCGTGGCAGCTAGCTGACCGGCCCAAAGTAGAAGAAGTCACGTTGAACCAGGAAAGACATGTAAGCTACCATTTTTAACTTATAGAGTTTTCATTATCAGTGCATGTCAGCGTTCTTTGGTTACGGCAACCAAATCACGTAAAAAACAACAAACCGAGCTGATTAAAATGGCCATTCAGGCTCAGGACGACAAAACACGGACGGAAAGAGAGAACTTTCTCATCACCACCATTCCGATTACCATGCAAGCTGCGCATGAGCCTAGCTTGTACCACACCACAGGAGAAGAACATGCTGAGGATGGTTAGTTAGTTGTATTCAATTTCAAGGTAATTTCAATCATAACAGGTGACAACGATGATGATGGACAACCGCGCAACACCGGCCATCACCTGCACTCTGCGCACTCTCTGTTTCCCTCTTGTCTGTGCGCAGCTGTCGTATCCATAATCAACTTGTTAGATGACGCGGCAGTCTCGCCAGACGGATGCGCCGTATACGAAGTCGCCTACAGCGTCATCTGGACGTGTTTGGTCGAGGACAGCGCCCTCTTTTTGCGCTATGTTTTGGAGCGCCTCACCCGCGATAAACAAGAACAAATGTTTAAAATTCTGAGACACTTGATTCGTTTCACTCCCAAACTCCCTCAGCAGGCTGCGTTTGCCATGTATAACTACATTATAGGTTATGTGATGTTTTACGTGAGGTCGCCACATGAGGAGGGACAACAGTTGATTGGTGCCGCCCTCTCGTTGTTGTGGATGGTAATTGATTTAACGTTCTGGAGGTGTACTGATGAGTACTGAGTATGACTGTTGTAGGTGGTTCACAGTGTACACGGCATCATGTTCAAGGATTTGAAGCAGATTTTGAGGAAGGAACAGTGTGATGCTTCTATTCTTCTGACCGCTAATGTTCCCTCGGCTAAGAAAATTATTGTTCATGGGCCGCAAGGTGAGGATTTTCTTCCTTTTCTGTTTCTGTACTTGATTTGTGTACGTACAGATCCTGATGCGGGAGGCATTCCATCGCAGTTTCCAGTGCAAGAGGACACCCAATTTTGCCAGATTCTACGGGAGGCCCTGGACTTTTTTGGAATTGAGGAAATCAAGCACGAGGAATATTTCCTGGTGGACTACAAGACGCGTAAGAAAGTACCTCTGTTTTAATCGAATTCCTCAAACCACTTCTGACAGACCAAATTCGTAACCCACAATCGTACGTGCGCGACTACTACTTTTTCAAACGCTCGCAGTACCCGCAACTGGAACTGGTCCACATGGAACCCGACAAGGCCTTCTATGCTTTGCAGAAACAAGAACTGGTGCACAAATTCGTCGAAAGTGGCAAGGTGCTGCTCACTTGGGCTATATTGAAAAACGTCGACATGGTGGGTGTGCACATTTTGTGACCGTCAAGTGAGTAACCGCATTTCAGGTGGTGCAACGGGTGGTGTTCCTGCATGAAGAGTTGATGAAGCTGCCGTCATTCCCGCGCAAGGCGCTGGAGTCGGACTTGGACTTGTACAAGCGAGGCCCCTTGGGCAAGGAACTTTTGGGCTTGGACGTGCTGCACAAGTTCATGTGGGTGCGACTTATCGCCAGAATGTTTGAAGCTATGGCAGGAAATTTTGCTTACTCTGGCGACATACACTTGTTTGTCAATGTCCTGAATGGCGCCCTTATATTGCATTCGGAAGATGCGTGTATACTGAGATATGTTATGGCAACGTATATCAATGCAGCATTCCATTTCAAAAATATATTTTCCACTAATGGGTAAGTTTATCTTGTAAGTGTGATTGGCAAATGTAATGAGGCGCAGGTACTTGCTGATCATGCCCACTTTGCTGAAGATCTACTCCAACCATCAAACGAACAAGCTGGTCACTACCACTATTGAGTATGCGGTCAAGGAGTTCTACACCATGAACAGGAAGCCCTTTATCCTGCAAATGTTCGGCTCGGTTTCTGCGATGTTGGACACAGACGAGGAAGGGACTTACGGCAACGCCCATAAAATACAGAGCAGCTGCCTATTCAACCTTTTACTAAGCCTGGAAACTCCGTCACCTGATCCACTCTACATAGGCGAACTGGTCAAGGAACAAGTACGGGCCATAGATTTTTGCTACCACGATGAGGACAATGACGTCACTGTCCTTGATTGTATATCGATGTGCGTCATGGTGGTTTCCTATTCTGCCGAGAGTTGTCGCGGCTATCAGATGCTGGTGAGTCTTATTATACAAATCCAATCCACTTAACTGTGTTATTAGGTTATTTTAGAAGCAATTCTGCCATACTACGTCGATAAAATCCAGAACGCCATCTACATAGCGAATTCTATAAAACGTTTCAAGAAAAACGAGCGCGACATCATTAATCAACTGTCAATAGCTGTCAGATGTCTGATCGAAAACTGCGCAGAATTAACCAAGTAAGTTGCTGTTGTGAGTCGGTTGGCGCTCTCTGTGTTATATTTTTATTGAATGCCCGTTTTTATTATGGACAGGATTGAACAAGTTGTATTGCTACTTCAACATCTCTGACTAATCCGCATGTTCGTTACATTTTTACGACTGGATCATTGGAAACCGCATGTTCGGATAATAATCATTGGACTTATAAAAACCGCATCAAGTAGCAATACATCGATTTGTTTGTAAATAATTCCATGAATGACTTAGAACAACATGTCAGATGAAAACGTCTAGATTTTAGTATGACTAGATGAATAGTTTACTTGTTCTAGAAATGATAGTTGCTTGATCTGACAAAGAAAGGGCGCCATCTCACGACAATGTCTCCCAATTTCTCCGCATCACGCTTCATGAGTTTTATAACGTTTTGTATTTTTTCTTGTTTTGCAGATTCAGTTCGAAAAGGTAGGTGGTGTTGCATTTTAGCTGTTATTTTTATGTTACTCAAAAGTACCCTACAAGTACCACGTATTGGTGGACTGTTTTTTTTTTGTTAACTCCCAGTTTTGGCTTTTTGAGAGTTTTTGGATTGGAGGAGCACACCACTTGCAACTTGCGACAACGAAAAATAACTAAACGTGGCAACGACGCATCAGCTGGTTACGCTGTCAAAAGCAGCGCTTCATCAAACCTCACGTCGGTGTTGCCATATCATTGTTTATCACAAATACTGTTTGAACGATAAGATTCCTTCAAGCCAAAACCCCTCTACACTGTGTGCCAAATAAAGTTAGAACATAATTTGATCATTGATAACTTTTTTGTCTGTTTATGGATTTTTATGAGTTTTGGATATGATATTGATCAATATGTTCTGGATATTCCGCCAAAACTGAGCTTTGGAACTTTTGCCATGACCGGACTTACGACATTTTCTATGAAATTGGTGCATTGAAACTTGTTTCAAAAACGAACTGCACTACTGACAGACCAACTGATATATTTTGTGAAAAGGGCAGTTTTTGGAAAAAAAAGGTATCCTGAAAATATCAATTTTTTATAATCACAACCTAAAAAACGATTTTTTTCAAGTGAAACTTCTTTTGCGGTATGTGATGATTTGTCCACAATGGGGAGTGGATTGGAAAAAATGCTACGAAAATATAGCTTGTTTCAGAAACACTGATCCCATCAACCCGATCATCAGCTATTGTGTTTTGTCTCTTTTTATCCCACGTTAATAAAAACACACAGTGAATGATGCGAGAGCGCTTTTTTGAGTTTTCGTTACACGAGAGAGAGAAGAGATGTGACGTAGAAAGAATGACAAGAAGAGCTTTATCCTATAGTTTTGTTATTTTTCAAAGGATTTTGTTCAAATGACATTTTATGTGAATTCTAATTTGAGGTTTGATCATGAAATTTAACAAAAATTGACCTAGTGAGGTTATGTTTTTTTCATTTTCCAAGGGATTTTGTTCAATTTAGGTATGTAGGTTGAAGTTCTATTTGGGATTTGATTAAAAAAAAAACGATATAGTGAGGTTATGTTTACATAGTTTTGTTATTTGCCAAAGGATTTGGTTCAAAACAACTAGCCATGGAATTTCAAAAAATCTTGATTAAATTTAAGTGAAATAGTTTTAATGCCGACCTGCACCATATCATACAAATACACATCGTTTTTTAGGTTATGGTTCAGAAATATTCATATTTTCAGGATTACTTTTTTCACAAATATCCTTCTTGAAAAATATACCAGTTGGTCAGTAAGTCGTTTTTGCAACGAGCTTAGATGCAACAATTTCAAAAAAACGTCCGGTCCTGGTTCAAAATCACATCGAGCAATAATCATATCCAAAAATCATCTAAATTCATAAGCAAACAAAAAAGTGATGTAGAGTCAAATTATGTTCCAACTTAATTTGGCCCACAGTGTAAATGTAAATACGCTTCAGACTCCTTCTACCCCGCTCCCTCAAACTAACTCTGTTCCCCCTCTATCTAGAGTCTACAACGGTCCATACCGCTCCAGCCCTGAGCATAAGGGCTCGAGCCAGCGCAACTATAAAGGCCCTTATTCGCCGGGTTTTGATTTCGAGGACGACTCGCATTCGAAATTTATGAGCGAGCATAATCGCACCAAAAGCATTTTCGAACATGATACTGAAGATAGCGAAGTACTGAGGGCCGAGTACCGACGTCCTAGAGACGTATTGTTGGCTTTGGTTAGTGAATTTGTATTGAAGGTTAACGAACGGATTGCGGATATAACGAAAAAGGACGGAGATGGCAAGCCTATTGAAATCTTGGATAGTAGATCGCATGTGCGGCTTGCCGATATAGCACATGCGCTGTTGAAGGTGTCGCCGTACGATCCAGAATCCATGGCTTGCAGAGGGTTGCAGATTTACATGCAGCATGTGTTGCCCAGCACGGATTGGGGGTCGGACGACGCCATGCGGCCTGCTTTTGTGACGTTGCTCAAGAGGCTGGAGAAGGTTTTTAGTAAAATACAAAAGAAGCCTTCAATTAGGGTAATTTGCATGTTGATCAAGGCAGTGGTAATGTTGACGTTACAGCGCAACACCGACTGGGACGCTGCAGGTGGACTACTCAAAGGTATCTACAACACCATGGTCAAGTACCCTTACATAATCAACTGGCATCAGATCAAGCAACTCGTCATAGTATGCCAGGTTTGTACATTTATTCTCTCGCCCGCTCTTAACGCTCTAGTTACAGAGCCTAATAGTGACAGAGTTTTGCGGAGAGGGCGTCTCGGGCGCCACAGCCGCCCTGCTAAGTCAAGCCCCTCCACCCAACTTTTGTTCCATGGTGGTGCGTCTCATAGCCTTGCAGATCCAAGACGGCCACGAGTTCTACACATTGGAGCAGGTATGTGGGGGCAACACGTTCCCCACCCAAGAGCGCACCGAAAGCATGATCATAAACTTGATCATGCCGCTGTGCTTGAGGGTTGGCAGTGGTCGCATGGACGTGCCCAAAATCAAGCAGTCGGATGTGAGCTTTGCCATCACCCTGGTGTTATACGCGATGAGTCCTCCCATTTTTAAAACGGCTGCTGCCACAGGTGTTAACCCCAAAGCTACTGCGGAAACCAGGACTGGAAGTTTGACTTTTACAGGAACAAGAGATACGAAGACCACGTCCAAAATCAACAACTCACTGTACCAAGTATCGTTTCTGGCATTGAAAATGATTGGTATAATGGTAACGTCAATGTTAACATACATTTAATTGACAGTTTACAGCAATCTGCTTTGAGGAGTACTTGATACATGACTGGATGAGCATCTGGAGAACAATGCGCGAGCTGGGCAAGCGCAACGAGGCTGCCACCTATCTATGGGACTTTCTGGACTTTGTAGTGACCCATAGGACTCCGCTTTACATTCTGATGCAGCCGTTTATATTCCTCAAACTGGCACAGCCTCCTATAAGTGACTTTGAGCGCAACATGCACCAGAAGATCAGGGACAAGATACGCAGCATCGGGTTGCCTTTGCCCATGAGCAAAGGCGCCATACTCATGGACTTGGCCACGCAGATGAAGCAGCTCAAGGAGGAACTGAGTGAATGTAGGTTTGCTCGTGGTAAGAACATCATTGATGATTTGATTGCAGCAACCGAGTCTGAGGATTCCAAGAAGGACCATCAAGGCACAACCGTGCAAGTGACCTGTGAAACTCAGAGAAGCCAGAGGCAGAGTCTGATTGGTTTGCTCACAGGCGACCTACATCATCAGCGCAGTTCCACGCATGAACATTTGCACCACTTGAAAGGTAATCGTTTTTTGGTACCGAGCAACATGCTCACGTACATTTCAAGGATCCTCGAGCACGAGTCACGCATCTACCCCTGTTCAAAAGCCCTCCGAAGAATCTGAAGGGGTTTCTTCCCCCGTAACCGCTCAAGGTATTTGATCGTTTTGGTGTTAGAGGGGGCGCGTTCAACCTCCTTACTTGTGCTTTCAATAGGCCCTTGTAAATAAACTCTAGCTAGGTTGTCGCTAAGTGTGCGCTGGCTGGTGCATGTCGTGTTACTTTCCAGATCGTTCGATGTCGCAACGGTCGTCGGGCAGCGACGAACAGCATTCCATCCCTACCACCACCCACCCCATTCATTCTTCTACCCATAAGATTGCTCACAAACTGCGCTTTGTTTCTTCCGTAGAGTTTAGACATTCCACAGGTAGGTAATATGGTGTGTATGTGTTAGCAGGTTTCATTTATATACATATAATCATCCTCTGTTGATGATAACACTTAACAGGGGAGACATCTACAACACCACTAAGCCCAACTAGTCCAGGAGACGATGAGGATATGCACCAAAAGTCGCGTCTGCAGAGGATGATGCCGCAAAGCCGCAAAACCTTCCGGTTGCGGACTAAGAGCCGCAACAAACGATCGTCTGAGCTGGCTCATTTAAAACTTGAATCATCCGAGCCGTCTTCGCCTCCATCCACACCCACTCAGGTGTTTTCGACAACACTGCAAACAGAGTCAAGCACTCCATATTCGCCTTTGCCCAAAGAGTCACCCACAATGCCCATGTCGCCAACTGTCCCAGGACACGTGCCTTTGATAGGACAGTTCAGCAACCAAAGCACTGGCAGTGGTCATGACAAAAAGTTCATGGACCCACACAGACTAAGAATTGCAACCCGTGGCAAGAGCGCGGAGGGGTCGTGGGATGAGGACTCTGCTATATCGCAGACGTCCAGTACTAGTGGTTATAAGGAGTCCTACCCTCAAATGCACTTGAAAGATCCCTTGGAGGCAAGTCCGAAAATGTTCCCGCCTTTGGCCAGTCCGGATTTGCATTCGTTGCCGTCCACCAGCAGTGCTGCTACTAATAATTTTCTACTCCTGGATAACAGGTTAGATGGGAATTTTCAATTTAACTTATTTGTCCCGTAATTTTAGCTCTCCAGACTGTTCTTTGAATGATAACGGCGAAAAAACTGCCCTTTTGGAGAAGGAGGAGCAGTCGTCGTCCAAGGACTCACTTTTGATGGTCTTCGACCACGATGCCCAGGACGAAACTACTCTGATCTAAGCCAAAAGAATACAGCTTCTGTTAATGGATTTTGGAAAGACTGAAGATGTTATGTATGGCGACGAGGGTTTATGATGAGAAACTTATACATTATACTTAGATTTAGATGATATTGTTGATGTTTAAAGGTATTTATCAATAGACGTGTTAAAAGAGATTGTTTTTCATTACTATAATCATATGCATAATAGCCAACAAACAAGTTTGCACAATCACATTAATCTGCATATTGTTAATTAAATCTTGTTTTCCCCATCAAAACCTGTTTCACCAACAACATCTTTTCTTCAGTTGTTGATAGTGAAACGCATTATCATGACTGACTTAAAAGTAAGTTCCTCAATCATTAATCAAATATAACCCGATTTAAAGTATTTAAGCGGATTTGGCTCGGAATTCTCATCAGAGGACCCCCGTTGTCCGGGGGCTCTGCCTCAAGGTCAAAACTCGCCACAGAAATGCCCATATGGCTTGTACGCTGAGCAGTTATCAGGGAGCGCCTTTACCGCCCCCAGAAGCGAAAATAGGTTTGCCATATTATCAAACTTACGATATGTAACTTGAAAAGCGCATTTTAGGAGGAGCTGGTTGTACCGGATACGCCCATCAGTCGGGCATAAGCCCTTTCAAAAGTTTACCAGAAATGAGTTGGTGGGTCATGTTTGGTCTGAGCAGGAACCAGATCCGAATCAGATGAGGTGGAGGCCCTTTGATTTGCCCTTAAACACACCAATGGATTTTGTGGAGGGTTTGAGAACAGTGTGCGGTGCTGGGGAGCCAAAAACGAAAATGGGCCTGGCAGTGCATATTTATGCCTGTAACGCACCCATGGGCAACAGGGCTATGTACAATGCTGATGGGGACTTACTCATAGGTAGGTAATAAGTTATAATGACTCGCAAGTTGGAAACCGCATTTCAGTGCCTCAAACCGGGGTTTTGACTATCAAGACCGAATTTGGCAAGATGCAGGTGGCGCCCAATGAAATTTGCGTTATCCAACAAGGGATGCGCTTTAACGTTGATGTGGCCAAGCCTGCGCGTGGATACGTGTTGGAAGTGTTCGGCCGCCACTTTACGTTGCCAGATTTAGGTCCAATCGGCGCCAACGGCTTGGCCAATCCGCGAGACTTTGTCACACCCGTGGCTTGGTATGTCATTATTGACATGTGTATTTTATTATTTGATTGTTACAAACCGCAGGTATGAAGTGTTGGAAACACGTTACGAAGTGATAAGCAAATATCAGGGGAGGTTGTTTGTATGCGAGCAGAACCACAGCCCCTTTGACGTGGTGGCTTGGCACGGTAACTATGTGCCGTATAAGTACGACCTAAGCAAATTTATGGTGATTAATTCTGTCTCCTTTGACCATTGCGTGAGTACTGACAACACCTGATCAGATATTACAAAACCGCATTGCAGGACCCATCAATATTTACCGTGTTGACTTGCCAATCCGACAAACCAGGCACGGCAATTGCCGATTTTGTGATCTTCCCTCCGAGATGGTCCGTGCAAGAGCACACCTTCAGACCCCCGTATTACCACAGAAATTGCATGTCCGAGTTTATGGGGTTGATTTTGGGTGAATATGAGGTGCAATGTTGTAATGTGCGACTGGATTGTACTAAAGCGCATTTCAGGCTAAAAAAGGGGGCTTCCAGCCGGGCGGAGCCACTTTACATAGCATAATGACGCCACATGGGCCTGATAAAGCTTGTTTTGATCATGGCAGTGGGGAGAAGTTGGAGCCTAAGAGGGTGGCTGAAGGGACTCAGGCTTTTATGTTTGAGAGTTGCTTGGGCTTGGCGGTGACGAAATGGGGGGCTGAAACTTGTGAAAAATTAGATGCGGACTATTTCAAGTGTTGGCAAGGGTTGGAAAGTCATTTTACGGGACCCAAGTAGGCAGCATTTGTTTGCTGTAGACTGATTTAGTGTAGGTTTGTGTTGGTGATGAGATTCTAATAATAAAGCATTGTATAAACAAACGTTTTGAATGGATTTGTTAAACATCGTGCTTGTAAGTTCAAAACCGCAGGTTTTGACATGAACCGAAAGTTGCGGTTTGGTTTAATCTGATCATAGTTGAGCAAGTTGGAAATGCGGTTGTGTACAAAATGATCATGTCAAACATTGTTCTGACAAAATGCAGTTTTGAAAAATCTGATCGTGAAATAGTGAAAACACATGCGGATTTGTATGTTCTGATCATAAGTATACAGGGTACACCAGATAAGAGATACGACGTTGCTTAGATTGAAGTAGAGTAGCGTATTTGTATGCCCAAAAACATTCTTACTGTTTCATTTGGAATCGATATCGTAACGTAGATGCAGGGAAAAATGGAAAATGTACATTTTTGTAAAACCACAATATTTTGCTCATTATAAAAGCTAACGCTTTCGAATTTCCAGGATATGGGTAAGAGGATACGACAATTCTCAAAACAGCGTCAAAAAAATTGTTGGTCTACTTTGTTGCGTTCGGCCTAAGTCAACTTGTTTTTCATATGGGCACTATATTTTCAAAAGGCATTTATGATGCAGGTTTTGAAAATAAAAAAAAAATAATATGGATCCCTATGGATGTAGTTATACTTTTATCTGGGACACCCTGTATATGGAAACTGTCACGATCAAGGATAGATTGATGATAATTTTCTCTTTATGTACGATTCTTCAAATAAAAAATGACGAAAAGGACTTTACGTCAACAGATTTGAGACTGGTTTATCAAAAACCGTCAAATGCGGTTTTGGAAGATCTGATCGTGAAGTAGTGATCGAAGGGAGGTTCTCAAACGTTTGATAACAAAAGTTTACGATCGGATATTTGGAGCCATTAGCCTAGTTTACACCGATAACTCGTTTGGTTCGGTCCGATAGGACCAAGTGGGTGGAGATAGTACGGTAGAACTGAATGAGTACTCGCGCAATTCGTCAAACGTCAAAAACAAGTCGAAATTATTTATCAACACAATTCGTAATCTAAAAAACATAAGTGAGTACGCTCAGATTGCCTTGAGAAACTCAGAACAGACACAATTCACAATAATAACAATCAACATAACCTCAAACTTTTGATCCAGATCGAACCAAATTTAGTTCGGTACACCTGCTGGCAAGTACCGAACCAAGAGCGGACCAGTTTAGTTCGCAACTGTTTACACCATTCGAACTAATATTTGGTTCTGAAATAGTTCGAATCTAGTACTTGGTCCGAGGACCAATTTGTCGGTGTAAACAAGGCTATGATAAATGATTTTCGATTTGGAGCAATTGCGGTTTTGTATAATGTGGTCATACAAATGTAATAGGAAATCGAAGCCGGTCACCCTAAAATTGTGATAATTTGCAAATGCGATTGAATGAACTCCTGACTTAGAAATGGCAACTCTGAATGTCGAATGCACTTTAAATAAAAATGCGGTTTTTTAAAACTCGGTCATAAAAAATCGAAAACGGACTATACGTAATGAATCTGCATTGCATCTATCATTGAATTTCTTTTTCATTAAAAAATAGCCAAAATTAGATGATAAACATTATATTACGTAAAAGCCTGATCTTAACAATTAAAACACTGAAATCTTAATCTAAACTACATTTTCCATCACCAAAGTCTACTTCTTCGATGGTTTCAAATACATGTAGATCCCCACAAGGGCGCAGAACGAGTAAGTTGCAATGGCAACCTAAATTTCGAAAAATATTCAAAAATTCGGAAAAAATGTGATTATGCAACTTACATTAGCACGACCCCGTATGGTGATACTGTTGAATTGTTTGGCAAAACCGGTCAATTTGGCTGCCTCTGGGGGGTCCTCGTGTCCGGCCATTATTTAATACCTTTAAGGGAGAATGGAAATTAATTTATTTGATTTTAGAAAAATTCCAGATTTGCTTACTCGAAGTGAACAGGCTGGAGTGGAAATGACAGTTGACACAAGTGACAGAGTGACAGTAATCTGGACCCGTATTCCGTGTACCTGTGGAATTCTAGCAACATGTCGCTTTCCCATCATTTTACACAGAGAGCGACGTGTTGCTATGGAATTCCACAGTACACGGAATCCCGCCCCAGGAAGAAGTCATCGCGGTGTTGTCAATAGTACACAAAAAAAAATTAGACACCTAAAAACCTATTGATCCACATTAATAATAATAATAATAATATATTTATATCCAATTCCATACAGTTCACAGATGAGATATTATTGTATAACAAAACGAAACAAGCGAAAAGATAAGAAAAGCCTCCGAAGTCTAGAGACTAGTACGAGACAAGATGGAATCCTATGGAACCATCAACAATAAATTTGCAGTAAGCGTTACTTTGAACAGAAATTAATTGTAGATTGTAGCATATGACTCTCGTTTGCCAAGCGAAAACTTGACAGCAATCATACGAAATATTCTAGTTACTTCCGCCTTAATTTCAAAATCGCGGGTATTTATTATTTTTAATACGAATATCTCCAGAATGCTTGTCCGTAACGACTTCTAAAAAGTTTACTTTTTTTGCGTAGGAAATCTTTAAATGCTAAAAAATATGACACAGAGGTATGTTCAAAAAAGTTATGGCTGTATATAACAGGAAAAATAGGTGTGAGTGGCGCCCTCTACAAGTAAGAGCCATACCAAGATCAAATTCGAATTTCGCATGTCAAGAACCTCCCAGACACCAATTTTTATCAAAATATTGACATTGGTTCAAATATTATTTAGAGAAAACATTAATGAAAATAAAAATTCAACACCCTGCAACATTTTCGACTCGAATTTACCTAAAGAACACGTAGTGAAACTTTGCCCCTTACCTCGCGGGACATCCTGTATAAATTGTTAATCATTAGCCTAGTTTACACCAACAACTTGGTCCGTGGACCAAGTACTAAATTCGAACTATATCAGAACCAAATATCTGCTTCGAATGGTGTAAACCGCTCCGGTGGTCCGCTCTTGGTTCGGTACTTGTCAGCAGGTGTACCGAACTAAATTTGGTTCGATCTGGATCAAAATTATGGGGTTATGTTGACTGTTATTATTAGCCTAGTTTATACCGACAACTTGGTCCGCGGAGCAAGTACCAAATTCGGACTATATCTGAACCAAATATTTGGTTCGTATGATGTAAACAGTTGTGGACTAAGCTGGTCCGCTCTTGGTTCGGTACTCGCCAGCAAGTGTACCGAACTAAATTGGGTTCGATCTGGATCAAAATTATGAGGTTATGTTGATTGTTATTATTGTGAATTGTGTTGGTTCTGAGTTTCTAAGGCAATCTGAGCGTACTTACTCATGTTTTTTTTGGTTACGAATTGTGTTGATGAATAATTTCTACTTGTTTTTGACATTTGACGAATTGCGGGCGTACAGATCTAGTTCACGCGTTGCAAGACGGTGTAAACGGGCGAGAAGCAATCATTGGTCCTACCGTAGTATCCCCACCCACTTGGTCCTATCGGACCGAACTAAACGAGTTATCGATGTAAACTAGGCTATTGTGAATTGTGTTGGTTCTGAGTTTCTCAAGGCAATCTGAGCGTACTCACTTATGTTTTTTTTGATTACGAATTGTGTTGATAAATAATTTCGACTTGTTTTTGACGTTTGATGAATTGCGCGCGTACTCATTTAGTTCACGCGTTGCAAGACGGTGTAAACGGACGAGAAGCAAGCATTGGTCCTACCCACTTGATTAGATCGGTGGTCCTACCTTACTATCCCCACCCACTTGGTCCTATCGGACCGAACTAAACGATTTATCGGTGTAAACTAGGCTATTGCCCAACACAAGCTGACACATCGAAACATATCAGTCATACACCTGGCAATAGTGCATTGCATTCAAAAAATCAACCCGGATGATTTGTCCCCCTGAGTAGATGCTTTTGAAATCGACTTGTTCCGTTCCCCGTAGCCCCGACCCTCCCCATTCGGCGTTGCCAGCTGTACATTTATTACAGTATATTCACGAATTTCAGACGCTTTTATATAATTAATCTCTAGAAATTAACAATGATCAAGGTATTTTTTATTACACAAAATCGAAGTGAATATATTGGATAGTACGAAATTGTGTAATTTCACCATCATCAACCACAACACGGTATTTTAAGGATGCTCTGCTCAATTTAGTGCAACAGTTTGGCAACGCCGCGTCCATCGCAATCAAATAATCAAAATCATAAAATGGCGTCGCTTTGCGAAACTGACGTACGTTTTAACTGAATATTGTGAATTTCAAGTGATATATTTGCGAATTTTTTATCCAAAAGACTATAAACTGATAGGTAAGTACCATATCCACTTTGACGGTACTTTCTAATGGACGTGGCATCAGTTTTTCACGTGATTTTACGTGTAAACCGTACCTATCCAGGTGTGAGTGCTGATCCAATAATAGAACGGCAAAAAAGTGCATTTAACTTGCTGTAAACGATTTCGATGAGTGTTTTTTGGATGTAACTGTGAAATTTGGTCACTCTCAGTGGGATATTATCGGGAATTTAGGGGTAAATATTTTCTCTATAGTCCGTTCACCTTATATTTGCATCATGTAGTCCCTATGAGGTGTAGCGTTGTTTGCGTTGCCAAGTTGGGCAACTTGTCGGATAATTGTTGCATAGATAATCAAAACAGCACCTATCGACCTACAAATCAATGTTATTGCCCAACACCGCTGACTAAAACTATTTTAATCGGCACAAATGAGGATATTGTCACTTAACAGCCTATTTAAATCACATCCTCGATTATTTTATTAGGCCGTTTTCACCCCTTCGACTGCATTTTGGCCCACTATCCCGCGACAAACTGGGTCAATTGTGGGGCGGCCGACGGGGTATGATGGGGCGGCCGCCCTTCGTCGGGTCAGGGATGAAGCCTTGTTCGTTTGGGTTTTAGACGCAACAGCATTTTGTGGGCTGGTTTTGTCTGGTTTGGTTATTCTTAGGATAAAAGAACATCTGAGGTTTGAGGTGGAGGTCTGAAATTTCAACTCAATACTTCTCAATTATCAACATATCAATAGAGCTGTAAACTAATTTATAGAGCCAATGAAAAATTTGGAAATAGAATGTTTGAGATCCTCTTAAAACATTTCGAGTGAGATAGAGGTCTGAAATTTCAACTCAATACTCCTCAAGTATCAACAAATTAATGAGGAAAGTTTCATTATTCTGCTATTTTTGGTTTTTCCGCTGTAAATTGATTTATAGAGCCAAGGAAAAAATTGCAGATTGAATGTTTGAGGTCCTGTAAAAACCTTTCGAGTTTAGATAGAGGTCTGAAATTTTAAATCAATACTCCTCAATTATCAACAAATTAATGAGGAAAGTTTCATTATTCTGTTATTTTTGGTTTTTCCGCTGTAAATCATTTTATAGAGCCAAGGAAAAATTGCACATTGGATGTTTGAGGTCCTGTAAAAACCTTTCGAGTCGAGATAGAGGTCTGAAATTTCAACTCAATACTCCTCAATTATCAACAAATTAATGAGGAAAGTTTCATTATTCTGCTATTTTTGGTTTTTCCGCTGTAAATTGATTTATAGAGCCAAGGAAAAAATTGCACTGAATGTTTGAGGTCCTGTAAAAACATTTCGACTTGAGATAGAGGTCTGAAATTTTTACTCAATACTCCTCAATTATCAACAAATTAATGAGGAAAGTTTCATCATTCTGCTTTTTTTGGTTTTTCCGCTGTAAATTAATTTATAGAGCCAAGGAAAAAATTGCACCTTGAATGTTTGAGGTCCTGTAAAAACCTTTCGAGTCGAGATAGAGGTTTGAAATTTCAACTCAATACTCCTCCATGATCAACAAATCAATGAGGAAAGTTTCATTATTCTGCTATTTTTGGTTTTTCCGATGTAAATAAATTTATAGAGCCAAGGAAAAAAATGCATATTGAATGTTTGAGGTCCTGTAAAAACCTTTCGAGTCGAGATAGAGGTTTGAAATTTTAACTCAATACTCCTCAATGATCAACAAATCAATGAGGAAAGTTTCATTATTCTGCTATTTTTGGTTTTTCCGATGTAAATTAATTTATAGAGCCAAGGAAAAAAATGCATATTGAATGTTTGAGGTCCTGTAAAAACCTTTCGAGTTGAGATAAAGGTGTTAAATTTTAACTCAATACTCCTCAATTATCAACAAACTAATGAGAAAAGTTTCATTATTCTGCTATTTTTGGTTTTTCCGATGTAAATTAATTTATAGAGCCAAGGAAAAAAATGCATATTGAATGTTTGAGGTCCTGTAAAAACCTTCCGAGTTGAGATAGAGGTCTGAAATTTCAACTCAATACTCCTCAATTATCAACAAATCAATGAGGAAAGATTCATTATTCTGCTATTTTTGGTTTTACCGCTGTGAACCATTTTATAGAGCCAAGGAAAATAATTGCACATTGGATGTTTGAGGTCCTGTGAAAACCTTTCGAGTCGAGATAGAGGTCTGAAATTTTAACTCAATACTCCTCAATTATCAACAAATTAATGAGGAAAGTTTCATTATTCTGTTATTTTTGGTTTTTCCGCTGTAAATCATTTTATAGAGCCAAGGAAAAATTGCACATTGGATGTTTGAGGTCCTGTAAAAGCCTTTCGAGTCGAGATAGAGGTCTGAAATTTCAACTCAATACTCCTCAATTATCAACAAATTAATGAGGAAAGTTTCATTATTCTGCTATTTTTGGTTTTTCCGCTGTAAATTGATTTATATCAATAGAGCTGTAAACTAATTTATAGAGCCAATGAAAAATTTGGAAATAGAATGTTTGAGGTCCTGTAAAAACCTTTCGAGTCGAGATAGAGGTCTGAAATTTCAACTCAATACTCCTCAATTATCAACAGATCAATGAGGAAAGTTTAATTATTCTGCTATATTTGGTTTTTCCGCTGTAAATTGATTTATAGAGCCAAGGAAAAAATTGCACATTGAATGTTTGAGGTCCTGTAAAAACCTTTCGAGTTTAGATAGAGGTCTGAAATTTTAACTCAATACTCCTCAATTATCAACAAATTAATGAGGAAAGTTTCATTATTCTGTTATTTTTGGTTTTTCCGCTGTAAATCATTTTATAGAGCCAAGGAAAAATTGCACATTGGATGTTTGAGGTCCTGTAAAAACCTTTCGAGTCGAGATAGAGGTCTGAAATTTTAACTCAATACTCCTCAATTATCAACAGATCAATGAGGAAAGTTTCATTATTCTGCTATTTTTGGGTTTTTCGCTGTGAATCATTTTATAGAGCCAAGGAAAAAAATTGCACATTGAATGTTTGAGGTCCTGTAAAAACCTTCCGAGTTGAGATAGAGGTCTGAAATTTTAACTCAATACTCCTTAATTATCAACAGATCAATGAGGAAAGTTTCATTATTCTGCTATTTTTGGTTTTTCCGATGTAAATTAATTTATAGAGCCAAGGAAAAAAATGCATATTGAATGTTTGAGGTCCTGTAAAAACCTTCCGAGTTGAAATAGAGGTCTGAAATTTCAACTCAATACTCCTCAATTATCAACAAATCAATGAGGAAAGATTCATTATTCTGCTATTTTTGGTTTTACCGCTGTGAACCATTTTATAGAGCCAAGGAAAATAATTGCACATTGGATGTTTGAGGTCCTGTGAAAACCTTTCGAGTTTAGATAGAGGTCTGAAATTTTAACTCAATACTCCTCAATTATCAACAAATCAATAAGGAAAGTTTCATTATTCTGCTATTTTTGGTTTTTCCGCTGTGAATCATTTTATAGAGCCAAGGAAAAATTGCACATTGGATGTTTGAGGTCCTGTAAAAACCTTTCGAGTCGAGATAGAGGTCTGAAATTTTAACTCAATACTCCTCAATTATCAACAGATCAATGAGGAAAGTTTCATTATTCTGCTATTTTTGGGTTTTTCGCTGTGAATCATTTTATAGAGCCAAGGAAAAAAATTGCACATTGAATGTTTGAGGTCCTGTAAAAACCTTCCGAGTTGAGATAGAGGTCTGAAATTTTAACTCAATACTCCTTAATTATCAACAGATCAATGAGGAAAGTTTCATTATTCTGCTATTTTTGGTTTTTCCGATGTAAATTAATTTATAGAGCCAAGGAAAAAAATGCATATTGAATGTTTGAGGTCCTGTAAAAACCTTCCGAGTTGAAATAGAGGTCTGAAATTTCAACTCAATACTCCTCAATTATCAACAAATCAATGAGGAAAGATTCATTATTCTGCTATTTTTGGTTTTACCGCTGTGAACCATTTTATAGAGCCAAGGAAAATAATTGCACATTGGATGTTTGAGGTCCTGTGAAAACCTTTCGAGTTTAGATAGAGGTCTGAAATTTTAACTCAATACTCCTCAATTATCAACAAATCAATAAGGAAAGTTTCATTATTCTGCTATTTTTGGTTTTTCCGCTGTGAATCATTTTATAGAGCCAAGGAAAAATTGCACATTGAATGTTTGAGGTCCTGTAAAAATCGTTCGAGTTGAGATAGAGGTCTGAAATTTTAACTCAATACTCCTCAATTATCAACAAACTAATGAGAAAAGTTTCATTATTCTGCTATTTTTGGTTTTTCCGCTGTAAATTAATTTATAGAGCCAAGGAAAAAATTGCACATTGAATGTTTGAGGTCCTGTAAAAACCTCTCGAGTTGAGATAGAGGTCTGAAATTTTAACTCAATACTCCTCAATTATCAACAAATTAATGAGGAAAGTTTCATTATTCTGCAATTTTTGGTTTTTCCGCTGTGAACTAATTTATAGAGCCAATGAAAAATTTGGAAATTGAATGTTTGAGGCCCTGTAAAAACCTTTCGAGTTGAGATAGAGGTCTGAAATTTTAATACTCCTCAATTATCAACAAATCAATGAGGAAAGTTTCATTATTCTGCTATTTTTGGTTTTTCCGCTGTGAACTAATTTATAGAGCCAATGAAAAATTTGGAAATTGAATGTTTGAGGCCCTGTAAAAACCTTTCGAGTTGAGATAGAGGTCTGAAATTTTAATACTCCTCAATTATCAACAAATCAATGAGGAAAGTTTCATTATTCTGCTATTTTTGGTTTTTCCGCTGTGGATCATTTTATAGAGCCAAGGAAAAAAATTGCACATTGAATGTTTGAAGTCCTGTAAAAACCTTTCGAGTTGAGATAGAGGTCTGAAATTTTAATTCAATACTCCTCAATTATCAACAAATCAATGAGGAAAGTTTCATTATTCTGCAATTTTTGGTTTTTTCACTGTAAATTAATTTGTAGAAGGGAAAAAATTGAGGTCTGAAATTTCAACTCAATAACTCCTTACTTAAAGAACAAAGCTTCATTATTTTGCTGTGTTGCAGGTTGCAGTTGAAAATTATTCTCTCTTCAAAAACCAAAGAATCTCGTCGAAAGCCATAAAACTAGTTAATTGATTAATAATGTATTTTTCTATGGTTGCTCCACATTTAAACGTTTTGCTAACGGATTTGGACACGGGTGTTGAATCTGTAGGTCATCAAACTCTTTGTTTTTCTTCTTCGTGTCTCTCGGAAACGGAATGGTTGCTTAATGTCGATTGTCTTATTGTTTACATGGCAATAAAGTGCAGAAAATAAATCGCCCAAGCTCATACATACACACAAAACAAGTAGCCGAGAAGCTATTTAGTTGTCTGGGGGCTACATACCGCTCCGTTTCGTTGTTTTTCTATGCCATTCGGTGTTGCCGGATTGTGTTGCGAAATGAGGTTACCAACATTATTGTTCATTACAAATGACGCTTTTTGATTACTCAATTGAAGCAATTTGAGCGTTTTGTATACATAATGAGGTTTTATTGAAAATAAGTTATAAATTGTCAGTGGATTAGTGATAATGATGACAAAGTGGCAACATGGTTATTAATCCCAGCCAAAAACCAGTTCGAATGGCGCACACTTTCGAAGCCGAATCGCAGTCGATGTGAGCCGAGCGTAGCGTTCGTGTCGCGCAGCCAAGTTCGGTTCAGTTGCCACGTAACGATCGAATCGATACAAGAAAAATAGATTCCGTGGTCCGAATTTTTCCGATTTGCATCAACAATAACGCATCGGAAAAAATCGCCAATCCCCCCCGACAAAGCCAAATTTCTCTCTAATTGTGATATTTAGTATTCTCAGTGTCAGTGTTTAGATTTTACCAATACTAAGGCCTCGTGCAAACTGGATTTCTAGAGTGCGCATTGGAAAAAGATGTGGTGATCTCCCTCTCTCTTGGTCTAGTACGGGTTTTTGCATAGTCTGTAAGTTTGTTGTTGTTCTGTTCTGTGACCTTTGTTTATGTAACTACGCCATTTTTGTTTTCCTTTTGTTTGACCTTTTTTGGTGTTGCCAGATTTCCCATTGAAAGTCGATAATTTTGCAAAATACACACTTCAAGGTTGTACCAGTTTATTCAGGTCAATTTAGCATTGATTTTTCACGCAAAAATACGCATCCAGTTATTTCATTTCTATTATTACCGTCTGAAATCGTTGTTGTGTGGGCGCACGAATCAGGATTGAGTGGTTTTCGCATTTGTTTTGTCTATTTTTAACGGGACATATACGGGGTGGATAAAATTGCGTTTTTGGTATTGCCGTAAAAATAGACATTGGTTGCTAAGTGGCTTTTATGTTGGCGTTATCGGGGTGATAAGATAACGGGCGGTGTTGGCGTTGAATGCACATTTGGGGGCCTTCAAATGATGCTATCTTATTTATTTCGAAATTGTTTATATTTCGTTATTGCGACGAATACTTATTCAATTAGGTAGGTAAAAGAACAAATTTCCAAAAAATATTCTTTTTATTCTAACTTTAAACTTAAAGACTGTGGTGTCGCAAATTCATTTCACAATTTTTTTTAAAGATTGAAAAAAAAATGATTAATATTGACGATGTCGATTTAAACTGTACATTTTTAAAAAAAGGATTCTTTAAGCTCCGTGGGACTAAAATTTCAAGCCAAAATCTCGAACGGATGGAGAATTACAGCCTCTTGAAGTGGAAAAGTTTTTTTTGTCGGAAAGTTTTCAAAAATTCATCAAAATTTTAAAAATGAAGTTGTGGATTTGGGATGAATATTTTTCAATAGAGGAATCTCTAAACTTCAAGTGACTAAAATTTGAAGCAAAATTTCGAACGGATTGAGAATCACAGCCTCTTGAAGTGGAAAAGTTTTTTGTGTCGGAAAGTTTTCAAAAATTCATTAAAATTTTTAAAATGAAGTTGTGGATTTGGGATGAATATTTTTCAATAGAGGTATCTCTAAACTTCAAGTGACTAAAATTTCAAGCCAAAATCTCGAACGGATTGAGAATTACAGCCTCTTGAAGTCTTGAAGTGGAAAAGTTTTTTTTGTCGGAAAGTTTTCAAGATTTCATCAAAATTTTCAAAATGAAGTTGTGGTTTGGGATGAATATTTTTCAATAGAGGAATCTCTAAACTTCAAGTAATTAAAATTTCAAGACAAGATCTCAAACGGTTTGAAAGTTACAGCGTGTTAAAGTGGAAGAATTTTGGAGAATTTTCAAAAATTCGTCAAATTTTTCATTTTGAAGATGTCGATTTAAAATGTATGTTTTTTTAAAGAGGAATCTCTAGGCTCCTTGTAACTTGTGACTAAAATTTCAAGAGATAATCTCAAACGGTTTGAGAATTCCAAACGGAAAGTTTTCCAAAATTCTTCCAAATTAGTATAAATTGAGACACATTTTGGCAAAAAAAGTTGAATAATTTTCAATTTAATTCAGTGTAAGTTAGTCTGGGTTACTTACATTTGGATTAATTTGTGTCAGTCTGTTTTTTTTTGGTTAGTCTGGAAGTTTAGATTATTCATTTTTTTCCTACAAGCTATAATGGATTTTTGTTATAAGTTTCCCTTGTCCTACAAGCTTCCTGGTCTTTCATACATTTCTTGACAGGATGAATACCTTTTTTAACAAGCTTTCTCCGTCCTACAAGTCAGAACATTAATAGATATTTTTCACAAGCTGACCGATGATTAATTATTGAATTGCCACAAGCCAGTTTCTCAAACAAGACATTGTAGGTTTGTAAACTGCTTTTTTGCACAATGTTTCCATGTTCTACAAGCTTGAGATCTCACACTGTCTTTGTCACAAGCACCTTTTGCAACGAAATTTTTCTGTTCTACAAGCCTCAATGGAATTATGCGACCAAACAGGACAATAATATAAATACGATTACTTCAGTTTTCACAAGCCGTGATAGTAGTTTTGTGCACAAGATTCAATTTTCACACTCTTCTTGCAACTTGTAGTGAATAAAAAACTGGTTGACGGAACTGTAATGATTATTCTTGCTATGCAACAAGCGACGTTGCCAAGGGGCAAAAAAAGCATAATGGATTTTTGCATACTTTATTTTAGCTTCACTTGTATCTTGTATGTTTGTTAGTCACAGAATTTTACCCACTTCAAATGTCCAGATTGATTCGAAACTTTGCACACATGTCAATAAAGAACCGATGACAATTTCAATAAATTCACGCTTTCGAACTTGAAAGCTAAAAATAATTTTTAATTTAATTAAAAAATAATTAAGGAGATGGAGCGCACTCTATTCATACTTTTTCATATCAAAATTACCAACTTAGTCTTTCAGCCACTTGTTATTCCTCCCCAAATTATACGATTCTCTCGCCTATATATCGTAAAGTTCTCGCCATTCGCGTATACGCCCATCCGGTCGATAAAGGGAGCTCTATAACTCAAGGGACTTCAATCACTTGAACTAAAGAAACCCAAAAATAGGAATAATCAAACTACCGGTAAACTGACCTCACAAAAATCGCAAATATAGTCGATACGTTATATGTATCAAATTTTAGCGGCGGCTGAGGACCCCAGACACGGTTTCATTTTCAAATGCGCTTAGGCGTTCGGCTACGTTCGCTAACTTTGTATTTTTCGGGTACTTTCGCCATAAGGTCAATAGGATTGACAAGCGTCAAATTATGGGGAATTTAATCCTTTTCAATGAATAATCTAACAATGTTTTTGGAAATGTACGGAAAAAGGTAATACAGACCAAAATATAGAATGCAAAATCAAAAACCATTCATCATCGTCTGACATAATTCCTTATAAAAAAAACAATACATATGGAAAAAAGATTTTAATCAAAAAAATCGATTTAAATTTAAATAAAATTTTGATTTTTTTCAAAAAAAATCGAAAAAATCCGCATCACTGCGTCAAATTAAAGGGAATTTAATCTACAAAAACCATATTACAAACAAAACCAAGCTCACACAACAAAAACAATATTTCACCTTTGATCGATGACGCCAATATGTATCAAATCCTGAGGGCGTGGTTTAATTTCTCGATTCAATTAGATGTTATTTGTGTATTTTTGGGGTACTTTCGCCAAGCTTTATCGCCATAAGGACAACTCTGGTCATCATCCCAAGCGTGATTCTGAATCTAATTATGAAAAATCTTTGGTAATGCCATGCACTATTGAATTAAACGTGATAATAAGTAAATTGAAAGAAAGATGCAAACAATCGCATTTAATCTGTATAAAATCCGACCTTGACAGGCAAGAGATTGTTTGATTATTACTTGCATGCAATTAGAATGTTATTCAACAACAACAACGAATTCCTCAGATCTCTCTGGCTGGCCAGACTGATATGGAGCACTAGTAACGATGCGCGCCCCATCAATACGAACACGAACCCTCATCTCCGAGCCGAACTCTACTCTATTTCCTACCCATCAAGTGCCTCAACAACAAGAGTCAGCCACAATGGGGGGCCATGGCGGCCATAGCGGAGCCCCACCGCAACCAGTACAACAAAAAATAATCGCTCGGGTAACTAGGGGGGTGCGAGCCGACCCCCCTAGTCCGCCCCACGGCCCTAGCGCCGCTCTATCTGTGATATCCGGCTCAGACGGGGATACTGTTGCCGCCCCCTCGAGCACAGCCCCCGTCCTTAGTACTGTTAAGCTGCAATCTGTGAATGATAACTGTCTTCTGAACTATGTTACCGTACCAAATAAACAACGTAAGATGGTCGCCCACAATAATAATAATAGTAGTACTTTAGATGATAGTTGTAAGTTTGGTGCTTTGTCCTTGAATGGACTAGACATTCCCCCGATAAAGGCTGATGATGATGATGATTTGAAACGGGATATGCGTAATTTGTAAGTAGGTTTACATTGAGACACCTGGTATAATTGAAGTTTTGGTAGACTGACAAAAATGCGCACAATCTTGGACTTGTCCCCATTGAGACTGAGAGGCGGCGGGGAGAGCTCTCTGAGCACTGGCACCTCCGGCTGGGGCACGCCCCCCTCTCAACCGGCCAATAACAACAACAGTAAGTACCTGTATTTTTTATTAATTATGCTTGAAGCTGTGGCCAATAGTGATTGAAGTTTACCGGTAATTTTTCTCAGTGGATAACTTTGAAAATATTGCGGAAAAAAACTTCTGACATATGACTTGCGGCTGGACATTATACTGGGTGTCCACGAATAACGTCAGGGAGATCAATTTTTTCTCTTGTCATTGATATAATCTGATTATTTCTCATCGAATCAAAATCACATCTGGTACACATTCTCGGCTTGTTCATCTGTAACGTTTCCCTACTCTGCCCCTAGAGGGCGCTTTACCTAAAATCCGAAGTTCATATTTTGCATTTTTTTTTTTTTTTTTGAGAGGCAGCGTAGATAAATATTTTTTTCCATAGAACGTTACAGATGAACAAGCTGAAACTGTGTACCAAATTTCATTTCGATTTCTTTAAGAAATAATCAGAATATATCAATGACTTTTTTAAATTATTTTTTTGTTTTTTTTAATTTTTTTTTATAGAAAAATGTATCCCCTTTTAAAATATATGAAAATGGATATAGCATTACATTTGATTTTTTTGGAAAAAACTCAAAAATATGCTACCATTTCAGTTACGCCATCTAGCCGCGACGGCGAATGTTACAAATTAAAAAGCAAATGAACATTTTATAGCGCAGACTATTCTCTTTCATATGAGCCCAAGTTCGATAAAATCGGTCAAGCGAAACGGGAGAAATCTCCGTTTGTTTAAAAAAACAATTGAACTTCCCCCACCACTTTATTATGATACATAGAAAAAAATGTTTTAGACATAAAGTGTAGGTAAATAGTCAGTAAATCCGAAAATGAGCTCATCGATATATTTTCATTGGACAAAATTAAATAAAAATCATATTTTTCTACTTGGTGTTGGTTGTTACGCCCCCTAGCGACCATTTCAGAAACTTGAAAATATTTTCCAGGTTTTTCTCTTGGCCGTTTTAGTGATAAAATTTTTTGCCGCAAGCCTCTACGATGAATACTTTAAGTGAACTGGCACCCTGTCGCTGAAAATGAATCACCCTGTACAGGGTGAGCAACTAAGAATGCGTCGTACTGTATCATCGTAGAAGCTTGCGTCAAAAAAAATTATTACTAAAACGGCCAAGAGAAAAACCTGGAAAATATTTTCAAGTTTCTGAAATGGTCGCTAGGGGGCTCAACAACCAACACCAAGTAGAAAAATAGTATTTTTATACTACTTCTACATTGAATTTGTGTTCATAGTTGCGCTTACGCCAAAATTCAATGTGTTTGGACAGCGAAAATCTGTCACTTCCACTTCGAAGTGAAACTGAATGTAACTCAGGCATTATACGGTGACGTCACCTTGATGATTCCATATTTTTAAACGGTTAAATGTCGGAGTCTGTACTTTGGAATAATGGTCTGAATCTACTAAATGAACATTTAGAGCAAGTTTATTCCACTAGATTTTCTACTAAGTGGTTTTTGAAAAATGAATCAACTAGGCGACTTTCAAAACCACCAGAGTACCGATAGAACGGTCATACGAGAAAGATAAACGATCACCTCCATATAATTCTCCGTTTACTGTCTCTCTTTTTTTCTCGATATGACCGTTCTATCGGTCCCAGAATAGGCACCCAGATCTTATGAGAATTCTACTGAGCTGGGCGAGACTTCTCCTTATTGGCCCAATCTAAATCGTGGAATAAGCTATTTATCCCACAACCGCTGATGCCATCTGTCTGAATAAAATGAAAATGAATGTGTTCAAACGCGTTCTAGATTCAATCTGTATATGGCATAAAACAGTCGTAGCCTTAATTTAATGGAGCATTTTTGAAAATTTCGGTAAAAAAATTAGCCACAGCTTTATTCATAATCAATGGTGGCAATTAGCATCGATGTTTGTAGTGAATAATACGAGCGGGTGGGGCGCCGCGAACCCAGCAAACAATACCGGCACGCAGCAGTGGAACAACAATGCTAATCGGCCACCGGGAGCGTCGCCATCTGACGGTCGGTAACATAAATTGTTTGATGATTTATCAACTTTAATTGTAGCCAATAAAAGCACGCCCGGTCAACCTCCAGCAACGTCGCAACCCAACGCCGTAGGTTGGGGTCCTTCCGGTCAAGCTGGGGCGAAGCCGCCTCAAGTGGCTCCGCCCACTACCACTCCGGCCAATAACAACGGACAAAATCCAATTGCCAATACAAATAGTACCAAGCAGCAGTTGGAGCAACTCAACAACATGCGCGAAGCTATTTTCAGCACTGACGGATGGGGTGGACAGCATGTTAACCAGGACACCCAATGGGACATTCCCACCAGTCCAGAGCCGGCTATGAAGATGGACGGTAGTGGTCCTCCACCGTGGAAGCCAGCTGTCAATAATGGCACTGACTTGTGGGAGGCCAATTTGAGGAATGGTGGACAACCACCCCCGCAGCCCCAGCAAAAGACCCCTTGGGGGCATACGCCTTCGACCAACATTGGGGGTACTTGGGGCGAGGATGATGATGCCTCTGAAAGTTCCAATGTGTGGACTGGCGTGCCTAACAATCAGCAACAATGGGGCAACAACAACGCCAACCCCATGTGGGGCGGAGCTGCAGCTGGCAATGCGGGCGGTTGGGGCGACCCAAGAGCCCCCGACCCTAGAGCGGCAGCCGCAGCTGCTGCCGTTGCCGCCATGGACGGGATGCGGCCCGATTTACGCGCTGCTGCCGCCGCTTCCGGCTTGGATCCACGTCAACTCGATCCGCGTGAGCAAATGCGTCAAATGGCCGGTAATGACATGCGCGGTGATTCGCGCGGTATTACAGGTCGATTGGGTATTACCGGTAATGGAGCCGAATTTTGGAATCAAGGACCTCACGCTGCTGGTCCCGGTGGCGCAGGGATGCATCATCAAAACAAAATGCCCGGAGTGGGGCCTGGCAATGCTGCCGGATGGGAGGAGCCGTCTCCGCCCACTCAGCGCCGAACCATGCCCAACTACGATGATGGCACGTCTTTGTGGGGTAATCCACAACAAGGCGCAGGCGCAATGGGTCGCGGTGGTAACGGCGGCAATGGTGCTGGACCGCCGGGTATGGCGCCCGGACGCCAGCCGGATGGTGTTTGGAGTGGTAATGGTGCGGGTCGTAATGGTTGGGATGATGTGGCCGATCAGGCTGGTCCGTGGAACAAGCGCGAAGACCAGGCTGCTCCGTGGAACAAGCAGAAAGGGCCGGGCTTGTGGGACACTCCAGGATTGGATGATTGGCACAAACCGCAAAACAAGCCGCAGTTGACTAAGGAGCAAGTGTGGAATTCGAGGCAGTTTAAGATGCTTGTTGATATGGGATACAAGGTTAGTGGCACAAATTGGTTTTGTTCATTCACTTTAATACATAGAAATTAACTCACTAAAGCGAATATCGTCCCGGGTTTTAGGTTTTATCTTCCGTTGTTGCCATATTTCTTCAAAATGTTATTGTGTTTGATGATAAAAAAATTGCATATTTTTATGGTTTCGAAGATCAACAATTGAATTTGATTAGTTGGGTTTAGAACATTGAGCGGACTTGGCAACGTTGCTTAACAATCATATACTGTTGACAGATGTGTTTTGTATACAGGGTGTTTTTGAACAACGTTCGGAAACTTAGACCTGGAAGGATAATTTTATACAGGGTGATTTTGAAATTGGTACATATACATATAACAAAAATAATTCGAAATTGCAATATTTTTCCGAGTTAATGACAGTCAAAGATCTTGTTATTGATATGCATTCTGCATATTTTTATCAAATCGAAATCAGGTACAGAGTTAGAGGGTGGAGAAAATTAATCCAGACCAAACTACATTAATCAACATTAAAAAAAAACAATAACGAAAATACATTTGATTAAAATTAAACAAGATGTATGTAAAAATGCAAAGCTCATCAATATAACAAAAACAAGACAAAGTAGAAGCTATTAACTAAAACAACAAGAAGAAATCAAATAAAAAACAAAATTGTCGTTAAAAAAGACCAATGTAGATACAATAAATCAATCTAAATCAAAGAAAAAAGAGGAAATGATTGAAACACATTCAATGAAAGAAAACAACTCCAGATGAACAAGAAATTTTAGACAAAATAAATAAATAACTAAGAATACTGAAAAGAAATGGAAAACGTCATTCAATGTAACAAAAAATAGACTGAATAGATAAATCTAAAAAATTAAATAAAAGTCATGGAGTTATTCAATGTTACACAAATTGATTGAAATAAGGAAACAAAATGTAAAAAAATAAATAAATGTGGCAAAATTATGCTAAAAGAACACATTCAAAAAAAAAAACAAATTAAAATAAATCAGTATTGGAAAGAATATCAAAAATCCCTAAAAAAATTAACAAAAAGATCAAAATGGAAACTTGAAACATTCATACAAACCGACACAAAATCTTTCAATGTTACCAATAAGAATGAGGAAAAAAAGACAAAAAGTTGACAAAAATAATAAAAAAAACAAACCTGAAGTGAAAGAATCGTGAAGACTATCAACAAATTAACAAGGCCAACGCGATTCGAAAGAAACTCTGGAAAAGTACTTTTTTAAGGGATAAATGTTTTTTTTTTTTTTAATCCGATAAATTGAGTTATAGCCAACTTTAAAAAAAAATGATAAACTACTTTTTTTTTGGATATAGATTGAGAATCAGCACTAGACTTTTCTAAAAAAAAATGACTTCCTTTGTCCACCCTGTATAGGGGGATAAATAAATTTTCAGACTGACTCACTTTTCATCATCTGAGTTAAGCCAGACTGCTGTTTTCATAAACTTGAAGTTCCAATTTAGTGATAAATGTAAAATATAAATGATAGAAAAATGAGTGCATTTTTTTTTTGAATCTATCTTGAAATTTTGCACAATCAAAGTAAGTCTCAACTAAATCTGCTTCATAAAAAATTGTAATTTAACTGTTTTAAATAAAAACAAAATTAAATCAATAAAAAATATTCAAGAATCTTTGGAATAAAAATTGTTTATTTTAATTAGTAGAATATAAATTTTAAACATTGCCTACTAATTTATCACTAACAATCACCCCTCCTGTTTCCTGTCATTCTTCACTTCATAAATATTTTAAGTGTATGGTCAATGTAAATATTCACAGAAAGAAGACGTGGAAAACGCCCTGCGCATGCGCGACATGAACACCGACGAAGCCCTCGATTTCCTCGCCTCAATCCGCGGTGGACGTGGCAACAACGAAAGTTGGGGCGCCCGCCACGACGACCATTTCGATCACAATCAATTTCCCAATCAACGCGGTTATCCCGGTATCAATCCCGGCGGCAATCCCATCGTGCCAGGTGGTTTTCCCGGTAACGCACCCGGTTTGCTCAACAACCAAGCGAACAGCAGTTTGATCAACAACATTTCTCCGGCTGTAGTGCAGAAAATGCTCACGCAACAAGGAGGGCAAAACTATCCGGGTCCGGGTGGTGGTCGTCCTATGCAACCGCAAGGACAACCTTCGACGCAGCAGCTGCGCATGCTTGTCACGCAAATTCAAATGGCCGTGCAAGCGGGCTATTTGAATCATCAGATTTTAAATCAGCCGTTGGCGCCGCATACTTTGGTGTTGCTTAATCAGTTGTTGCAGCAGATTAAGTTGCTGCAACAGTATAATAGTCAGCATCAGATTGCTGCGCAAGGCACTAAGAATAGTCTGACCAATCAGACGTTGTTGCAGTTGTCAGTTGCCATCACCAAGACCAAGCAGCAAATTATGAATATTCAGGTGAGTTTTTCGTTATAGTCCGGGAGGCAGTGGTTTTTTTTTTCGAAGAATTTTATCAGCAAATGACGAAACCGACCGCCAGTCTAGTGGGGGTGGGTGCGCATGTGGGAGGCTGCGGTATTCGTGTGACATATCATTATTTTAAGCAAAATGATGATGCTCGCGATTTGGAAAAAAATCGGTTATTGTCGGATATTTCCGGAAATCTTCGGAATTTACCAAGTTTTGACCGACGTTGTATCTCTTAATGGTTTAGATTTTTTATCATGAGTACCGCAGCCTCCCACGTGCGTACCCACCCCTACTAGACTGACTGACGATTTGGAATGTATCTACAGCATACATTACTTAACTCAGCCGTGATAAAATTTTCAAAAAAGGGCTGCCTGCCGGACTTTAAGGACATAATTGAATAGTAAGTTTGTTGGGTGTAGAACCAAATCCAGGCCCAGCAGGCTGTCTATGTTAAACAGCAGCAGCAAAACCAAGGAATGGGTTACGATTTTAAACCGAATCCGATGCACGACTCGATTAACTCCTTGCCCAGTAATTTTGCCGATTTGGCTATTAAGGATCCAGGGGTGAGTCCACTATTGGTTATAAAGCAACGTTGCCAATTTCAAATTGTAGCAACAATCTCGCTTAAACCAATGGATTAATAAGGACAAGGACGATGGCGATTTTAGCCGCGCTCCCGGCTCATCGTCGAAACCAGTAGCCACCTCGCCGGGTATGGGAGCTTTAGGGCTGACCCAACCTGATGGTCCATGGTCGACTGGTCGTTCGGGTGACACCGGCGGCTGGCCCGACTCCGCCTCCAACGTTGTCGACGCCTCCAATGACGTCAAAGACGCACAACCATGGGCAACAGTCGCCCAACCTTCCCTGACTGACTTAGTACCTGAATTCGAGCCCGGCAAACCCTGGAAGGTAATACCTAACCTGACATTTGTCTTGGATATTTACTTATTCACTCAGGGCAATCAGATCAAATCGATCGAGGACGATCCTAGTATCACGCCGGGGTCGGTAGTGAGGTCGCCACTGTCCATCGCCACCATCAACGTCAAAGACAACGAGCTGTTTGGAATAAATGCGCCAAAAAGTCCGCCCGCCTCTGATGCTATGCAACCGCTTAGTTCGTCAACGTGGAGTTTTAACCCGCCATCTACCTCCAGTGCTTTCACTAGGTGAGTTAATAACAACAACAACAATTATTGTGATTCGAACAACAACAATAATCTGACTTGCAGCAGCCCTCAAATAAAACTGCCAACAAGTAAAGGGGGTTTGGATTTGAATCCAGGCACAGCGGTTACGTCGGAATTGTGGGCGGCACCGAAATCGCGCGGTCCACCGCCCGGTTTGGGTGGTAAAGGAGGCGTGTCCAATGGTTGGTCCAGTCAGTCGTCGTGGGCGGGTACTGGTGCTGCTGCCGCTGCAGCGGCCGCTCAACGAAACTCGGGCAATTGGGGTGGTTCCAGTTCGCAGTGGTTGTTGTTGCGCAATCTAACGGCGCAAATTGACGGATCCACCTTGCGCACGTTGTGCATGCAGCATGGGCCCTTGTTGAAGTTCCATTTGCATTTGCATCAGGGTTTTGCGCTGGCAATGTACTCGACTAGGGAGGAGGCTACTAAGGTGAGTTAAATATTTTTCAGGAAAATTGATGAACACGCCTCCTAGCGACGGCGGCATGTACAGGGTGCCCCTTTTTATATTGACACCCTCTTATCTTTTTTATTTGACGTTTTTGAAAAAAGTGTCCCACATAAAAGTTTGATGGTTTTGAGTAGATTTTTTGAAAAACTCTATTTCGCTTATACAGGGTGCCTCAGAAAGTCTGGCGTGGTCCAACTTTCTTGTTTCAAATGAGAACTCTACTTTTTTAATCGATTTTTATATTCTAAAAATTCTAAATATTTTCTATGTAGCATACCCCACCCCATACTTAAAATTGACGTATAAAAAGATATCGGTACAAATTAAATGGTCAGTATTTCAATTTTATGGGCAGTACTCTTTGTCATTATTTTATTTACCCTGGTCAGTATGATATAAATGGTCAGTAAAAATAATAAATGGTCAGTATAATAATAAATGGTCAGTATAATAATAAATGGTCAGTAAAAATAATAAATTGTCAGTATAATAATAAATGGTCAGTAAAAATAATAAATGGTCAGTAAAAATAATAAATGGTCAATTCAATAATAAATGGTCAGTATAATAATAAATGGTCGGTTGAAATAATAAATGGTCAGTAATATAAAGAAATGGTCAGTAAAAATAATGAACGGGCATAAATATGAAGAAATGGTCAGTAAAAATAGTGAACGGTCAGTAATATAAAGAACTGGTCAGTGAAAATATTAAATGGTAGATATAAATAATCAAGAGTCAGTATCATAAAAAAACGGTCAGATAGATTAATAAATGCCTGGTGAAAATAATGGACAGAATACAGAATAAAGCGACGGTAATAGTTATTTACGTTACTAAGGCGGTAAATGACATTTTAAATTACGAGTCGAGATGTTTATGGACGAGGTGACTCAGGAGCCAAGTCTGGAATTTCTGGACTGTGATAATTTTTTTCAATCGGTTTGAAGTGATTTCTTGCCAAACCACTCACCTGGGGTGGCAGTCCGCCTCACATTCTTACCATGAGATGGCGCCAGCCAAACCATGTCACCACTTGGGTAATATAGATAGGTTACTTATGTTACCAACATTCTATGTCAAGTTATTGATTAAAATTATGAGAATCATGCTACCAATGCAATTTCACAGTCATTGATGATGCAAAATGTCATTTTTGGAGTAGTCAAGTAAATTTTTTTTACCTGATGATGTAAAGTGTCACTTACCGGACAGGTTTTGGATCCGGTAAATGATACTTTCCAGTACAGTATGAAATAAAATAATTAATGGTTGGTGATATTTATTTCGTATGAATACTTTTTTTTTACAACGGAACGAATAAACACAACTCAGTAAAGAGAAAACACTCTGCCTTTGTCATGATGAAGTAGTCAGTAGTTAGTGGTGATAATCTGAAAATAATTATAATTGATAATACGCACTAACTACATATAGGTGAAATACCTACCTTATTGGACAAAAAGAGCCTGCCTTGCTTTAGATGGGCGGCCACGTCGCCTTTTTGCTCCAATGGGAACCGATTTGGCTTCAGTCGGTGGTGTTGTATACTTGAGCCTTATTGCTAGACCCACCACATGCTTACAAATAAATTTTTTGAAAAATCCTGGGCAATTGCAAGTGCCTTCAATCCATTTGTTTGACTCATTCGGAAGAACAGTAGTCCATATGTTGAACGCGACATTTTTAAATTCTTCAAAAGAGGAAAAACTTGCATTAAGATTTTCTTCTAAATCTACGATTTCATTACTTTGGCCAGCAGGAATTAAATAAAGATATCGTTCGGATTCAACATGGGAGACAATCTTTTTTTTCTCATTAGCCCATTGATAAGCTTTGGTCCATAAATCTAAGTTTAGCGTAGGAACTGAATGCATTATCTTTGTATTTGCAGTGTATTGAAGAGACCAGGTATTTATGTATTCCTTGAGAACAACTGCGGATCGCGATAAAGGCAATCTCTCCCGCAAAGTGTTCTCATCTTTAATTACTCTGTTGAAAGATTCCAAGGCATTATTTGTAGATGGAACTAGCTTTGATACACCTTCAAACCAGTTTGGATTAGTTTTTAACCATTCATGTTGAAAATATTCCATAAATTTTCCTTGTTCTCCCTTCCATTTGGCAAAAAACAGATGTGACGCCTTCTTAAAAACATCTTCACATTTGCTCAGTTGTAGTAAGTCTATATCTTTCAATATTTCATTTCGTTTCTCCTTTGGATGTACCAGCTGTTCTGCTTTCTTTTGGACACATTTTTTCATATGTGCCCAACACATTATGATAGTAACATCGGAGCCAAATACATTTATGAAGGCATTTTGGATGCTTTTAGCAGCATCACAAACGAGGTATTTTGGGGCAATTGATTTTTGGAATATATCCTGAACGGCAGATTTAATTGTTTTAAACAAAAACATAAAATCTTCAGTTTGTTCTTTGCTGCAAACCGATAGCCCAAAAACATGAAACACTCGATCTCGATCTGTAGTTCCTAATAATAATACAGGAAAACCTTGCCACACTAATTTGTATGTCGCATCGGCATGTATATGGTCAGCATCACAGGACATCTTCAATAAGTTTTTAGTGGAAACAAAAAATCGAAAAAAAGGAACAGCCTTTTTTTCATATACTACTTGGTAGGAAACAACAAACGCCGCATCGACATCATCAGGAACTTTTGAATTTTGCAAACAAAAATTTTCCAATTCGCCAAGGCTCATTACATTGGGTCCATATTTTACTTTTCTTAATGAAGACAAGTGATTATTAAGCTCAGTCTTACTTGGTAATGTTATTTGTTTTTTCATTAAAATATCAAGGATCTTTTTTGGTTTTATTTTTGAATCGAATTTAAATAGAGACTCAATTTCCTCTTTTACCTCATTGGACATTTTACTTTTGACTTTTGTATCAATTACATTACACGTATGAGCCAGTTGAGATCGGTATAAATGAACCTCACTCGTAATAGAGGGATAATGTAGGTACACACCTGCAGCGCATTGCTCTCCTCTTTTTTTAACTTTGTTACATCGGAAAATTTCACTCACATCTCCTTCTGTGTCAACGTATGCATAAGCAAAACTCCACAGGTGCTCTATTTGAACTGCAGCCACTGCAGAAGCCTTATTTTCGAACACTTTCTCCATTTCCCATTTCTTATCTATTTTTCTTCTCCTCTTCGTGAGAACTTCTTCACTTTCACTTTCGGAACTAGTTTCATATTCTGGCACATCTCCCATATCGTACCGTTGCAAAGAAACTCACACGCGATGCGATAGTCACTTCTTAATCTTACTTCCCAGAAACATAGGCACGAGATGCTGAACGCGTATATAAACACAGCGTCTATAGAGCATAAATTCGGACCTTTGTGCTATAAGGAAATCCCTGAAGAAATATCGGGGATTCCCCGGCTATTGGCGCAGGATTACCATGGGTTGTTGCCAAGTGTACAGCAAAGTTCACGTTTATTTTATTTATAAGCCCGAAAGCAAACTATTAACCGACCTAAAAACATAATACTAAATATGTACTGCACATTTCCAAAATTATTACTGACTATTGCATACTGGCCATTTATTAATTTTTACTGTACATTTGTGGAATTATTACCAGCCAAGATATACTGACATTTCATTAATTTTTACTGACCATAAGAATCACAATAGTGAACATAGAAATACAGGCCAAATAGTACTTTTACTGCTCAAAAAATCCATTTTTACTTATCATTTTTAATAGAAATACTGAGTCTTTTACAATATTATACTGACTGCTTGTAATATTATACTGTACATAATGAATTAAATACTGATCAGTTTATTACGACCCAAAAGATATTGACCTTTGAATGTTGCCTTTTTACAGATTTTTTTTTATAGAAATTGGATATAAAAAAAGCATACAAACATATAAAAACAATCTTATATTATTATTTCATCATACCAAACACGTGCAAAAATCACCCATTTATCTCAAAAATTACGATTTTGGTGATAATGGCATAATTTGCGATGCCCATTGTGCCAAATGTTGGTGATGCAAAAAGCTCTTAGAAAGTGTTTCATTATAATGAAGACTCCTGTATAATAGTATATTGTAGTCCTTGGCGGTAAAGTGATATTTTTCCAGGCTGAAAGAAGAACTGTACACTTTTTGAAGCCTGGAAAAATCACTTTATCGCCGTGGTCTACACATTATTTTTCTGCTGACACAAAAAAACACCAAAAAAAAGTACAGGACTTTATAAAAAAAAGCATGCACGAGCCGGGATTTGAACCCAGGTCTTTCCGCACGCCAGGCTAAGATCGAACCACTGAGTCACCGGGGCCGGAAATACTCAAATTTCAGGTTTCAGCCGCCATGTTGCATTTGTCTTGTATCTTGTATAATAGTCACTCAAATTTACTCAAAATCCATAAGAAATATCTGAATAAGATGGTATTACATTCCATTGAATATTATTATATCTATTATGCTTCAATCACATGCATTCAGAAAATAATCGTGTAACGCCCTCTATTAGAAATAGTTGATAAAAATTTTTACCGCCTAGCCATTTTTCACTACTTTGTCGGCCCAGCCTTGGAAAGTCCCACTTTCTCGTCTCTTTGGCGTCAGTAAAATTCAGTTTTAATGTAAATTAATATTACTATCCACCACCACTAGAGTAGATTTAAGAGATTTAAAAAAAGGGGGCATTTTTGCCACATAAAAATCGAAATTGAGCCATATAGCTAAATAACAGTAGTTATAAGACTATTCACAATATACCATTGACTTTTTAAGTCCCGTAACTACCATAAAACCACCCAAATCTACGAAGATTGCAGACAGGGTTGGAGTAAAGCTTTTGATTTACCTGCGCTTTTTTTACAATTATCAAGTTACGCCCCCTAGCGACCATTTCAGAAACTTGAAAATATTTTCCAGGTTTTTCTCTTGGCCGTTTTAGTGATAAAATTTTTTGCCGCAAGCCTGTACGATGGATAGTTACGAGAACTGGCACCCTGTCGCTGAAAATGAATCACCCTGTACAAACCATAGATAAAAAAATATATACGGGATACAAACTCTTATCATTTTGAAAATTACAAAATCGCACTATCAACTCAGACGCATCATATCCCCCTCATAGACATATCTTAGACATTGTTGCATACAACAAGTGCTGCCATCTGGCGAAAGTGATTCTTTAATGAATGTGTGAATTGTTTATAAATTTATAATTTTATGTGAATTAGTAATTTAACAGCGAATTTTATTATAAATCCAGGTTTTTCGATTGTTAAAATATAAATACAACTCTTGGGAATAGATCGAACTGCCAACATCGCGCGCTGATTCCATACTGGTGTTTCATTTGACTGACGTTCATGTTCTTCCGAACAAGTGACGGACTATTTTTTATTGTTTAATAGATGATGAAGAACCCTCAGCCAAAAATTCGAGCTTTGTAAATCCATTGCACCTTAATCATTTTTCATATATACAGGGTGTAACAGAGTAAGTGTTACAACGTGAAACTGTAGATTCGTTATCAAAAAAAAAAATTTTTCCTCAACGAAAATTTTCCGCGGTCTTTCCTTTTCGATATACAGGGTGTCAAAGTTATGAAAAAAAAAAGATTTTTCTTTAATTACTTCTAAACCACTTGGAATATTTTTATCAGATTTGGTACAGTGTCAAAACTCACTAGTTAGGATTATTTTATTAAAAAATCGATTAAAAAAATTAACCAGTGGCGTAGTTATAATACACCCTGTATATCCAAATCGAAAGTGCGCGGAAAATTTTTAATACGGAAAAATATTTTTCTTTTTTGATAAAGAATCTACAGTCTCACGTTGTAACACTTACTCTGTCACACCCTGTATATTTGGTCTGACTGACCAACAAAACTATTGTTATTAGGTCTGTTCGTAGAACAATCACAAACCAGTCAGAGCCAATCAGCATTCAGCATTTGCAGTTTATTTATTATTTTGACCAATCGATGAAGCGCTGATCGATTTGTGATTGTTCTACGAACAGACCTAATGTATCTTATGAAAGTTATACAGGGTGCCACAGATTCGAGCGCATGCATGGAGATCTCAGTTATTATAAGAGATACAGGGTCGGTTAAATGGTTGCAAAGTTGCGCATTTTTATGCTCAACAAAATGCCGTTTTGAAATTTGACAAATTCCGACTACTTCCGAAGATATTCGGAAAAAAACGAAAATTCGCAAAAACGTTATTATTTCCTGAGTTTATTTGAGAAGATATTGTAAAATGAATTAAACTTTCTCATTGCCACTTTTTCTCCTGTACAAGATGGCGATATCAAATTGAAAATCTGACGTTTCGTCTTTGAGCGGACATCATCAAGTTCGTTTTTTTTACGGACCTGGATTTTTTATTTTATTTTTAGTTATTTTTTGACGTCCTTGAAGCACTCAACTAAATTAGTAAAGATATTCTATCCTGAAAAACCGACAAACATCTCACAAACAAAGCCACTCTGAGTGTTGTAGTGTAGAAAAGTGTGCACTAGTGGAGCATATCAAACACACCTAATCACTCTAAGAGTGTCAACAAGTTTTTGATACCATCAATAACAACTGGTCTCTCACAGTAGTATTTTAGCGTGTTAAAGAAAAACGTATTTTTCTCGAAAACGGTTAGTTTTATCGAAAAAAAGGCATCCTTTTTGTTGAGAAAACGGCCGTGTAAAAATTAGTTTTCAGCTCTGTAAAATGACACGTGTCAAAAATTGGACTCAAAAGGTTTATTGGCCAGTACATTCCTGTCCTGGTTCCCCCTACAATTTTAAAATATTGACTTGACTATGGTTTCAAGAGTCTTCATGGTCTACACAACATACTAAAAAGTTAAAGCTAAAAAATTGTATGGATGGGTACGTACCTCTGTATCTCCGTAAGGATGCACTATAGAAAAAAAAATGACAAACCAGGGTTATCTTGAAACCCCCTATATGGTAATTGGACTATTACTGGTTTCAGAACCCAATTACAATATTGAAATAGAGCCAGATTGAATAATGTATTTGTTACAGGCCCAAACCACTCTCAACAATTGCGTATTAAGCAACACAACCATCCTGGCGGAAAACCCGACCGATTGGGACGCGAACATTCTATTGCAAGGCATCGCCAATCAACAAAGTAGCTCCTCTGGTGGCGGTTGGCGCAACACAGCATCCAAACCGAGCGGAGGCGATACGTGGGGTGACACGTGGAGCACTCAGTCTAGTCTCAGTACGTTCCTGCCCAACGATCTGTTGAATGGGGAGTCGATGTAAGTCACACCCGCTCCCATTGATATTGTTCGATTCGCTTTTTATGCTCGGTGATTGAAAATTCTAGTTTATAAGTCAATTGTTGTTTTAGACTTTATTGTTTGTGAATTTTAATTGATAATGGATAATTTATTAGTTAAGGCGAAGACAAACCCTTAGCAGCCGCAATGGCTGTTTTTATTTATTGACAAGTTGCCATTTTGTTTTCTGCGAGCTTTAAACCGTGATTGGAAGCCGAGCGCTCAAATCGTTTGAAATTGATTCACTACGCACCAAATTGTGTTGGACGCATACGGAACGTAACTAAAACTAGTCCCCCTCTAATGTTAATATATATAATTATGATATAAAGTGACCAAAACTGATAATTTATTTGAGATAAATGAGACGTTCAGTACCTAAGTGTGGTACGGATACGGGATTCCCCTTCTCGACCTGATTAAATCGACCCCGCATCTTCAACCTGTGATCTCTCCTATTCCTGATATATCAAATTTTTTACTGATTGGGTCGGATTGCATTGAAAAACACCACACAATCACTTGATTAGACTGCACTCCTAAACGAAAGTATTCGCAAACGTATAAATGTATTCTTCAGTGTTTAATCGATGTGTTAGCCGATATAGCTAAATAATAAATAACGATAGACTTTGAATTTAATAATAATGATAATATTAATCGTTGATTTGATTTCTTTAGTCTGTATTTTAACTGTGATTGTTTGCCCCCTCGATCACAATAATGAGAATTTATAACAAACATGTGTTATATTGTGGTGTTCAATACAATATATCGAGATTCTACTTTATTATTAGCTGTATGGTGTGAACGGGTGGCGTGATTGGGGCGGTTAGTTCGCGTGATTCGTGCGCCGCCACGCGCTCAATCAAACAAAAACTTAAAAACCGGACAAAAAGACAGCATGGGGTCGAGGCAGCTATCCGTGTACCCCAGTCAAGACTGAACTGCAGACAAATCGTCTAGTCATTTGTTTTGTACTAATTCTCTCGATCAAAAAAAAAAAAAAAAAAAAATGGCGGCCACGTGTTTCGGGATTAATCGAAAAATTTCGTTTCTGATGAATGCGTTTTCAATTGGAAAAAAAGTACACAACTTGTGCTGTGAATCTTAAGTGGCTTTTTGATTTTTAAAATATTGAAAAACAAAAAAAAATTGTAGCCGTACAGTTTGTCCTATTTATCCGGGACAGACTGTACGGTGGCGTCCCTCAAGACCGAACATATCGGTTTGTTGAATGGTGCAAAAAATCGCGAGGTTCCTGTCCGCCGCGCCCCCCTCCCCCAGTGCTTTACCAGTCGGGGAAAGGAGCCTCAATCCCCCATTTTTTTCAATTTCTCCCTTCTGAGTTCCAATAGATAAAGTTTAGTCTTTATGCCAATCTTTTAGTCTATACAATACATACATATATATGGATATATGAATTAGTGTCTAGGCTATTATATTATATATTATACGATATTACTTGATAGGAATTAAGCAAAAACATGGTAGTAGGGATTATATGTGTGTTCTTGTATAATCAATTTTTTTTCGTCGGACAACCGCTGAGCACGATTGTTACTGAGTCATTCGCAACGTGAGCCTAGGTGCGCGGCACGATGTGCGCAACTTTTTTCTACTGCCGATTATTCGTCACGGTACTAATTCAACAAGAAATAATGAGATTATGATCAGTTGAGTGGTGCGCTTGGAGGGACGGCCAACATATTTGACCTCATCTGCTGTCATGGTTTGGCAACGTTGTCGCAATGATTATTTATTCTCTTACACGATATTTCGATCAATAATAACGGCGTTGCCAACTTTGCAGTAAAGTAAAATTCCAATTTATATTTAGTTGGCAACAGTGTTATCTATCAATAGATGGAATTTTTAAATCTTGGTAACCATGTTATCTGTCATTGAGATTCAACATAGTGAGGTTTTGCACGATAACATTTCCTTTATATCTTCTGGCAACAATGTTACCTGTCATTATAATCATTCGATGCATGCCAGTAAAGGATTATTTCAAGCCGGCAACCATGTTACCTGTCATTGACAATAATTGAGGAATACATGGACTCTGAAGTGAGGTCTTGTCAAGAAACATATTTTTTGTATTTAGCCGGCAACAGTGTTAACTGTCATTTCAACGACTCAGATAAAACTCTGACTTACCAATTTTCGTCATTTATTTCAAGCCGGCAACAATGTTTTCTGTCATTTTAACGGCGCATGCCAAATTGTAATTTTAAAGCCTCTAATCCGTCATTTATTTCAAACCGGCAACAGTGTTAACTGTTATTTTAACGGTGATGAAGGTCTGAAGCTTTGAACAAATCGATTTCCGTCACTTATTTCAAACCGGCAACAGTGTTAACTGTTATTTTAACGGTGATGAAGGTCTGAAGCTTTGAACAAATCGATTTCCGTCATTTATTTCATTTCGGCAACAATGCTTTTTGTTTTTTGAACGGTGCATGCCAATTTTTGGAATTTTGAAATCTCTAATCATTCATCTATTTAAAACTGTCAACAATGTTATCTGTCATTTTAACGACGGTTTTCAATAGATGGAGTTCTGAAGCTTTAAACAAATCAATCTCCGTCATTTATTTCATTTCGGCAACAATGTTATCTGTCAATTTAAGGGCGTATTTATGAAATTTTGAAGTGATACTCACTTATTTCTGTTATTTGTTAAACCGGCAACAATGCTTTTTGTAATTTGAACCGCGCATGCACATGGATTTTTGAAGCCTCTAGTCCGTCATTTATTCCAAACCGGCAACAGTGTTATCTGTTACGGCGGATATTCATGGATGGAGTTCTATTAAACAGATCAATTTACGTCATATACTTCGATCCGGCAACAGTGCATTGGATGGAGTTCTATTAAACAGATCAATTCCCGTCATTTACTTCAATCCAGCAACAGTGCTATCTGTCATTTTAACAACGTATGAAAATTTATGGAATTTTGAACTCTCACTGATTTATTTCCGTCATTCGTTGAACTGGCAACCATGCTATTTTTTATTTCAACAGCGCCTGCTAATATATGGGATTTTCAAGTCTCTAATCGGTCACTTATTTTAAACTGGCAACATTGTTGTGTGCGCATGCCTATATTGCCTAAGTCTGACGTCACAAAAGTGGGTGGAGCTTATAATTTCCTAACTTATTTCGTATTCGATGGTGAAATCCCGTAAGGAAAATTTTGTTGATTGTTTCGGAATAAGACTTTTAACAGTGATATTATTTGATTGTGCAAAAGTGATATTTTTTGGACAGTTTTCAACAAAGTAAAATGATTTTAGTGTATAATAATTGTTTGAAGACATTTTGAGGTTATCTCTGTCTACTTTTTATTGGCTTTTTCTCGGACTATAATGACTAAATAAGCTTTGAAGCATAATTTGTACCTCTCTGGTATCAATGCTTTCTTCAAAAACGACAATAAAATCATCAAATATCATGATTTTGGAATTTACACAACAAAAACAAAACAATCTGTACCATAACCTCAGAAAATTTTTCAAAACATTTATTATCATTCTCGAATTAAGCATTAATACTAGATAGCTCTAAAACATCCTTCAAAGCTATTTTTCTTGAAATAATCTGAAGAAAAGTCGATAAAATTGAGATGCCAACAGGATAACCTCAAAATGTTTCCAAGCATTAATAATTATTATACACTAAATCAACTTGCCTCATAAAAACTTATATGATTCTAATAAATATCACTCTCGTCTAACCAAATATTACTGCTAGAAGTATTATTTGTTTGTAACAAATTAAAAAACACGAAAAAATCCGTCATTTATTTCAAACCGGCAACAGTGTTATCTGTCATTAAGAGCGCGCATGGCAATATATGTAATTTTGAAGCCTCGAATCCGACAACCATGTTATCTGTCATTGCAATTGAGGACGCAACGTTGCCAACTTTTTATAATGGTTCAGACAAGACTATATTGCTCAATAATGATGCTCATACTTAAAATCGAATGTGATCGTTTTCATTGGAAACAACGCCACGCTTATTTCATTCCAAACAGACAATCAACTCTCGACTCTCCAAAGCCACCCTCAACTGGTCAACGCTGAAAATTGTGATTCTACATACAGACTTAGTCTGATATTTGTACCTAAAAAGCTAGGTTAAGTGACTTTTATCCCAAATGCGACTAAAACCCAAAATGGTTACCTGACTTGCAATATGAGCAACCAATTGCAACGAAACGTACAAAGCCTGCTGAGGCTTGCACTCTCAATTATGACAAAACAACCGATACGTAAACGTAACGAAAATGGCAAAATTCCGTAAAAATGAGACCCTTTAGTATTTGATTTAGGTTTACAGTATTTGTGATGTAAGTGCCACACTTGTTTTTCAAGTAATATATAAATATATGCCACTAAAATATATATTAAATACTATATTAATACCTTAGACTGTAGTAGTGATTTTCTCGGTGTTTAACAAGTAAGATTCTTCACTTAAATTTTTGATAAAACCGGGCAGATTGGTCGTCTCTGACAATGGAATGATTTTAGACGGAGTTCATATCATGTCGAAACCCAACTGCGATATTTAGATCGTTTTTTATTACTTACTTAGACTGGAGTTCAATTATTTTTATTGTCCATATCAGCTAAAATCAAACGGGCTTTGGTAGACGGACGATCAACTCTGTCCCCTTGGAAATCGGCCCCGCTTTTGTGAAACTTTGACAAGGTTAAATTGAAAGTCTGCCAAAAATAAATATTTTTATGACGAATCGGCAATAATAATAACAAATACTTTTTAAAATGTTTTTCGATAATTGTCAATGTTTTCAACTGCAAGTGTACATGCTTAGTAGCCAGTGACATTACTTGATAATACCAATCAATGTGCCTCTTATATAAGATTAATAACCAAAAATTGAAATTGTGACCTGTTTTGGTCCCTTTAAGTCCTTGAGAGCCAGCTTTAAATGATGGATAAATCAATGCGGAACATAATCAACGATGGGAGAGAGACTTGCAACTAGAAAACACAAAAAAAGGTTGATGGGTCTAGTTAAGGTATACTTAATTAACTTATACTTAGTCCAAGCAGCATTTAGTCATAAATAGTATTAAAAGAAGTAAACGCATCTCAACAGTGCAATACTTCAAGTATTACTTGGTAGGGTCAATTTACGCTTCTTGTTTCTAGGTTTTATCCTCAGTACCTCCACATTAACTTGCCTCCTGTGTCACCTCTAAAACTCGTCAAAGTAGACCAAAGACCTTTCGTGTCATATTTGTATCCTTAAATTTCTTTTCGAATGTTGCGCCAAATTCTTCCAACATGGTTGTGATAGTATATTGTAGTTTAGTGCTTCTATTGTTATTTAATTCCACTCATAACGCAGACTTATAATTTGTAATTTAGCTCGTAAGAATCAATCAAGTGCCTAATAACGTGCAATTGAACTAAAACAAAAAATGGGCCTGACTATAGACAGGGTGTTTAAACATATTTAGGCGAACCGTAAAGTTGATGGTGCGCGTGCGCCGCTCATATATATATTTCTTATAAATTGCGAGACGCCCGCGCATCTTTTGTGTATGTAGTAAAGTCGATCTTTATTCAAAGATGATTCAAAGCTAGCAAATCGTACTGCCATTGTTGTAAAAAGTAAAATTATCTTGTAGATAAGGCATTTCAAATGGGGTTAGGCCCTTTGGTTATAATCTCAGGTGTATAGGACGTTGCTAAATCTAAGTCAATGTTACATTCCTCGGCATTTGTCCCTTGTTCCGATCACACACAAATTTCGTTTCAAAATAATCAAAAGTAACACAATGCCTTAAAATGTATCAAGTATGCTCTCTTCTTAGGTTAGATAAGACTAGGTTAAGGCAAATAGCCACTCAGAAAGACTGTAGAGGGATACCAGGTATTTGTTTTCGAGGTTGTTGCACACACACTAGGTTGATGGTGCTCTGATGATGACCTGCCAAAGGGAATCTCTATTTTCATATCAGTACGCAGTAGTACACACCGGACACCGTTTGTTTTTGTGCCAAAAAAGAAAAATTCTGTTGCTTGAATGATTAATGATGAGAAACCGTTTTGCTCACTGCGGCCTCTGTCAGAGGCCGCTTACGCTTACATGCTGTGTATATTTAAATGAACTTAAATGCAATATTTGTATGTATATATCGGCTGAATTCTTTGTACAACTACTGTTATTATTTCATAGTATATGAATCTTACTTAACTTGTTAGTCTAGAGAATGTGTTACTACTTATTTAAGTATTAAATTATTGATTTAAGATAAAAAAAAAACATGTTGCAAGTCTCTCTCGCCACGCGCTGGGTCAACTGACAATTATTATTATTATTATTATCATTACGTAGTACCTTTCCCGCAGCCGTCCCACCCTCCCTGAATTTTGTTGCCAAGCGCCACCTACTTGTATATTGTGATATGAGTACAATGTTATGTGATATATACTTGATAATTATTGTAGATTAACTTTCGTTCGTTGTTATTTCCAAAACCAGTCAAAATTGGCGGCATTGGCTTAGGGCCAATGGGGCGGTTGCCTCTCAAGCATCACATGACTTGGATGGCGCAAAATGGCCTAAAACAAGTTCCCTCCTCTTAAGTCTAGTCCCGTGTTGAATGAGCGTTACAAAATCTAGTTTGCAGTTCCTTATTTAGCGTTGTGTTCGACCGTCAAGGAAAATTGAAACAAATCGAATAAGGCAATACATACATATAACTATTCCTGTTTATCGACAGATGATTCAAATATGTGATATTCCTGACAATTTACTAAAAAATGAAAAATATTATCTCTACCATCTAATTTGAACATCACTTACTATATTATAGGCTGTCTTATATTGATAAGGAAAAAAGACATATTTAGGCTGTCAGCCGCCGTTAAAGTCTGATCTGATGGGGAAAACGAGGGAAGATCGAATCTCTGAATTGGGAGGGTTAACTCAGGGACCAGGCCAAAAGTCACAACAAATCAAACCAGAATTTTATTAACGTACTCACCCTCAAATGTTCATGCATGCTGAATCTGCCCACTAAGACAGATTCAACATGTTTATGAACAATAACTTAAAAAACTCAATTGAATGTCGTAGTAGAAAAATATTTTCAAATCTGTGTATAATTAAGTAAATGAATTAGTCTAATTATATACATAATTAATTGATGAGAAACTACACCCTACTGCACTGTCTAACGTTATTCCAAATCGAGTCCAATCCTGTGTCTCCCAATAACAATACTGATTGATGTACGCGTGCGCAGTGCAGATGGGAACTTAGGCGTAAGTTTGTAGGTTGATAAGTGCTTTGGAACAACTAAAAATTGTTGTTGTTTATGCTCTGTACTTGTAACCCAAATGACCAGTATGCATTCAGTAAATAAAGGTTGTCTTAATGTAGTTTGTTGTTTATTTCATACCTTTTCGTTTTTATTCCTGAAAAATACAAAACTAGGAATGTTGATTCTGTGTTCTAGAAGGAAAATACTAGATTAAGCATAAACTTGAAATTACATAGTTTCTCTGTCATAAAAAAAAATTAAAGGTGAAAATTTCCTACTAGTCAATTCTAACCAATCATAGGCTTGCATTTTGTTATGTTGCTATGGCAACGACCTAATTTTATCGGAAATTTCCCTGCTCATAATCACGTGACTGAAAGATTAATAAGTGGAAATTTCCCTGGCTTTGGCTTTACGCATCTGGATGTAGCTCCCATATGATTACAGTGTTGCCGTCCCCACTCTCCCTAACAATCCCAACCCAACCCAACTTTCACAGACAGAGATAATGCAAACGGCAACACTGTGGTTGGTGCATGGGAGCTACATCCAGCCGCGAGTGCTTGACAGCTGTTAAAAACACTGACAAATATTTTTGATAAATGATTTATTTTCAACTTCCAATACAAAGTTGCGATGTTATCAATTATGGACAAGATTGGTTATAACTTCCAAATGTTTTATAAAATCCTGATTCCCTTCTTTCTTCCTCAATAGCGAGTAGAGTAAGGAGCCGTTGGTTTCTTCCACTAAATGCGAGGTGAGTCGTGGGTTATGTTTTTTCCAATGATCAGTTTTGGCATGAAATTTTCTTGCCGAATCTCCCTAGAGCTCGAATTAAAAATCCGGAAATTTGTTCTCGTTGCGAATTTTTCTAACTCGACAAAATTTCCGGAAATAATTCGAGCTCCAGGGAGATTATAAGTGAAAATGTGTTTAACGTTTCGTGTTGAAACATCGCGAGTTTATTTACCAATTTCACAGGGAAAAAACCTAGCTGTGTGAACTATTTTCTATTCAAAATGGCGCTTTTCAGTGTTTAACTGATAAAACACTAACTACCTAAAAAGTCTGTAGTGTGTGGCCAGAAAGCAAAACCAATTGGACATTTTGTCATTTCACCGGTAAGTAAACCGAAACAAATCCGGCATCTTCTATCATTGTGTTAGGGTCAAAATATTCAATGCTAAAGGTACAGGGTGTCCCGTTATATTTTAGCCATTGGATAACTTTCTTATTATTGATCGTAGAGAAACGTTTAAATCATCAAAGTTGAAGTAAATCTCACCAGCATTCAGAATCCGTGGTCAAAAAACCCAAAATCGGAAATAGGAAATTTTAACAGATTCTTGAGTTTTTTAAATGGGCACCCTGTATATTTTATCACAGTTCGATGGAGAATTGTCTCCTGATTCCAAATATACATATAGTTTGTGGGGTCTATTTTCAATGGTTCAACTTTTTTAGCCACTTTCATTTACTTTTATTACATCTATAAAACATACTATTTTTTTGTATCACACTAATACAAAAGATGTTCAAAATGTCCCCCGTTCATCTGTAGACACATTCGATATATTTTTATCAAGTTTTTTAAGGATCTTTTGATAAAGATTCGAATTCAGTATTTAAAAAATCAATCTCCGTTATAATTTTATCTTGAATTTCTTAGATGGATTGGGGCCTGTTGCTGTATATTTTTCCTTTAAGGTATTTCCAAAGAAATGTATCGAGGGAGGTTAAATCAGGGCTGTTTGGTGGCCATTGCATTGGGCCATTTTTGCCAATCCACAGTTGGTAATTATTTGACAAGAAGTTTGTTACAGCCGCAACACCATGAGCAGGAGCTCCATCTTGCTGCCAAATAATATTTAGAAACATATCTAACGGTAAATTATCCACTGAATTTTCAATGTCATTCTCTAAATAATGTAGATATCTTTCTCCAGTAAGCGACCCGTTTAAAAAAAATGCCTATTATTCTATCTTTCATAAAGCCACACCAAATTCCAATCGACCTTTTTCCGGAACGTTTGATTTCTAAAAATTTTTGTGGATTTTCTCTTGACCAAAAATGTAAATTATGTTTATTAGGTGGTGAGGCAGTGTTGAAATGCGCCTCATCAGTCCAAAGAATGTTGGTAAAGATTCTGAGTCTTGACCCAACCTCGTCAGCATCATCTGGCAAAATTCCAAACGCCGTTGTTTGTCGCGATCAATCAAGCCTTGCACAGAAGAATATTTGAAGTCATGCAATTTATGTTTTTTTTTAAGTTTTTTGAATTCTAGTACGGGATAAGCCTAAGTCACGACTGCAGTCTCCAATTGAATGATTTGGAGTATCTAAAAAATGTGTTACCAAAACAATATTTCAACTAAAAAATACAAAATTCAATGTGTTACCTTGGAAATACAGAAGAGTATCTAGTTCCACATTTTCGTTACCCAAAATTTGTAAATGTCTGTGAGCTTGGCGGGGCCCTCTTGGGATATACTCTTATAAATTCGGCACGGGCCATACGTCTATTTTGATTACAGCGAAGAAATATCTCAACAATTCTGAATTTATCTTCTTCGGTGAACCTCATCGCAAAATGTTTTCGAAAACAAAGGGGAATTTTGACAACTGGCCAGCTTATTAATATTGGAATTGCCATGGTTATATCCAACTACCCATGGAACATTGATATATTAAAGTGGCTATAAAATTTGAGTCATTGAAAATAGACCTCACAAACTATATACATTTGGAATCAGGAGACAATTCTCCATCGAACTGTGATAAAATATCCAGGGTGTCCCATTAAAAAAACTCAAGAATCTCTCAAAAATTCCTATTTCCGATTCGATTTTGGGTTTTTCGACCACGGATTCTGAATGCTGGTGAGATTTACTTCAACTTTGATGATTCAAACGTTTCTCTACGATCAATAATAAGAAAGCTATCCAATGGCTAAAATATAACGGGACACCCTGTACATGCGTTTTGTGTCTTTGTCATTGTAAGCCCTTAAATTCCTCATCATCTAAAACAGAATCGGAATCTCAAATATCAAAGTCTTGAAGAATCTAACAGCGTGCTATTCCTTGATAATAGGTGTGTTTGTTATGCTCCACTTGTGCACACTTTTCTACACTACAACACTCAGTGTGGCTTTGTTTGTGAAATGTTTGTCTGTTTTTTAGGATAGAATATCTTCGCTAAACTAGTAAAGGTTCATTCTCAAATCAACTTTATTCCACTAAACAACATCGGTTTCAGTCGAATTTCTTATGGGATAAAACAATCAAGGGATATAAATTAGAAAACACCGTCTGGTCATGTCTCTAACCGTACTCATGTTCTTTTTTCTACAGAAGATACGATTTCATCAAATCATCATTCTCAAGATTCAACCTTAGATTATAAAAGTATTCAAATTACAATAAACTATAGGTGAACTGGGGATCCAAATTATTTCATTCTGGTATATCAAACGATTTAAAGTTAGGAAAGGGACATCAAAGAATTTATTTGGAGATGTGATCTCCAATATATGAGCACGTTCTGCATTTCTCAGCTCACTGGTGAAAGCTGAAGATGTTGAAACGTCAGTTGGGCGCCATTTTGAAAAAAAAATCTGCCTTGATATTGAAAAATTAAAAAGAGGCAGCGACTTCAAACTTACAGGGTGTAATTTAAGGATTGATCAAAATGAGGTGTCACTCGACCCCTCTTTCCAATTGATTTTTTCATTTCGAGTGGCGCACAGCTGTTATTTTTTACATTTCCAGCTGTCACTACTACATATATCAAAAAATTCAGAACGTCCCCACATGGTGTGTCCAAATTTCGTTCTAATATATTAGACGGTTCAAAAGTTAGAAGGTGTGTGGACATTAAAGAATCACACTTTATAATAAGGGGTGAAATTTGCAAACCGAGCATGTGAGGCGAGGTTTGTTATCACTGGAGAGTGGTCGTAATAGCCTAATTACCATATACGAATCATATACATTATTTTATCTTATTTACAACCGGTGCAGTGACAAATTATCAAAAAAAGTGTACAAGAATTAAAAACTTGTCTCTGGCATTTTGCCACCCTTAACAGAATGAACGAGTAACATGATAAAATGAAAATTTCGCACGCTGCCAACAGCAACTATAACAAAATTATTACAGCCCGGCGATCGATAAAATGCCTACTTAACAAACGCAAAATCGTGCAGTATACATTAGTTGTAGATCTATACCATAGACAAATTAAATTTGTCTATGATCTATACATAATAGGCGTGTTTGTTATTTCGGTGTAGGATAATGTAATGCAGATTTATTTTGTACAGTCTGTTCATGGCTTTCTTGCGGTCACGTGTCACAGTATTTGACGTTTGGCAGTATTCGTAGATTGATCGCTCCACATATGACATTTGTCAAATTGATCCGAAAGACCCTCGTCCAGACGTACGTGATTTTTTTTTTCAATGTGTAAGAGAGAGACGGAAAAGTATGACGTAACCGCAGGAAAGCCATGAACAGACTGTAACTTAAATGCTACCAGTGTAAAGGAAATTCACCAAACGCGATAGTACGTTTATTAAAGATATTATATCCTGAAAAATAGACAAAGATTTCACAAACAAAACTACACTGAGTGTCTCAGTGTAAAAAAGTGTGCACTAGTGGAGCATAACAAACACACCTAATATTTGACATTAGCAAAACTATTGAATCATACATTAAGCGTTTTCATGGAGTGTGGTATCATGAGACCATTCCAGTTTGGTCTGCCATTAACGTCACTTTCAGCCAATCGGCGAGCTGCAAGTGACGATAATGACAGACCAAACTGGAATGGTTTCATGATACCATACTCCATGAAAACGCTTATTTAATTTTAAAAAATTGTCATTTATTTGGCTGTTTATGAGAGATTCGCATACTCATATATTTCTGAAATGGTAAAGAAAGACAAATTTCATAGCCTATTGATATACAATGTGTTCCATTCAAAAAAATAATGAAGAGTTCGATAACTTTTTTACCTGACCCTGTACGTATACTAATTCCGGAGGCGGAATTCAGTTCTACGGAGAAATTAGGTAATATAAAAAAAAAGCTTTCACATTTTTGATAACTTATCTGATAGTTGAGATACGAGTCGTGCCTGAAAATGCAACATTTTCAATTTAGGTTTGTATCTTAAGAGCTAAAAGTGCTTTGAAAATGTTAACAGCTTTTAACGGCATCTTCAGTTTTACGAAAAAGTAGTTTTGGAGATATCTCGCAAAAGTACCCAAAATGGGACACCCTGTATAATATAAAAATTGCCCGACCTCACCTCAAGCAACAACAATAATAACAACAAATAAGTATGAAATAGTCATGCGACCTCATTTCCTTAGATTATTGCTGAGAAATAGAATCATTAGATTCAATATAGGAAAAAATGCGGAAAACTAGTTTATGCTGACCTGATCTGATCCAAGTGCAATTTGATCCATAAAATACATTTTTGCTTCTATTGCAAGAGTTTCCTAAACGTGGCAACATAGCACCAATGCTACATGTAGCCTTTCTCCATCCACATCGTTTGACTCACGTCAACTGTCAATACGTCAAATCGAACGAACATCGCCAATTCCGCCATTTTAATTCCTTCTTTCTATTGACAACCACCGAAGGGTGCACCTCGTCGATCCACGTGTAGTGAAAAAAACAGTTTTAAAATGAGTGAAACCCTTCAGCTTAAAGGCACCCTTTTGGGGCACAACGGATGGGTTACGCAAATTGCAACCAACCCCAAGTACCCCGATATGATTTTGTCATCATCCAGAGGTGAGTGAACTGAACTTTAATCTTGATTTATTGGGGCTGTTTTGGGCCATCCGTCGTATGTTTATAGGGTAAATTGAAGAAGATAAGTTAAGGGAGGTGGTGCGATTGATATTTTTCAGGTACCTTCCTTAAAAGCACCAGTTTGATGTCTAAAATTCATTCGGGTTGTCAAAAGGAAGGAAATCAATCTATTTCTGGGTGCGGAGAAAATTTTAACCATGATTTTCATCCTCAATCTGAGATAGAACATTTTTTTTTTATATTCCCACTAAGGTTCTTGTAAATATTAGGTGTCCACGTATTTTGTTTTTGAAGGCTAATTTGGAAAATTATCTTTCGTTTTACTATCCTGAAGGGGAAAAATGCTGGAAATGTTTTTAACTCAAACAAATAAACACGTTTTTTCATTTGTCACCATGTATAGCTAAGATATGGGAAAATAGGTGTTGAAAACATAACCTAGCAATAGGTCACCGAACATCCTATGCATTTCGAATGGAGGTCACCGGCGAAGATGCTTGTTCTTTTTTGTTGTAATTGTTTGTGGTATGCTACTTACTAAATTACGACCGAACTTCGCGCAATGTTGCCAAGTGGTTATCTTTTCCTTATTGAGAATGACACAATGATAAAAGAGACTAGTTTTGTTCTGTGTACTTATCGATGAGATGACAAAATGTCTGCCTGATTTTACTTCCTCGTCACATACTTACTTTCTAGGCATCGTTTTATCAATATTGCGCAATTTAGATTGGAAAATAATTTATAGCTAGGTTTTTTCCTGAGAAATTGAAAAATAAAGTCACTAGTAAAGTAACTTTCTAACCTCACAAAACGGTGTTTCTAAACAATAGCGTCAGAGGAACTGACCTTGACTTTATGGCCAGATGTTGCCAAGTTTCAACACAAAACATCTCAATACAAATTTACACCTTCAAATATAGTTTTTGATGACGCAAATCACTTTGTGAGGAACGAAAAACTGAAGATAAATGGAATAATGGTTGTTTGGGATTGGTGATTTAGAAGATTAAGATGTTGAGTTAATTTATTTTTCTGTTTTTTTTTTCATAAAGCCCATGACAATACTGCTCATGGACGAAACGTCGGTTCATTAATTTTAAAATATCTCTTCAAATGTGTTAAAAAAAATGAAAACGATTTGGAAAATGTCGGATATTTCGGACGTAGTCGGAATTTCTTGGGTTTCAAAAGGGCATTTTGTTAAGCATCAAAATACGCAACTTTGCCTCAATTTAACCAAAGTTTACTAATATACAATAAGTTAGGTCACTTAGAAGTCGGCTCTTTGAAACCCGTATACAAGCGCGGCCGCGGCGTCAAAGCATGCCGCTCAAAGAAATCCGCTCAGCGAAAATGGTTCAAAGCGACCGACAGACGTTCCGAACTAATGGGAACTGGGCTCTCCAAGAGAAACGAAGTAGAAGGGTGGAGCCGGTTTCGCGCGTTTTCGAAAGTGATCCAACTGTTTATTATTAGTAAACTTTGATTTAACCGACCTTGTATCTCTTACGGTTTACGAGATCCCCATGTATACACTTGAATTTGTAACACCCTGTATAGACCCGAAACTGCTTTAAAATTGAGAATGAATGTTTGGATATCTAATCTATTTAAGACCATCCATTAGTTATCAACATGAGTCTATAAATGAGTTTTGTAATTCCAGACAAAACCTTGATCGTGTGGAAACTAACCCGCGAAGAAACTCAATACGGCGTCCCCCAAAAACGTCTCCACGGTCACTCGCACTTCATTTCCGACGTTGTCCTGTCCTCGGACGGCAACTACGCTCTGTCCGGTTCCTGGGACAAAACTCTGCGTTTGTGGGACTTGGCCGCCGGCAAAACCACCAGACGTTTCGAGGACCACACTAAGGTGGGCTAAAACAAATGGGGGTTTGTCTGGAACAGATGGCAGATCGTCCAGGGGGCGATCCTAAATTTGTTCCGGACATTTGTTAATCACTATTTAACCACAGCTAGAAGATTTTTTGTATTTTTCTCGTGAGGATGGAGTTGATGTTATGTAAGTACTGAGGTTAGGTTTATAGGAGTTGATTTTTCCTGTTCACCTTCCATAAAAAGCACCGGTTTGATGGCTAGAAGTCTTTCCGGTTGTCAATTGGAAGGAAATTAACGGTATTTCTGGGTGCGGAGGAAATTTGTTTTAGTGATTTTCAGCCTCAATCGGAGATAGAACATTTGTTTAGACTGGAAAAATTGACTCATTTGATTGTTGATTTTTGTGTGTGGGTTGGAGACATGGGGGTATAACAGTGTTTTTCTAGGATGTTTTGTCCGTGGCCTTTTCCGTGGACAATCGTCAAATTGTGTCCGGATCCCGGGACAAGACCATCAAGTTGTGGAACACTCTGGCTGAATGCAAGTACACCATCCAAGATGAGGGACATTCTGACTGGGTGAGTTTGAAAAGTTAGTTTAGACAAAGTTTACTAATATTGTATATTAGTAAACTTTGGTTTAGATGTTTAAATTGGTTTTGTTCGTGTATTAGATTTTCTATAGCATATTAAACCTCATATGAAAGCAAGTTTCCTTTTTTATGGACTCTTGTTTCTTGACCGGAGGAAGAGAAAAATTATTCAGGTCGTAAGCTTGGGGTCAGGTATCCCTTAGGCTATGGGGATATTTTTTGCCAGGGTTCAAAACGATTAAGACATTTCCTTACCTATTTTATCTGCTTAATAACACATTTCCATTGTAACTTTTTTTGTGATTTCCTTGCATTTTTTTTATGTGGTTTTTATTTTTAGTGACTGGTCTAGTTCCAAGACATTTTAGTTTTTTGCGGTTTAGGTTAGTGGGGAATTCTTGTGATTTTCTTCCGATTTCTTTTGGTTTAATTTCAGAATTTTATGATTTTTTGATTTTTTTTCGGTTGAGTTTTTGTCGACATTTTTCGATTTTGTGCTTTTATTTAGATGTAACTACCAATCAATGATTTTTTCCCATAAATATTTTCCAGTTTTTCTTTACTTTTTTATTTACACCAACATTTTGGAGTTCTTCTTCATTTTAGTTGGCATTGAAAAGTTTTTCAATTTGCTACTTGGTTTCACAATTTTTTTGATTTTCCTTGTGGAACTTTATCAATTTTGAGTATTCTTTTATCGTACCTTGGTGATTTTAATTAGTGATCGACCGATACCGATATATCGGTATCAGCCATGTATAAATAAATGACAAAAAATCACTAGTAGCTAGCCTAAAACATTTTTATTCAAACAGAGGAATCATTAAGGATAATAGTTCAAATAGGACACCTTGTATATTATTTGATTTTTAAATACTGTATGATATTCTGATTCACTTTTTTATAGTTCATGTTTAACGTTTATTGATAATAATTTCGTGAATATTTGTCGTTTTATTCAAAAAATGACAAATGCCATTTATTTTTCAATCTAAGATTTCTCAATGACAGTAAAGAACTGAGGCGTGAAAATTTGATTGCAGTTTCTTCAAATCTCAAAGTACACGTAGACCATTCCAAATATTCCATACATTCCACAGGGTGCGCAAAGAAACGTACAAATATTCGAAAAATGGAAAATACTGAAACTCAACTTTTTTAAATGGAACATCCTGTATTTTATGTTTGCAGTCAACTTGGCATTTAATTTTGAATAAAAATGTTGACATTGTCTTACACTTATTTTTAGTCGTTTTCAATTATTAAATTGTTTGATTTCGATCAATTTTGAGGTTAAGCGATGTTTTTAAAAATATAGGCTTTAGAGAAGGAAACCTTACAAAATAATGGCACCATCATCCAATTTTGGACGTATGTCTTGAGAAATTCACTGTATCGCTATCCTTGTCGAGTTATATCTATCTGCGTCGCCGAAAACTGACCTGCTTTGGACGCGGTTGCCGATTTGGGCAAATCTTCATCAATGAAAATTCCTCTGTGTACGAAATTGATTGATAAGACATGATACAATGAAAATTAAGGAGGATTGAGTATTGTTCATTTTTCAAGAAGGTGCATCAAGGTTCACTATTCTAGATTATCGCATAATCTGACACATTTACAACCATGATTTCGTGTGAATCAACTCAATGTTGAACGGTGATGATATCATTTCATATCATAAATAATGTAAAACATTTTTGTGCTACTCAAAGCTTAATTACTAACATTCATTAAATAATGATTTTTTGTGCATTGGATACAGGCGATACATAGTAAATATTAGTCCTAGTACACGGCAACGCTGCCTTTAAACAGCTGGTTTCGATTTTGAAGGTAGTGCGGTGATGCCATGGGGTTTCAACTTGAAAACTTCCACTTTCGTGCTTGTGAAGTGTTGTATTGTGACTTTATTTGTGAAAAATGGTAAGATTGTGCTTGCTGTGTCAAAAACTGGACCATTCGGATCCAGAAATCACCATTCACAGGTAAGTGTCAAATTTGCATTGAGCATTGACTGGAGAGGGATCCAGTGGTGTAGAGTGTAGGCATCATATTTCATTCATGAAAATGAGGATTTTTCAATCTTCAGGAAGTTTAAATGTTTGTTTTTATTCGTGAATAGGTAACAACGAAAAAATGAAACTGATTTGGAAAAAAGCCTGAATGGTAGTGTTTTATGCAATAGGAACCGATTGTTCTCAAATAAGAAAGGATATTCATATTACTTGAATACCTATTCCATTATTTCCTCGATCATTTCATACACAGTAAAGATGAATTATTTATTGGATACTTCCTCAACTGTCTTATTTTCGTTTTTTTTATTACAATAAGGTTGAAGTCTTCAGTAAGAATGCTTACTTTTACCATTATTATTATTATAATCACTTTTTAGAGCTCTTAAAACCTCGCGTTTATCTCGAAATTAACTTTTTGACATATCGCCCTCTTTGCCTGTACCTTTCAATTGGAATTAAAAATTTTGACGACGCCCAGTCTTTCTTCCTGTAAAAGCGAAATATAGTTTTTCCAACAATTTGCTCGAAACCAATCAATAGACTTTTATGAAGGGACATTTTTGTCAGAAACGTCAAATAAAAAAGATAAAGGGGGTCTAAATTGATATATAAAAAAACCTTGTACAGGGCACAGCTAAATGGACCCCGCAATTCACTTTTTAATTTGACGTTTGGAAAAAAGTTTTAAATAAAAGTTCAATGGTTGAAAATAGATATTTACCCTTTTCCCAAGGCTTCCGAATAAACCTTTACATTTTAAAACGTGCCAGAAAAAATGGCAATTTTGTTTTTAAGGTAGGTATAGGATATATAAAAAATGTTTTTCTACGAGCGTGCGCAAAGTTACCACTTCGCACACTCATTTGCGTGTGCAAAGTAGCCTTTTCCCGCACTAGTGCGGGAAAAATTTTTCCCGCACTCAAATGTCAAAATAACTACCTACCAAGTTGTTGTTTCAAACTTCGTTTCCATACCAACCAAACTGTAGATAATGCACTTTGTAATGCACAAAATAATGTTCTTGTTACTTTTCCCTTTTCGGTCAAAATCAAAATGTAACACACAATTCTTTTTTTGCGTTAAAAACGCATTCGCCAGTAACGTAAACAAACATTGATAATGACGACTTTCAATCGGCATTTGTGAGTTATTCTTGCTTGATTTTGGAGCAAACTACTGTGTTTATCGGAAATCTTCGAACGATTTGAGCTGAAAACTGGCATAAAAAAACCTGATCATGTATACAAACAAACGGACAATCAAATTTATAAAAGTATAAACGATTAAACGAAGACTGACTGACACTGACCCAGCTGTCTAGAGTGTCATGTCAAATCAAAACAGTGTTGCCAATAGCAGGGAATAAGGCGACAAAAGAGGAAATTTTATGAACAGTGATCGGACATGCCCTTGCATTTCAAATATAAAATAAATCAATTATGATTTTGATTACACCCATATTATCCAATTTCCAGCTGCCGCCACAAACTGTTCTTTCAATATAAATATATTGTTAAGCATAAATAATCATTATTCTCAAGTTCTATGTTTTTAAGTGCGTTCAAATAATATATTATCTAAAGTTTTTCGTGTCTAATCTGTGAACGCTCGTAGAAAAAATATTGTTCCTGAAACGTTCGCAAAGTGTCTTTCCCGCCCTTAAAGCATATCCGAACTCCGCTTCGCGTCGTTCGTCTAACTGCTTTTGCGTGCGGGAAAGCATCACTTTGCGAACTTGTTAGGAAAATAACTATTAATTTTCTGGAGAATGCGAAAAGTGAATAGAAACTGCAAATATTGGTACTTGCAAATTGAAGCAGAGTACCTACGCATTATGTATTGTTTATTTGCCCATACTTCTTTGAATGTATATCTAGACATGAATGTTCTTGGGCCAAATTTATGTCTAAACATACAAAATTAAATTTATGTCTAGACATTAATTCAAAGAAGAATAGACCAATAAACAATATTGCTTACCTGCTTCAATTTGCAGGTATACCAATATTTGCGGTCTTTGTTTAGTATGACTCCTGCACCATATTTCTTTGAATTTATCTCCACGCACTTTCCAGCACTGATAATCATTTTGGTATAGTTGAAAATAGTTTTTTGGCCATTTATTTATAATACTTTTCGCCTGTACATATACTTATGTATTAGAAACAAGAAAAGTAAAACGTTGCTGTTTCCTATTTTTTATATTTTTTTCTTGTTATCCAATTTTAGATTTCCAAAAAATGAAGAGCTGCGAAATATTTGGTGTTCTTTGGTGAGGATTGACGAGGACCGACTTCGAATCAAACCTCCCTTTTTGTGTTCGGCCCATTTTAACCCACAAGACTATTTACGTGACATTGATGGAATCAAATATTTAAAACCGGGAAGCTTGCCAATCATGACCCACCGGCAGACCATACAGTTTCCCGTCTCCAAAAACAAAAATCATATGGCAAATTGAGTAAAATGGCCTTAGAGTTATGTAAGAAAGGCGAAATATATTTTGTATTTTGGTTGTCATTTTATTCGGAACCGTAATTCATTATTGTCGGAAGAACAGCAGGAGATTTAATTTTTAATGTTATGAAAATTTCAATTTTTATTGATTCAGAAAGTCAAAAATGTGATATACTGTCATATAACAATAACGACATAGGTGCCTACCCAAATTAATATTCATTTATATTTTTCATGCAAAACGGTAGAAACTCGAAATGTGCCGCCGCTGTTCCAAATGAAAATCGAGTTCGGACGTACGTATTATAAGAATCACATGTTCTCATGCGGTGTTGCCCGATGGGTTCGGATTCCTCGTTTTATCTCTTTCCACTCATAGTGTTGTCTCTTTCGCACTTATTGTGATGTTGGCGTCAAGACTAATACCATTTGATGAATGGGATGCCCAGTCTATAGTATTTAAAGTCAATGCTTTATGCATATTTTAAAAATATTTTCAAACATACAGGGTGCGTCACAAAAGTATGGCACGAAGAAGTATGATTTTTTTAAATGGAACCCCCTGTATATTGATTGATATTTCAATTCTTTCTTCAATTTGGAACAAAAATTGTGATACAACTAATGTTCCTAAATTCAACCGTTATCGAGATATCGCGTTTTAAAAATGGCATTTTTGCATCTTTGACATGCTATAAAACTCAAACTATTCAAGTTAGAGAAAAATGGATTGCACATTCCTATCTTAACTTTTCAAGAGCTATTCAAGGAGATTAAATCCATTATTGTGAAAAAATGTCAAAATGTGCCGAAAAAAGTTGACAGTTGACGTTACCTTCTATCCAAATGACAGAAGAGCTCTTGAAAAGTTAAGATAGGAAAGTGCAAACCATTTTCCTCTAACTTGAATAGTTTGAGTTTTATAGCATGTCAAAGTTGCAAAAATGCCATTTTTTAAACGCGATATCTCGATAACGGTTGAATTTAGGAACATTAGTTGTATCACAATTTTTGTTCCAAATTGAAGAAAGAATTGAAATATCAATTAATATACAGGGGGTTCCATTTAAAAAAATCATACTTTTTCGTGCCATACTTTTGTGACGCACCCTGTATGTTTGAAAATATTTTCAAAATATGCATAAAGTCACATTCTACAACTTTTGTATAAAACTTTTTTTTCTACTTTTGTAAATAACCACGCTAGGATTGCCCGACGCACTAATGAAGGACCCTGTATACAACATTCACATTTACTCAAGACATTTACTTGGTTTCTGTTCAATAAAAGTGAGATTAATACACGTTTGATTCAAAATTTGCAATATTTCGAAAATGGCTGAAGATAGGACAATGTCAACATTTTTTTATCAAAATTGAATGCTAAGTTCATTGCAAACATATATACAGGGTGTTCCATTTGAAAAAAATCGAGTTTCAGTCATTTCCATTAGCGAAAATGTGATCCGATTTTTTTTTGCACACTGTAATTTTCCCTAGATATTTGGAAGTCTTTGTGTACCTTGATATTTAAAGAAACTGCTGTCAAATGCTCACGCCTCAGTTCCTTACTGTTACTGGGAAATCTTAGTTTAAAAAATCATTTGCATTTGTCATTTTTTTGAATAAAATGACAAATATTCACGAAAGTATTACCAATAGACGTATAATATACCAGGTGTCCTATTTGAAATAAGGTAGTTACTAGGAAAAACTCGTAGATCCGGCAACGCCGCAATCATCAATATTTTTTTTAAAGATGCATTACACTTTCATATACCTAGACCAAATTTCAAAAGATTTGGAAAAGCCGTTCTCGAAATACTTGTAGCAGACGTCCTACGTGAATCACCTTGTATTGCGAACTTGTAACTTCAATAACTTCTGGAAAAATCATTATTTCAACGAATTAAAAAAATACGTATAAATTTGTTTTTGATTTTCTACAGTTTGCAATAAAAAAATAGATTTAATTTCTCTTGCAAGTTTCCCATTGCGCAGTCGAATAAATTCGGAATCATCAATCAAAACTAGTTTCTCTATAAAACAAACTTGTACAGGGTTGCTACATCATTGGCTGAATGTTTTTCGTGTATCTTCAAGATTGCTCTGAAGCTTAATCTCTTTCTTCCTAGAAAGGTGAAAAAGCTTCAATTACGAAGAAATAAAATACGAAACTCCAAGTCAAGTGATTCTTTGCTCTATCACAATCCTATCCTATATGTAGTATTATTTCTAGTTTACCCTTTACTTCACGGCAAGTTTCCTTATCTATGGACTCTTGTTTTTTTAACTAAAAAGGAAGAGAAAATTTAAGGTTTCCAGGGCCTGAAGTCTTTAAATCCGACATTATATAGACTAGGGCTGAGGCACAGCTTAAGACAATCATTCAATACGATAACCACACAGGAACACATGAACAATTGATCCTCTCTTTCAAGGTCTCATGCGTCCGTTTCTCTCCCAACCACGCCAACCCCATAATCGTGTCCGCTGGCTGGGACCGCATGGTTAAGGTCTGGAACCTGACCAATTGCCGTCTAAAGATCAACCATTCCGGACACGCTGGCTACTTGAACACTGTCACAGTGTCACCTGATGGTTCTCTGTGCGCCTCTGGCGGCAAAGACTGCAAAGCAATGCTGTGGGACTTGAACGATGGCAAACATTTGCACACTTTGGACCATAATGATATCATCACTGCCTTGTGCTTCTCGCCAAACAGGTAATCAGTTATGCCATATTTTTTTGTTATAATTTTTTTGATGATGATAACCAATCAACCCCTTGATAGTTTATGAAAGGGTTATGCGGATATGGGACTGATTTTATTATTTGTTTTTATACGTGATTCATTGTTGTTTGCAGTTATTTTATGTGTGTTTTGATTAATTAGATACTGGCTTTGCGCTGCCTTTGGACCCTCAATCAAAATCTGGGACTTGGAAAGCAAGGAAATGGTGGAAGAATTGAGGCCGGAAGTGGTGTCGCAATCGCAAGGAAGCAAAGCGGAACCTCCACAATGTTTGTCGTTGGCGTGGTCGACAGATGGACAGACTCTGTTTGCCGGATATTCTGATAATATTATCAGGGTGTGGCAAGTCAGTGTTAGTGCGCATTAAGTTAAGTGTACAGTGTTGACTTTTTTTTTAATAAAAAAGTTATGACGAGACTGATTTTTGTTTTAAATATATTATGGTGTTTTTTTTTTATTTTATCGTTTCATTTAATTTTCGCCAAGTGGCCAATGAAATTATACAATGCGGCTCTAAAAGGTCCCCATATCCATCATCCTCTTAGTTTGGAGAAGTCAACTCTTACTGATTATTGATTATTTGGAAAATTAACATGCTGTCATATCGACAGGAATGATAGCAGATGCTTGAAACTCGGCAGTTGTAAATAGGCTCAAAGGACCTTCAGCATAAGGTATAACAGGTTGCTTCACTTTTACGGTCATGACGTCATCTATATCCAGTGTTGCCAGATGATCCCTATCAAAATCAGAACAGAACCCACTAGAGTTTGAGCAAATTGTGTGTCACTATAAAGATGTTATTATTTACATCTCGTCCGTTGAATTCGTTCAACGTTGCCTTTTTGCAAATAAAAATCACTTTTTATAAAAAGATTAACCAGTGTATTAATTTACTGATAATAGGTAAGTTTTTTTCACATAAATCAGCTGTTCGGCCGTCAAAAATACTGAATTTTGAACAAGCCGACAACAGTGTTTCATGGGAGCTACAGCCTATAATTGGTTAAAATGACTATCAGCTGTGATTGGTTGATCTCAGATAGGCATTTGTGTTGTGTTGCCAGATGTATTTCGTTGCATCGTGTCTACATAAGTAACTGAGGTTCATGGAAAAATATGTGTCTCATTAAAAATGTTTTATAATCACTAGTGATCTAAAAATGTACATTATTATATAATTGGTAACTACCGGAGATGCACTCATAGAGTATAGAGTATTTTTAATTAGAATAAAAATACCTTGAATACAAGGTAGCTACTTATCAAATTTGGTTAACTCGCAAGAATTCCCCTCTCCTCTCAATGTATTAACATGTGACTCACAAAGAGACGTCGGGCTATATCTAGTTGTTGGAAAATCATTGACAGAAACCCATGGGCGAAATCAGCAAATCTCCTGTTAAAATAGTAACCTTGCGAATGACACGATACGATGCAAACTGATAATCGAATGACAGGATTAAGTCTACTGCAGACGAGACTCCAATGACGTCATATTTTTCCCCCTCCGTCTCTTACCTTAAGCGAAGTGAGGCAACCTCTTGAATACTGATCTTGTCACTCGTCCCCCCCTTTTCATATGATTTTTTCATTCCCTTCACAATGGAGCCTTGTTGTCATTTTGACATTCTCAGCTGTCATAACCATGTAAAAAAATGCAGAACGTCCTCACCTTTGACTATATACTATTAGACCAAGAAACTCATTCATAAATCGTTGTTTGTTTTGACGCCTTTGGTGCAGTGAGTGGTTTTTGAGCTATTGTTGGCAATATCGGATTTGCACTTGAATACGTGTATTTCATAAAAACCTGCGTTGTTATTGTTGGCAACTATGTATTGTGAACCAGAAGACCCGCCTTCCTTGGACCTGTCTATCAATGAGCTAAGATTTTTTGATCGATTCTTTGGTTTTGTCGAAAAAGCATGGTTGCAGTGTTAGGATGACGATTAATCCTCAAAAACCATAGGATATTGAAAACTCAGATAAATTGTCATAATCATGGTTTTCTGTTTGGACAAACAAAAAAAGAACATAGCCACATTCTACATAATTAATAAATTTATGATTGCATCAATTGAGAAATTTCTTATTTATCAAGAAGCATAATACGAGGAAGAGAACAACTTGTGCAAATATTAATTTTCTCGTCAGCAATAACAGGATAAAAACAATGTGGAAAAAAGTTTATAAAGGTAAGCAAATCTTGACAATTTGGCAACGCTCGTACTATGATTATACGAATCAAGCTAAGCTTTACGTACGTCTACTCGCATGATACTAAAACACACATGGGTCACCATGCATAGGAAAGATATGGGAAAATAGGTGTTAAAAACATAACCTAGCAATGGGCACCGAACACCCTATGCATTTTAAATGGGCGGTCACCGGGGAAGATGCGCATGAGCTTATATTGTTTGTTCTAGTATCATGGTCTACTCGCTCAAAAATAACAGTATGCCGTCTTGTCTTCTCAAATTTCACGTGTCGCGCAAGCAGTGACAGATGACGATATTGACATCTTCGCAATAACTTGGACTGGTCTAGGAGTGGATCTGCCGTTTTGGTGCTCCATTGAAGCTGCTGACCAGAGCAGAAACTTTTAATCGGCATAGTTCCAGAATATTGAAGATCAAGAACGACTGCGATGCACCCTCAATCGGATGGCATGGTGGAGCGAATGAGTGGGACCATCAACCGACACTTGACCAAAGTTGTCTCTGATCACCAAAGAGACTGGGACGAACACCTTCACTTGTTTCTCTCCTCTTGGCATACCGGTCTGCGGTTCATGAATCGACAGGCGAAACCCCAGCTAGGATCATGATGGGTCGTGAACTCCGGCTGCCCTGCGATTTGAAGTTTTGCTGTCCACCTGGTGAACATGTCGCTGGAGAAGACTACCCAAGCGATCTTCGCAGAAAGATGGACGACATTCATCAACGAGTCCGTTTGAACATCCAGAGTGCCAGCGACCGGAAGAATGAGGCCTATGACGTAAACGCCGAGCAAAGGCGAGTTGGGGATTTGGTTTGGCCACACAACCCTCAGAGGCGACCTGGATTCTTCCCAAAGCTGCAAAGTTCTTGGGAGGCCCCGTATGAGATTCAGGAGCGAATCAATGACGTCGTCTACGGGATTCGGAAGCCATCATGAGGAGAGCCGATGGTTTTTCACTTCAACCGTTTTTCCCGGTATGCTGGGAACAATGACGATCAGTACGCTGAGGTGAGGCAGATGATCACTGATGGGAACTTCCATATATCTTTACTCCAATGGCCAAAAGGTTAAGAATGGCATTGTTCAAGAAAGGCAGCAAGGGAATCAGTTGTGATTTAGCGATCGTTGCATTATAATATTTGTGAACGTTGAAGAAATCATAAATAAGTGACTGTACATACATGATTGTCAGTACATAAATTAGTTGAAGTTGGACGTGTTTTTTCTATAAAGAAACTTGCAATAGTATCATGAGTGTATATATCATGGTGTAATGCTGCGCAATTTGTCAAAGAAAATTGAAGGTAACAACTACAGAACTATACTGTTCTATATAAGCAAAATTATTGAAATTTAAATTTTAGACGAATTATCGAAACAGCCCGAACCAGCTAATCTGATGCATCCGCCAATCATTTTAGTCTATTGATTTTGCTATTTCTATATTATCGGTTTAATCATTTTATAATAAAGTCTTATTATAAAATGGTTTAATGTACATAAGAGCGCCTTCTGTTGTGAACTAGAAAAACCTTGAGAGTTAATCGGAGTGAGTTTACTAATTTTTCTATACAGGGTCGATCCACACCTATATAGACAATTTGCACATCTTTTGGAAAATATACCTACGACCTCTAATAATGTAGTAATCACCGATTAAAGAGCGCCAATCAACATCCACTACGTCACAGAATCCATTATCTATCTCCGTCTGACGTATTGACTGTATAAAGTATCTCTCTCGAGAGAGGGTAATTCGGCTCCGCCCACTGACCTCTTTCGATCATACAGTGAAATTTGCGTTGTCTTTTTGATCTATTCAGGATATTTTTGGGTCGTGTCTAGTTTAAAATTTTATTGAGGTCAAAATATAACATATACCGGGTGGGCCATAAATAAGGTGATTCTATGATTTTCAGTAAAATAAACAAATAATAGGTAAAAATGTTGCCTGAAAAAATAATAAGCTTGACAACATGGCAAAACACTTGAATTAGTAGCCTAGTTTACACCGACAACTTGGTCCGCGGACCAAGTACTAAATTCGAACTATATCAGAACCAAATATTTGGTTCGAATGGTGTAAACAGTTGCGGACTAAGCTGGTCCACTCTTGGTTCGGTACTTGCCAGCAGGTGTACCGAACTAAATTTGGTTCGATCTGGATCAAAATTTTGAGGTTATGTTGATTGTTATTATTGTGAAGTGTGTTGGTTCTGAGTTTCTAAGACAATCTGAGCTTACTTACTTATGTTTTTTTTTGGTTACGAATTGTGTTGGTAAATAATTTCGACTTGTTTTTGACATTTGACGAATTGCGCGCGTACTCATTTAGTTCACGCGTTGCCAGACTGTGTAAACGGGCGAGAAGTATTAGAAGTTGATTATGCAGGGAATGAGTGATTAGAAATAAACAATCTTATATTTAACGCAACGTCTATTCAGTTCAGAATATTACAAACGACTTAACTAAAATAGAAATACAACCTTCCGCATGGCACGAAACAAACAAGAAAACCTGCTTGGACGAAAAGGTGTTTTTCGGCTCCACAATAATCAATAAGGAACAGAACTTGTTACGCATCTTCAATATTGGAAAATACAACATTCTCCCTCAATATTAAAGGTGCTTTCAAAGAATAAAATATTCAATAATCTTCCTTGAACACACTCAAAAAAACTTAACTTAATACTTCCCAGATATGGTCACAGATTTCATTGTATAAACCTTACTCATTTTAAATTTAGTTTATCACAAATGAATTTGTGTTTTTTGAAACCCAAAGACTTTGTCAGCATATCCGCGACCATCTCCGTTGTTGACATGTATGACAACTCAATATCATTTCCTTTTATTTTGTCTCGAATGAAGTGATATTTGACATGTATATGCTTTGTGCGCTTGTGGAAAACTTGATTTTCTGACAATTTTATCGCACTTTGGTTGTCGTTGAAAATAGTTAAAGGCTTATCTACATTCAAAAAACTACAAGAGTCACATGCACCAAATATTTCTACACATAGTGATTTTAAATACAGCGACTCATTTGCTGCCTCACAAATCCCAATGTACTCAGCCTCTGTGGAACTTAAAGCTATTGTTTTTTGTTTTTGACATTCCCATGATACTGGCCCTTCCGCCAACATGAAAATGTAACCATAGAACGATTTTCTATCAATTTCATTGTTGGCCCAATCAGCGTCCACAAAACCATTTATAGGGTTACATGATTTTTTGAAAGTAATTCCTATATCCTTTGTTCCTTTCAAATATTTGAGCACTCGTTTTGCACTCAGCCAATGATCTTTATTATGAACATTATTGAACTGGCTCAGAAAGGACACAGAAAAAAGAAATGTCCGGTCTTGTGCAAACTGCAAGATACATGATAGATCCTATCAACTGTTGATATGGAACGTCAATAAATTCTCCAGCAGTCACAAATTTTTGATTTTGCTCTAACGGAGTGCCTACCGTATTGCAGTTTGACATTTCAAATCTATCAAGTACCTTTTCAATATATTGTTCTTGGCTAATTTTTAATTCGCCCTTCGAACGATTTCTGTTAACCTTCATGCCGAGAATATTTGATATCGGTCCAAGATCTTTGATGTGGAAATGTTTATTTAGTTCAATTTTCAAACGTTCTGCCTCTTTGTGGTCATTATAGAAAACAAAGAAATCGTCAACGTAAAGCGCTATAATTATAATTGAATCTGCCAAATGCTTAAAGAAAATGCATGGCTCTATTGTTGATTGCACGAAATTCAAATCCAATAACACATTATTTGCTTTCTCATACCACAATTTGGCTGATTGTTTGAGGCCGTATATGGCCTTTTTAAGTCGACAAACTTTACTTTCTGACCCCGGCTCTATAAACCCTTCGGGTTGACACATAAAAATTTCCTCATCAATGTCACCATTCAAGAAAGCAGTTTCTACATCTAAATGGACTGCTTCTAAGTCTAATTCAGCTGTCATTGCCAATAATAACCTTAAATTGCTAAATCTTATAACGGGTGAAAAAGTTTCCGAGTAATCTACCCCATACTTTTGAGTAAACCCCTTTGCTACAAGTCTGGCTTTATATGTTACTATATCTCCATTATGATCCCTTTTAATTTTGAAAACCCACTTATTTTTAACAATATTTTTGTTGCCAGGTTTGTCAACTAATTCCCAAGCATTGTTTGCCTTGAACGCCTCGAGTTCATTTTTGATAGCTTTGTGCCATTCTGCACTTCTCGCGCTTGACAATGCTTCAGAAAGAGTTGTTGGTTCTAAATTGTCAGATATAGTTAACATGGCAACATCAGAATCGTAATCAGTAATACAATCACCATACCTTTGTGGTTGTCTTTTTACACGTAGAGGATACCTAGATTCATGATTTTCAGGTTCACTTTCACTTGTTTGATTTTCGTCTGCACTCACTAGCACTTCACTGTCCTCTTCTGGATTTTCCTCTTGAAGATGAGGAGTCGCAGCTGGCGTATCTTCTTGGCCAACATCATCATCTTCACTGTCTTGCACCATCAAGGGAACAGCTTCTTGTGTAGCCGGTTCAACTGGAATCGTTGATGTGCTGTCTGAAAGCTGGTCTTCTAAGAAAACGACATCCCTGGCTATTTTTACACTGTGATCAATTGGGTCTAAAAGCCTGTATCCAACACTCGTCTCGGAATACCCGACAAATATGTATTCCCTGCTTTTATCATCAAGCTTCTTTCGTTTAACATCGGGAATGTGAACATAACCACGGCATCCAAATATTCTGAGATGGCTCAAATCAACCTTTTTGCCTGTCCATTTTTCTTCTGGGGTTTTACCACGTATTTTCTTCGTTGGTGAACGGTTCAGAAGATAGACTGCGGTATTGGCAGCTTCTGCCCACATTTGCTTTTCACTGTTTGAGTCGACAAGCATTGAACGTACCTTTTCAAATATGGTCCGATTGTAGCGTTCAGCTACTCCATTTTGCTGTGGTGTGTAAGGTACTGTTTTTTCATGTTTTATTCCACGATCTTTAAGGAACTTCCTCAAACGCTCATTACAATATTCTCCCCCATTGTCGGTTCTCAGAACTTTGATTTTTCGTTCTGTTTGATTTTCTACCATACAGCAGAACTCCTTGAAAACTTCTGGAACTTCACTTTTATTTTCCAGAAAATAACAAAATACTTTTCTGGTGTTGTCATCAATCAGGGTAAACAAATATTTTTTGCCACCCCATGATTCCACCTCCATAGGACCTGCAAGGTCTGAATGTATCAAGTCCAGTTTGTTTGCTGCGACTTCTTTATCCTTTTTAAAAGGGTAAGGTTTTCTAGCCTGTTTGCCTTTGATGCAACTCTCACAATATTTTGGATTTGTACTTTCATTATATAACACACCTGTTGCCAAGCCATTTTTCAACAAAGCCATGCTATAATGATTGAGGTGACCAAGGCGTCTGTGCCATACCATCTGAGAATCAAGGAGTTTCGCCACATTCACAGACTCCGCCATGACATCCAGTTTGTATAAACCATCGACATTCGCTGCAGTAGCTATGGGTTCTCCCTTAATCCGACAATCACCATCATCAATTATTTTGCATCCTTGTGAGTCAAAATGTACACAGTGTCCTTTTGAAACAATCTCACTCACTGACAATAGATTTACTGACAGATTTGGAACATATTTAATTTTTGATATGATCTGTTCAGTTCTATTCGGTTTCAATTTCACAACACTGTTTCCGGTTCCACTGACGGAGAGTTTTGCGTTATCTGCCACAAACACATGCTGCCCTGAGTCTTCATCTGTTAGCTCCAAAAGAAGTTCTCTGTTTCCAGTCATATGGGAGGAGGCCCCGCTGTCAATGTACCAGACTGTATCACGTACATTATTCACACTTAAAGCTGCAGCAAACAAATCTTTCCGTCCATTTCCACTACATTTATTTTTATTCGGCGTTTCATAGTTGTTTGAAGAACTGTTTTTATTTTGAGAACACTGATTTTTGTAATGGCCTTTTTGTTTGCAATTCCAACACCATGGAGATTTTTTAATTTTCTTCGTGACTAGTGCACAGTCACCAGTATGTTTACTATTCTGCCATTTTTGGTCCTGCAGCAATTTAGTTTTCACAAAGTCCGATGTTATGTCAACTCCTGAATTTTCAAGTGCCATAACCATTGGCTCATAATCCGCTGTGAGTCCCTGCAGCATAATAACACCTAGGAATTCATCATCTAGCGGTTTTCCCATGGATCCAAGTTGTTGGGACAGAGCCAGGACTTCATTAACATACTCCTCCATAGTGCCAAAATTTTCCAGTTTGATGGAACATAGATTTCTTAATAATCCTAGTCGCCTATGAAGTCCTTTGTCTTCAAATGCATTTTCAAGGGACTTCCACGCTTCGCTGGCTGTTTTTGCTTGGGTCACATGAGGATACGTCGACTTATCCAGAGAAAGAATTATTTTTGAGAGAGCCTTCTCCTCACGACGAGCTTTTGTAGCACTATCCACTGTAGACGGCCACTCCTCAGTTATGCAGTTCCAAAGTCCGTCTAATTTCAATAACGCACCCATCTGGAACTTCCAGTCGCTGTAATTTGCACGACCTTTGAGCTTGTCAACAGCCGCCCCAATGTTTGAACTTTCGTTAACCGCCATTCTATCTTTATCACGACGACGAATGCACAACCCCGTGTACTACCGAACTAATAAACAAAAGAAACGCGTTATCTAATCACTCCCACGAGCCCTGGGCCCATAACCTATTAGAAGTTGATTATGCAGGGAATGAGTGATTAGAAATAAACAATCTTATATTTAACGCAACGTCTATTCAGTTCAGAATATTACAAACGACTTAACTAAAATAGAAATACAACCTTCCGCATGGCACGAAACAAACAAGAAAACCTGCTTGGACGAAAAGGTGTTTTTCGGCTCCACAATAATCAATAAGGAACAGAACTTGTTACGCATCTTCAATATTGGAAAATACAACAAGAAGCAAGCATTGGTCCTACCGTACTATCCCCACCCACTTGGTCCTATCGGACCGAACTAAACGAGTTATCGGTGTAAACTAGGCTAGTGTACTTGTCAGGAATATATTATGCAACTGTCTATACAGATGGCGAGGCCAATCGGGGTTGCCTAGGAGAAGTAGGCATCGTTACATAGGCGGGAAATTTGAATAGGAATGTTGCAGCTACATTCCATCCATTGATGTAGTAACCACTTATAAATCCAGTAGGTACATTATTGATAATTGTTCATAATTAATTACATACCAACAATAATTACCCGATTTATCCGAAACAAAAATCCATTTCATTGCAACAAACATCATCAATCCCCTCCTTGAATTTTCACGCTTTCTAAAAATACCGTCCGCAGTGGTCGCGAAAATCACTCGCTTTTCGGCTTTTCCCTGTTACACAATTTCGCTGCAAGAAAACATCGTCACTGGTCGTTGCCATTCGTGCGTGTACCATTTGGGTTCTTCGGCAGTACCATAGCGTCAGTTGCGAGCGACATCCACCGACGGGCAGTACCATAGTTTGCGGCGATTTTCGGTTTTGAGTGGAAAATGTGAATTTTGAGTGGTGGTTGTGCATGTGATTTGGAATTGTAGCTGGAGACAGGGAATGTGAAAAGGTGAATTTGTGATGCGCTCCTGACGTCGAGAATATTATAAATGTTGACTAAACTTGGCCTTGCATTTTAAACTTGCAACCTTGGATTTTATGTTTGAAAATTCATAACTCAAAATTCACGGAATAAATTATTTTTAGAAATACCTGCTACGCTTTGTTAGTGTGTAAGAATGTGATTAACCTTTTGAGTTAACTCTGCAACAATTGGAGTTTATTTTGAAAATAAAATCAATACATTTTTTTATAAAATGAAGTGACATAATCACGGTGCCAAAATCGTTAATCTTTGGCGGATATTTTTTGTGAAAAATGTCACACTTCATCGAAAACCTCAAAACTGCTTTGAAAATCAACCTATCAAATAAATTTCTGATTTATTTACGAATTAACAATTTTTTACGCTGATGGTCAGGATAAAATAAATTATTCGTAACAGGGTCAATTTTTTCTTGAAAATTCGTTTTTTTGAAAGTTCACTCCAAATTGATCCAGCTTTTGAGTTTTTCTCATAATTTTATGTCGCTTATTATTTTAAATTTTTTCCTTCAATTTCTCGTTTAACATTTTTATTTTTTTTTCACTGTTCTTTATACCCATTTTCTAATTTTTCAATTGTTTCTGCAACCTTTTAGAGTCGTTTTCGGATGTTTCTGCATTTTTCAAAGATATTTTCATGCAATGATTTTTTTACTGATATGTTTAATAATAATATGGTTTCATACCGATTTTAATAAAAAAAATTCTTCATGTCAATTTGTTCCGTTGTTGGTAGATTTAAAAAAAAATCTTTTTGAGGGGAATAATTTTGATTTTTTTTTTCTCCTTCAGTGTGTTTTTTTTATGTCTATATTTTTATTTGTCCACGATTCTATGCATTGTTTTCTTCTTTATCGATATATTGAAAGCAGTACCTCTGAAAGGAAAATTGTTGAGATAAAACTTGTAGACAATCAACCATGGAGTAACTTTCATTTGAAAAGTTTTTTGATTGAAGTTACGGTTTTTGATATAATGACTGTCAAATTTTGTCCGACATCTTTCTCTATAACCAACGAATGAACGATATCTCGAAAGCAGTACCTCAGAGAGGAAAATTGTCCAGGTAAAACTTGTAGACAATCAACCATGGAGTAACTTTCATCTAAAAAGTTTTTTGATTGGAGTTACGGTTTTTGATAACGACTGTTAAAGTTTGTCCGACATCATCATTCTCTATGACCAACGAGTGAACGATATCTCGAAAGCAGTACCTCAGAGAGGAAAATTGTTCAGATAAAACTTGTAGACAATCAACTATGGAGTAACTTTCATCCAAAAAGTTTTTTGATTGGAGTTACGGTTTTTGATATAACGACTGTCAAAGTCTGTCCGACATCATCATTCTCTATGACCAACGAGTGAATGATATCTCGAAAGCAGTACCTCAGAGAGGAAAACTGTTCAGATAAAACTTGTAGACAATCAACTATGGAGTAACTTTCATCCAAAAAGTTTTTTGATTGGAGTTACGGTTTTTGATATAACGACTGTCAAAGTCTGTCCGACATCATCATTCTCTATGACCAACGAGTGAACGATGTCTCGAAAGCAGTACCTCAGAGAGGAAAATTGTCCAGGTAAAACTTGTAGACAATCAACCATGGAGTAACTTTCATTTGAAAAGTTTTTTGATTGAAGTTACGGTTTTTGATATAATGACTGTCAAATTTTGTCCGACATCATCTTTCTCTATAACCAACGAATGAACGATATCTCGAAAGCAGTACCTCAGAGAGGAAAATTGTCCAGGTAAAACTTGTAGACAATCAACCATGGAGTAACTTTCATTTGAAAAGTTTTTTGATTGAAGTTACGGTTTTTGATATAATGACTGTCAAATTTTGTCCGACATCATCTTTCTCTATAACCAACGAATGAACGATATCTCGAAAGCAGTACCTCAGAGAGGAAAATTGTCCAGGTAAAACTTGTAGACAATCAACCATGGAGTAACTTTCATCTAAAAAGTTTTTTGATTGGAGTTACGGTTTTTGATATAACGACTGTCAAATTTTGTCCGACATCATCATTCTCTATTACCAACGAGTGAACGATATCTCGAAAGCAGTACCTCAGAGAGGAAAACTGTTCAGATAAAACTTGTAGACAATCAACCATGGAGTAACTTTTATTTGAAAAGTTTTTTGATTGGAGTTACCATTTTTGATGTATCTGCTTTCAAATTTTGTCCAACCGATATTTCTTCTACAATCAACCAACGAGTTTAAACTTTCATCGATATCTTAAAAGCAGTACGTCTGAGAAGAAAACTGTTCAGATAAAACTTATAGACAACCAACCAGGGAGAAACTTTTATTTGAAGAGTTTTTTTATTGAAGTTACCGTTTCTGATGTTTCTGCTCTCAAATTTTGTCCGACGATATTCTTCCCTACAATAAACGTGTTTCGGCTTTTCCATTGGAACTATAGTAGATCACAAAATCCATCGTATTAAATCAGGAGATCGCGGTGAAGAAATCTGATCCAAATCCCCAAATATCACTTTCACAATAAAAACCCATGTAGGCTTCACAAGCCCACATTTTATTTACACTAGCACACAACTAATGAACCCAACGTTGATTTAACATACCAGAACCAGTTCTTTAGGCGGGTTCCTAGAACAAAAAAAATTGTGTAACTAATTTATATTGTCCGGTAACGGTTAAAAACAAATTAGTGCGCTTTTATGACTAATCCTGTTCGAAAATCGAAAAATGCCATCATTTTTGAACAATGGATTTTGTATTTATTGTATGCAAATGTGGGGTGTGGACGGGATGCTGGCTGCAAAACGTTGACCTTAAATTTGTAGGTGTGAATAAATATTTTTAAAATCATTCGACATTGGATTTTTCACGAAATTGACCTGAATTAGTGACAGTCTGATAAATTAAATTCCATCATTATATCGTTTGTCTTTAAATGTTAAATAAATGATGAAAAAACGTACTAAACTGATTTTATTGAGCAACGCAGCATAAAAGTAAAAATAGTCACTTTACGAGGCATATTTTCGAAAATAATTTGTTTTGTAGTTTGACGAACTACGATTAGTTTGAGTGGGTTTTACTGGAAATTATCCCGCTAATCTGAACCATCAATACAAGTTTTACTAATATTACTACCAGCTACCAGAAAACCGCAGATGCACCGAATTTTACGACTGGCAATCTCAAAACCGCATTTTTGACTATTATAACAAACAAACTATCATCCAAGCAAACAAGGATGGTTTTGGTGCGGTTCTGCGGTTACCGGTTAAACCAACAGAGCCAACTTCATGGTCTAGTTATTCGGAAAAAGATAATGACGTATGATGGCGAGGTCGCCTGATTTCCTGTTAAAAAAAATGAGTTTTTTGGCACCAACGAAGGCTGTTGTGTTTTTAAATTTAGAAGTTCAATTAGGCGAATAGGTTTGAAAATATACATTTTGGTGTGATTGGATTGATTTGTCAAAACAGTGTGTATAAAAAATGATTGAAATAGATTTGATATTTGGATTTCAACCACTGTTTATTTCCGGCAACACTGCTTTAGAGCTACATTTATCACTCCTTTTGACAGGAGGCTTACGTCAGTTCTAGGATTTTGGTGTTGCCAATTTTAATTTATCGTCAAATCCCCCAAACTTATCGCAATCTTAAACAAAGAAGCTTCTCCAAGCATAACCAACTGCTGCTTGACAGGTTTTTTGATTCAATGACAGATAATGTATCTATGCGGTGTTGTCGCTGTGATTGTACCAAGGGAATACCACTTTTGTACTGAGCCCAAGTAATAAAATAGTGACATGTAAATGAAGATCTTCAAACTGTTCTAGTTCTACAAGATAACCAATGAAATCAATGCAGAATGGCTGCTCTATTTATATGTCGTTTGAACCGATACCTAATGGTACCATACATCTTCAGGCCTATAATTAACTATATTAAACGTTGAAAAGCGGTTACGGAGCAATTTATGTAGATTGAAGTAAATTCGATGGGTTGGGCTGCGCCATGGAGTCAGGTAGAAAAATGCTTTTATCATGGGCAGATATCAAGATTGTGGAGTTTTTTTAATGGGGAAATATGTGGATATATTCAATCAAGCTTTCACAACCGGGTTTCCATCAACCCATAGGAATTGGAACTCCATTCTATCGAATTTTACGATTTTAAATTTCGAGTAATTTAGCTCTGGAAGTTTACGGCGGTTTTGAATAAACCAGTCATAAAAATAAAAACTCCATTCTATCGAAACAATAAGAAGAGTTTATATCTATTTTTTAAATTTTGACATATCTACATAGTGCGGTTTGAAACAATTTAATCCTTAAAACTTCATGAAAATTGAATTGTCGACAGAGTGATGATACTGATGATGGACTCTGTCGATACTTCAACTTCATGAATCTGAAATAATAATATAAATTTTCCTCAATTTTCTATAAAGCGCCGGTTGTAAAAAATAAAATCAAAATTCACGATAAAGAGTTCCTGGCCAGGTTGATGGTACGCTTTGGAAATCCTATAGAGCGGTTTTGAACAATCCAATCATACAAATTAAAACTCCATTCAATCTAAACAATAAAATTAGTTTCAGTTTAGGTTTAATTAAACATAAAAGCATGGGGAGGTTTCAAACAATTGAGTCATCAAAACGTCATTGTCATTTTTTCGAAATTGGCGATTTTGATCAATCTGGAATGTTTCCCTCCATCTACTATGAAGTAAACTCATAAAAATGAAGACTTCATTTTATCGAAACGATAAGAGTTTTAATTAAGGTTTAACGATGCAGTATATAGGAATGATCGAATCATTAACACTCCATCTCAAGTTGTCGAAACTTCAACTTTTGAATAGTTTGAAATGAGAAGGTATAGACATTTAGATCAATTTTTTTAAAAGCGGTTAGGAATCCAGTCGTGAAAATCAAAACTCCATTTTATTGAAATTCACGTTTTAAAAAAGTTCCTGTAATTGATGGTGTGCTTTGGGAAATCTTGATCGTTAACATCAATATGTTTTGCTCCTAGACTGAAACAAAAGCATGGAGCGGTTTTATACAATTGGATCATTAAAACTTCATCCTCACCCTTTCGAAATTTGCGTCTACTATAAAGCGGTTTCGGATAGTTCGATCGTAAAAATCAAAACTTCATAAAAAAGTTCAAATTGAGGTTTAACAGAAAATTTGATGCAGTTTAAAACGATTGAATCATTAAATCTCTATTGTACTCTATGGAAACTTCGACTTTAGATCAATCCTCAATTTTTTATAAAGTAGTTTCAAGGATTCCAGTCGTAGAAATCATTTTCCATTCCATCGAAATTTGCCATTTTGAATTGTTTGATCGTTGAAGTCATTATTTCACAACCTTGCGACGTTTTCAAACAATTTATTCGGGAAAACGTCATCTCCGCTTTGTCAAAACTTGCGGATTCGAAATGTCCTTTGATGAAAATTGCTCGGAACGACAAGGATAGTTGCAGTTTATTTTTGACAAGACATTTTCAAAGGCATGATGCGGTTACAAACAATTGAATCATCAAAACTTCATGCTCACTGTCAAATACTATATGTTTTGATGAATCTGGAATACAAATTTTTCTCAATTTCCTATTAAGCGGTTTCAGGGATTTCAGTTGTAACAATTGAAACTCCACCCTGTGAAAACTTTTTTTTTATCAACGTTTTGAATCATGCCTTCCTCAATTTACTATAATGCGGTTTTGAGAAATCCGGTCTTGAAAATTAAAACTATTCTATATTGAAACAAAAAAAAAATTATAGGATTTGACAGAAAAAGTGGTGCGGTTACAAACAATTGGATCATCAAAATTCCATGAGTCTGAAATAAAAATTTACCGAAATTTCCTTCAAAGCGGTTTTAGGGATTCCAGTAGTAACAGTTCAAACTCCATTCTGACGAAACTTCTTAGGTACTACAAAAGGGTTTTGAAAAATCTGGTCTTATTAACTGAAACTATATTGAATTGGAAATGTTTGACAGAAAATGTTGCGGTTTCAAACAATTGAATCATCAAAGTTCAATCTTCAATTTGTCGAAACTTCAACTTTTGATCAATCTAAAAGAGTGTTCGCCAATAACTAAAAAAGCGGTTTTAACCCATCCAGCTTTGCGCTTTTGTCTACTCCGATCGTGAAATTTTAGAGTGCCGACTGTCACTTGCGGATGTGAATAAGTCAATCTTACCAGAATGAACACTGGCAACAATGCCAATATATCAACTGTCACAATTTTTAGCTTTTATTGCTGACGTCACAATTGCGCTTTAATCATCACCTGTCAACTTTTTCGCAATCGTCCTCCAACGCGCGCGTCTGCTTTACTACACAGTATTTATAAATTACTATGATTTATTTAATAAAATAAACAACATGTCTACCTGATTCTCATCAATATAACAGTACATTTAAATTTGTATATGCGAACTGTTTATTTTTGGATAGCGTATCATTTGTCCGCCATCTTTAGGGATAATAGCGCTTACGTCACACGTTGACACTAGACAACGTTGCCAGTCAAATCAACAAAGCATAAATAAGAAAGAAAGTCCGCATAACCCATCTGCTTTCAACGGCAGTCAACGTTGACCACATTTACAACTTTCACTGTATGAGCCGTTGACTTTGTAATACTCCAGAAATCAGCCCAACAATGTTTTTCGATTATTCAGGTGATTATTTTGATAGCAATCTGTACGGTTTAAATCTGTCGAGTGTGTCGGCCAAAAAGTTCGGATGGGAAACAGGAATTCGGGATCGGTGATTATTGTTTCCCGCTTTGAAAAATAAATCTGATGTAAATTGAGGGGAAATTATATATATTATTTCAGATTTGATCAAAAATTCTCTTTTTTTATGACCGGATTGTTAAAAACGGCTTATATTTCAATTCAGTAAACCGCAATGATTGTCATCAAGTCCGAATTCTTTCACATCAACTTATAAAAGTAGAAAGTGATAGATTTTTACGGTCATCAAAAATGGACCGTCTAATGACCAGAAAAAAGCAAACCGCAAAATAATGCGTTGTGAGAACTTTCCCATCGTAATAGAATCATTCAACAAATCATAAACTAATTATTAACAACATCTTATGTTCGTCCCATTTAATTGATATCGTGGCTCGTAACAAAAACCAGTCGATTTGAATAATCACCATATGATTAATCGCTAGAAATTGCCGCTAGGAATCAATTGATTTTGTCAATCTGTCTGGGTTTTTATGAATTTCAAAATTCAAACCATCCCTCTACTAGTGATTTTATGACTGATGGGGTGTTGAAAATCGAACTACAGTCCTTATCACCTACAAGGGAGGACAAATGCGTTGACATGCTCCAAAGTTGCCAAGTTTTCCAGGTGCGCTTCGTAAAAACAAAAATTGATTAATGATTAATGATTAATCGCTAGATATTGCCGCTCCTATTTGAATCAATTGATTTTGTCAATCTGTCTGGGTTTTTATGAATTTCAAAATTTAAACCGCCCCTCTACTAGTAATTTTATGACTGGGGTGTTGAAAATCGAACTACAGTCCTTAACACCTACAAGGGAGGGCAAATGCGTTGACATGCTCCAAAGTTGCCATAAGTTTTCCAGGTATGGGCTTCGTAAAAACAAAAATTGATTAATGATTAATGACTAATCGCTAGATATTGTCGCTCCTTTTTGAATCAATTGATTTTGTCAATCTGTCTGGGTTTTTATGAATTTCAAAATTCAAACCGTCCCTCTACTAGTGATTTTATGACTGGGGTGTTGAAAATCGAACTACAGTCCTTATCACCTACAAGGGAGGACAAATGGGTTGACATGCTCCAAAGTTGCCAAGTTTTCCAGGTGCGCTTCGTAAAAACAAAAATTGATTAATGATTAATGATTAATCGCTAGATATTGCCGCTCCTATTTGAATCAATTGTTTTTGTCAATCTGTCTGGGTTTTTATGAATTTCAAAATTTAAACCGCCCCTCTACTAGTAATTTTATGACTGGGGTGTTGAAAATCGAACTACAGTCCTTAACACCTACAAGGGAGGACAAATGCGTTGACATGCTCCAAAGTTGCCAAGTTTTCCAGGTGCGCTTCGTAAAAACAAAAATTGATTAATGATTAATGATTAATCGCTAGATATTGCCGCTCCTTTTTGAATCAATTTATTTTGTCAATCTGTCTGGGTTTTTATGAATTTCAAAATTCAAACCGTCCCTCTACTAGTAATTTTATGACTGGGGTGTTGAAAATCGAACTACATTCCTTAACACCTACAAGGGAGGGCAAATGCGTTGACATGCTCCAAACTTGCCAAGTTTTCCAGGTGCGCTTCGTAAAAACAAAAATTGATCAATGATTAATGATTAATCGCTAGATATTGCCGCTCCTATTTGAATCAATTGATTTTGTCAATCTGTCTGAGTTTTTATGAATTTCAAAATTTAAACCGCCCCTCTACTAGTAATTTTATGACTGGGGTGTTGAAAATCGAACTACAGTCCACCATCACCTACAAGGGAGGACAAATGGGTTGACATGCTCCAAAGTTGCCAAGTTTTCCATAGGTGCGCTTCGTAAAATCAAAAATTGACATTTTGATTGTTACGAGGAGCAGTAAATGTCCGAGTTGAAATGACGTTTTGGTTCAGGCTGCCATAAACAAGAAAATATATTTCGGACATTAAACAAAACGCTTTTACCGACTTTTGATGAAGATTAAAACACACACTGGTTGGTCGTAAAATTCGAATATCTCAATCGACCGGGCCAAAATATTCCAAGTATGCAGATTTTTGGTGACTGATGCTAAATGCGGTTTTCAATTTGCAAATCGCAAAAACCAAAGTGTCCACTCGATCGAAACGGTGCAATGAAATGTTTTGATACGCGATCTCTCATCGGGCGCGTATAAAATAACATGCTGAACGAAGGAGATAGTAAAGAATGCTGCATGGGATGTAAAAGACAACTTATTAGCTTTATTTTCCCGAGCTGTCAGAGAGAATTCACTCGCTTCGCCGCGGGCTAGGCTATGTGAGCATTTTGCCTCGCTATTTTTATGCGGTATTTATGTGGAGTTTTTGCATGGGGCGAAATTAATCAGTCATTGACGTTATCAATTATTGGCTTGAATGCTTCATTAAGTTTTCACGATGAGAAAAAGAACAGCAAGATTGATTATGTTGTATTGGCATGAGTTCGCAATTGGATCAACAAAACTAACAATTTTCAAAGAGACTATTATATCTCTTCAACATATACGTTTATCTTTGAGTTATTGAGGTGAGTTTATGTGATTAACAGCAGGTGTCTGAGGGTTTGGTGTCCGTTAAATCTTCAACCGAGTGACAGTCAAAAACTCTCCGCCGTCCAATTCGTTTTTTTCTACTTATCCGAACGTGTTTTGTACACTCTCCCGACTTTTATTTTGTTTATTGTCAACGCAGATATCGATTCTCGTGTTCAACAGACTTTTAAAACGTGAAACTTATCTGAATGCCGGCAATTTTGCGACTTTTTAGCGTTTATGACTTCATTTGCCAAAACTAAAAATACACTCCTATTGTTTGAATTTCTGGTTTTTATTCTGTTTGATCTCCGCTACCATCGCGATTAATGAGTAAATTTAGATTGGAATTCCATTACGAATTGTCATGTCGGTTGATTGACTCCATGCTACAGCGTTGGAATTGGAATATTTGATTTGAATATTTTAAGATTGTATAATGCAAAAGCGCATTTATCAACAACTTTGCGACAGTCGGGATAGGAGAATTTACGATCCCACCATGATTTTTACGCTTAGATCATCCGAATGCGCACAGCACCGGTATAATGGAAAAGCTAGTCATCGCTGGATTTATTGATATCACAATCAGCAATAATCGCTTATGATTGGAATGGCATGTGTAGGATATAATATCATATACTTTGTAGATTTACGATTGGACAACAGAACTGGAAACTGAAAGGAAGAATATTTTGACTTTTCAAGATACGATGGTGAAAAAGCGCAAAAAATGGGATTTCATGATGAGGATGATTCAAAGCGTGGTATACACTTGATATTCACGATTATTTAATGAGTTTTAAAGTTCAGATTTGATCGATGACTTATTCCCGATTTCCGCTCATAGTGTAGGCGTGCCCTGGGTTTTCTTCTCAAACCATACCCCCTATACAAGTTTGCTACCATCAGGGCGTGGTTTAATGCACATGGGTGAGGCTAATGTTATGGGAAATTTTCAAGCTCATAATGTACGCGTGTTCTTGGTTGGACATGATGCAGTGAAAAAAAGGAAGCGGACCTTCTATTCAGGCCTCCTCCTAGACCACGCCCTCTTTAGTTGGTCTGTCCTCATGTAGAAGGCGTGGTTTGATGCAAATGGGTGAGGCTTATGATTGATGATGATGACATTGATTTTATCAAAAACCATATTTTAGGATTCACTAATTCCAAGGTTTCGCACATGATATGGGCGTGTCCTAGGTTAGTCATGATGATCTAAAAATAAAAGGGTGCGGTCTTTCTATTCAATTGACAACACATGACCTTCTCAAACCACGTCCTTTGCTTCTTAAACCACGCCCTCTGTATGTATATTTCACCATGTAGAGGGCGTGGTTTCATGCAAATGGGTAGGGCACATATTTCATCAAAAAACAGATTTTATTTTTATCTCAATGGTCTTATGTCTGAAATAACTTATGCGTATTAGACTGATATATGCGCATATTCCAAAGCATTTTGACACGCCTTAGGTATGTGTATGGAAACGTGGCAGGGTTTGGACATAAGACATAATGTACTAATAATAGTTGTCTTCTCGAACCACGTCCTCCATGGTCTGTCACCATATGTAGGGCGTGGTTTTATGCAAATGTGTGAGGTCTCATGACCATCCTGGGAGCAATGAAAAGCGTGTTCTTCCTAACACCACGCCCACCACATTTGGCATACCTATCTCAATAATAAAGCGTGTGGCGTGTGGTTTGATGTTTGATATAATGTTTGCGTACTTTTAGTAATATAACAGTCATCTGCGCATGTTCAGAAGCGTTTTTGTCACGCCTTCGATTAGGTGTGTACGTGAAGGGGGCGGAGTCAAGGATAGTCTCAAGTCACGCCTCTTTCCTTAAATAGTTGGCAATGTAGATGTGTTGTTCTGCGCTGATTTGTCTCGCAAAACAGATATATATGCGTGTGTTGATGAAAATTGGAAGGTTGAAAGTCTCACCTTACTTTGGGGGCGTGTCTGAGAAAAGAGGCGTTCAGAAAAATGAGTTTCGCAAACCAAAAACCGTATAAAACAATTCAAATTTCACGACTCGCCTTTCACAAACCGCCTAAATTGAGTCGCCTGTTCCCAAGTCACGTTCTCTCCCTATCGCGATTGCAGCCCCAATTAATTAACTGCCTTTGAACGGGTTCTATTTGAAAAGTCCAATTGTTAGAACCATGTCGCCGGTTAGAAACAAAACAATGGCGAGCGCGGTGTGGCGTGAAGGAATTTTCATGGGACTCCATAATTATTATTCACACATGGTCGATGGGCATGTGTCGCATATAACATCAATGGGACAGATGTGGGTTCAACTTTGAACGTGAAAGTGCGCTTCTGCACTATCGAATCGCGAAAATCATAGTCCGTTATGTCGAAAACAGAACAAGAGCAAAAGTGGCGAATACCTCCACGTTAGATTCGATTAATCAGTGCAGGATCTATTATTTAATCAACAAGAGCACCGCAATTAACAAGCCTATCAAACAAAGATGCGAATAAATTGAAACTCGAAGCAAAACAACTACACGTTCAATCAATCTTTTGCGATCCTCTATCACTAGGTATAATTTATCCGAGATTAATTTAATTTATACAAGTCCGGGTTTTTCGAAATTTTGATTAATAGAATCGTGTAGTTGATCGCGATAATTACGAGGATTGCTAATTGACTTAATTTATGTATCGTTCCGTGTGGGTCGATTTATTTTTGACATTGTTTGGATTAAATGTGTCATTTTTTATCGCTTGGAAATTCGCCGGCTAAATTTAGGCGAGTTAATGATAGGTGGATTTGTTGCGTTGAAAAAATAGGTTTTTGGGGTATCATCGTTTACAATATATGCGGAGTTGTTCGAATTAGTGCAATAGAAAACAGCTTTCAGGGCAGCAATATTCCCAAAACGTTTATATGAGGGTTTTATTATGCTGTTCTAGCACGTTTATACGATACCACGACACTCGAGAAGTACGAGTTGAGGATTTTTTTTACAATTGATGCAACAATTATGCGTAATCCTCTCCAGCATGCATCCTCCAAAAACCAAAAACTGTGACTTATTATGTTTCATCTCCAAATATGTATGAAGGACGCTCAAACTAATCACAACACCTGATTACTTTTCAACTTTCCCAGGTACACAGAAACCATTTCATCCTCATTGACTGTCTAAAAGAGGAAGAAACCATTTAATCACGTTTAATTTACGTAATGACTGTAAATGGAGGAAATCGACGACAGTATACCTTTAAAGATGGATGACTCGATAAATGTGCGCTGCGGAATTTCCAGGAATACAACTGAGGCATTCTTTTTCTAATTGAAATTGCCACAAGAGAATGGGCGATTTTTTCGCGCTCGCAGATTCCAATCATAAAATATTAAGATCCCTATCAGTGACTGTCACATAATTCTTTACCCAACCAATAAAAATGGTACTAAACTTGATTAATTGCTGGGAAAAGTTGACAACCGATGCACTGAGATAAAATACGGATTTATTGACACGATTATCAATTTGGTTCAAAGCGCAATTTAAAACGGCTTTATTACCGGCGTACAAATCGCATTAAAAGGTCAAACGGGGGAATAATGGCTCGGGATATCACGTGGCATTGACCTTTTTGCACTGCACCGCGATGAAGAGAAAATCTCCGTCGAGATTCTGGGCGGGACGACATGCCGATTATCTCGGGAGTGCTGTGTCATTTTCAGTACTTAACATCCACCATGGAAAAAACACTCTTGTTAGAACGTGCTGAGAAAAAGATGACATACCTAGTCTTCAACAAGTCGACACTTTTAGTTTTATGACTTTTCGACAAAGTATACTGCAAATCAAATCGGACATCTCAATTAACGTGCATTATCCTAATCCTCAACCATAAAAGCCAAGTCGTGATTCTCTCCAATTGTGGCGAATGTAATAAAAAGCTGATCACCATTTTACCTCCAATTTTGCGACAAAATAAATTTCCATAAATTACACCCAAAAACCCATAAGCCGATTATTTCTCCAACCAACAACGTTACAAAAACAACCCATAAATATAAACACATTTACGACCGAAGATTAAGTTATAAAAATTCAAATATTTTCCCGCATCCCAGCCATAAAGATCGAATTCTGGCGCCCCTTTATGACGTCACAATCGAAAACCAATTTGCAAAAAGCAATGTTTTGCTCCATTACTCCATCAAATAAGCGTAACGTTTGGGTTAGGCATTAACAGTTAAAAAGCCCCAAATCTGATCAGGGATTTAGTTCAAGTCGAGAATCAAGGAGGTGAGTGTAGATTTAGCTTTTTCCTCAATAATTTTTATTGCTGTCGGAACACTTTTATTTCCACTTGTATTCACCTTAATTGTATCTGTAATTTTCTTTTAACTGGAAGCGGCTGTGGGGAGATACAGAAAAGGAAAAATTGTTGTCTGACCTGCTTTTTATGTTTGGAGATAATGACTTAAGTCGATTTGCTACTGGTATGGAGCAAAGTAAAGAAGAAATTTTCTGTTTTTAATGAGTGAGGGGATGTCTACGAGTACTTTAATTCAACATTTTTACAAAAATACCTATTCTCAAATTGAATATAGCGTTTCTCTTTTTATATTTTATGTCTTGAATCTTGCCGCATTTTCACAATCTTTTAGTACATGCTTTCCTCAAACATCCCACATATGACTTCTAGACAATCTCCAAAACTAAACAATCCGATTTCACCTGTCTTCATTCCATACAATGCTTCATTGAAGACTTCCTCGAAATGTTATCTTCCTCAAACTCAATTTTACAACTCCCAGGTGCATCACTTCACATCTCGTCACATCGTTTAGAACCTTATCTTGATGTTTACGATATTTGCTCAACACTGCCAAAACCAACATCACTCTGTTTGGGTAGCATTGTTTAAATATTCTGTTGATTTAAGACGTGCAATTCATAAACCGCTTTGAAAATGTGAGACGAACTTAAAAGACTTTGGAAAAACAAATATCGCATTTGTTTCATCATTGTTGACAAATTAAATTGTGTAAATGGATTATTGTCAGTTTTAATACAGTACATTCTCACTTCATATAAACGTACCAAAATTCACCCTTTACAAACCCTCATGTGAACGTGGACAATCCCAGTCCAGAGACAATCCCAGTCCTTCAAATGTCAATTCAATGAGGTGTTTTTAATTGGACTATTTCGAGCACTATAGAGTCATTTGGCAAATTAAAAATCTCGTTCACGTGCATGCCCATGGTCAACTAATGATGCCAACTCTATTATGCGTTTGTTTTATTGTATTTGAAAACAGGATACATAAATTAAAGTTTTTTTCTCAAGTTTATTTTCGAGTTTACACAATCATTGTTCATCTATTTTTAAAAAAAATTGATAGTTTTTTGTATAACATAAGCAACATTTAGTGTTCAAAGCATAAATGTCAAATCACGCAATAAACTATCAAACTTACAGTACAATAAAATCGATTTTAGAGTTTTTACGATCCGTTATTTCGATATAAAGGAGTTTTGATCTTGGCGATTGGTGATTAAAAAAGCGACTTTGAGTTGGTTAATCTTGTTCAGCTTGGATGAGGTTTGCTTTTCACATATCTGCGAGTTTACAAAGTCGAATCACAAATATTAAAAACATGATCGTAATAATTTGAGCCCTAAATTGGGCCAAATTTAAATTAATGAATTTTCTGTTTTTGATTGTCAGACCTCCCAAACGCATTTGGCAAACAAATCGTCCATTACTTCTTGCACCATGCATTGTTTTGAAGTTGCAGCCAAAATACCGTGTTTTCCATTCTCTTTAGCCCTCTGCCAATAATCCCACGATTTATCAACTTGTTTTCTATTCTATTCCAGATAGAATGTCGAATGGCCCCACCGCGGCTACATGAGCTCCCCAATCGGGGAGCCGGGTGCGGCTGCACGTGCCGCAGCCGCTTCCGGCGACTGTGCCGCCCTCTCCCGTTTGCTACCAGCACGGGGCCCGGCACGTTTCACCAGAGACACTCTCGGCCGCACCGCCCTCCACCTGGCGGCAGTCAATGGACGAGCCCCTGCATTGCGCATGCTACTCAACATTGCTGCGTCACACGAAATCGACGCAAGAGATGGCGCTGGCTGTACGGCATTGCATCGCGCAGCCGCAGACGGTCATGAGGAGGTAGTGCGCGCGTTGTTAGCCAAGGGTGCCCGCGTGGACACAGCTGACACGATGCACGGCAACACAGCTTTGCACGAGTGCGCATGGAAGGGACACAGTCGGACAGTGAAGTTGATATGTGCGGCGGGCGCCCCCTTAAGTGCGGCAAATGCGGGGGGGTTTGCCCCTTTGCATTTGGCTTGTCAAAATGGACATAACCAATCGTGTCGTGAGTTGTTGAAGGCGTGCGCTGATCCGGACTTGCGCAATGGATATGGGGACACTGCGTTGCATACAGCGGCGCGGTATGGTCACGCAGGTGTTACAAGGATTCTGATATCTGCCAAGTGTAAGGTATCCGAACGGAACAAAAATGGAGACACCGCCCTTCATATTGCCGCCGCAATGGGGCGGCGGAAGTTGACACGGTTGCTACTCGAAGCCAACTGTGACAGAACGATAAGGAACAAACAGTCGGAAACGGCAAGGGATATTGCCCTGAGGAAGGACTTGGGGGAGGTTGTGGATATTTTGGACGATGCCAAGGAGGGGAGAAGGAGTAGGAAAGACAAGGGCAGCAAGCGACGAAGCAAGAGTAAAGTGCGGTTCGAGGGAAAAGGACAAAAAGGTAGGTTCTTGGCCATTAAATGAAGAATAATGACATAACAGTAACGACATGCGGTCAATGCAAGCGCGGATCCAGCATTTCATTCTGGGGGGGGTCATCAAGTGTAAGAAATAGTTATTTATATATCATAAAAATGCCTTTCCTCCGGCGATGAGAGCAGAGAATCGAAACGGAAAATAATATATTAAAATACGCAATACATACATATTTTTAGTGCCTACTACCTACTCTATACTAAATGCTAATATTAAAGATTATTTTCTAAATTAGGAAATCACATTTTCTTCTTTTAGTCTGTCCAAACCTATCTATGACTTTATTAATGTCAATCATAATGTCTCTATGGATATTTAATAATGCCAGACCACTAAGTCGATCCTCTCCCATATTGGCGCGAAGCCAGGATTTAAGGCGGCGAAGGGTAGAAAACGATCTTTCTGCAGTTGCTGCACTTACAGGCAAGGTAGCAAGTATCTGCAGAAAAATCCTTACATTTGGATACAAATCAGGATCACATTCATCAATTATTTGTGGAAGTGAATCTGGACTGGCATTACCATCTACTGCTTCCCGCTTCCATTTGGCGACCCATAATTGGAATTCAGCCACCACAACATTGGTCGCATTATTTGTAAATTCATGATAAGTATTTGCAACCTCTTTCACGATAAGAATGTCGGATTCGTTATACGACGATCTTGGCAAAAACACGTTAAGATTAAATAAGTTTAGCACATCTGCAGAAAGCCTATCTTCAAAGTCATTTAAAACTGAATCCAGTAATGGTATGTATATGCCTCTTCTGAAGTATTCCTCCACTGATTGCTTAGGTTGATTGTTTTGTCGATGGATCTGTTTAGATACTATTCTCGGTAATTTCAATTCAACATCTAGTTGAGCTGCAACTTCTTTGGCTTCATAGAACAACTGATTAAAGACGGACTCTGCTTGAGCTCTCTTATCTTTCAGGATGGTGATTACATCATTAATTGCATGTGTTGCTCTTTTTAAGTCAATTGAAGGCGACTGAAGAAGGCGACTGAGCGGTAATGTTGTACCTAAAAACACAATAAAGCTCTACTATTTGTAAAAGAAGTTTACTTTGTCACGTACCTAGAATATCGTTTAGACATATAGACGATATTATGAAGTCAGGACTGCTCAAAGATTTTAAAAGGCACTCTGCATCGCTAGCAGTCTTGGAGTCATCCCACGTTGATATTCTCTCCAAAGCATTGCATATTTTTATTAAATTGTCGCCTTGAAACTGCAAATGACCATCGTGCCTCTCTACCCAACGGGTTTCACATATGCTTTGAAGAGAACCTCCTCCAAGTTCTTGCGAAAACACCTCATGTCGCTTTGCTGAACCATTTGCGAAAGCTACAACTTTCTTCATTGTTGATGACGCATTACGGCAGCTAGCTATTTTTGAAGATCTTGCAAGTGAGTTGTTTAACGCATGATTATTGCATGGACATCGTTTTGCATAAATTGCTTTCTTTGTCAGCTCATGTACAGCACCCTTTGTGTCGGAAGCCATTACTGAACAACTGTCAGTCCCTATTCCAACACACCATCGTAGGTTAATATTAAATTTGTGGCAAAGATCTTCTATTATATGTGCCAATGCAACCCCTGTCAAACGTCGTTCATGCCGATTACCACCACCTACATCCTCTTCGCGAATCATATCATAGGCATTACAAAATGCAATAAATTCTTCTCTTATGCTTCCTTGGTAAAAATAGCGAAAGGAGAGGCTTAACTGTTCTTTATGAGAAATATCCGTCGTCTCATCAAATATGACAGAAAAAATTTTTGCGGCTTTTACGTTATGCAAAATTTGTTCCTGAATTTCTTCCTTGCAGATATCTATCAACTCGTTTTGAACAGTTTTGCTTATGTAAGTAGCATTTGCCTTAGTTGATTCCAAATGTTTTTGCAAAGCAGTGTCACCAGCTTCTACACGAAATTTTAAAAGAGCTCTGAAGTTTCCCTCTTTATTTGACACTAGATTTTCTGTTCTTAAACTTTCCATACCATCGTCTCTGTGACCACGTAGAGGGATATTCTGGCGCCCACATAAAATAATGGTACTTATTATGGGTCTTAAACGTTCTCTATTTTCCTTAATTTTTTCCATACGATGCTGAGAGACTTGATTGGCGACCACTAATTCAGGTTTATAAAAACTTTTTAAAAAATCTTTTCCCGCTCCAACAGCTTTTTGATGATATTGATTTTTTTCGTGAGTCAAAAGAACTCCCTTTTCTCCGAGAAGATCGTCAAAGACTTTTAATGGCTCTTTCACAAGTCTTTTCAGGGATGTATTGCTTTGGACACCGCCACCTGAACCCACTGAGAATAAAGCGCAATATTTGCAGTATAAGCCTTGATCTTTGTGTGATAATACAAGCCAAAAAAATTTTTCCAAATGAGATCTCTGAGCGTATTTTTTAGTTTGTTTCCCTTTCTTTGTCACTGTACAAAACGGAAATTTGTAATCTGAAGGAGGTGTCCAATGTTTCTCAAGTAACATGGCTTTAACAGAATCATCTATATCAACCCTTTCGCCTCCTATGTATAAGCCAATATCTGATGAAAAATCGCTTAAGGAAGCGAGCGCGTTTTGCTCATTTTCAATAGTGGACGCCGACTGAACGGATATAGATGTTATAGCATAATTATTCTCTTCATTAGAAAGAATTTGGCTCGTCGAGGGAGGAGTTTCGAGTTTTGACTTTTTGATAAAATAATTATCCAGGGTTTTAAATCCAGAAGTTACACCGCGTTTAGGCCCACCTCCACCACCACCACCTTTCACAGATTCGTCTCCCTACACCAAACAAAAGCATGCAATTAGTCAATCATTACCTTACCTATGCAACACATTCACAACCTCTACTTCTGAATAAATACACTACCTAATTATTAAAAAAGTATTTTTCCAATCTAAATGTCAATAGGTCAGAAAAACTCAAGAAAACTTTTAGAAAAGTGAGAAGTAGGCAGCCATCAATAATTATCCCCGCATTAAATAATTGAAAAATTACCCTACCCTGCACACTGCACGTAAAACGTTCATATACAGGGTGGCCCATCGAAAACAGTTCAGCAAGATTTTCAATTTGAAAAAATAAGGGCATTAGCCACCCCCGCTAGGGGGTTGAAGTACAGGGATGAAATTATTGGTAAAACGTGTCCCTCTAAAAACAAAAGTTGACGGGTCCGAGGGTTTTTTTTTATTTTTACGCACCAAGACGTAAATCTTGCATGCTGCTGAACTGTTTTCGATGGGCCACCGGCCACCCTGTATAAATAAAACTTAAACTACAAACTATTAGGTACTTACCATTATTTATTTGTTTTTTTTTGCACAAAATAACAGTTATTAATAATAATAATTACTATGAATACGTAAACACAAAAATTTTCAAATGCCAAGCTGTCAAGTGTCAAGTCGAGACGTAACGAAAACACAAAAGAAGCGTTCTCATAGAGTGTGGTATCATGAGACCATTCCAGTTTGGTCTGTCATCAACATCACTTTCAGCCAATTGGCGAGCTGCAAGTGACATTAATAATGACAGACCAAACTGGAATGGTCCCATGATACCATACTTCATGAAAACGCTAAAGAAAGCGCACGCTCGCCCGCTGTTGTTTTAGAGATGTGCGGTTTATATCGATATTCGTATTCGTAATTTTTGACAGCGCGATCTGCTTTTTATCTATCGGATCGACATAATGTTTCTTGGTTTATAAGAGAGCAGTTTCAGCAGTTGGACTTGTTTTTATTGAAAATAAATTTAAAAATATGTCATATTTTTTAAGGATTTGTTTAACTATCTACAAAAATAATTCACTAAATACAGTCACAAGTATTATATGTAGATATATGATGGGGACATTTTGGGAATACTCAGATTTCTTTGAAATTTGGTTTTACTTTTCAGACTTTTTGGGGGGGGTCATGACCCCCATGACCCCCCCCCTGGATCCGCGCTTGGGTCAATGTTTAATTAGTCATTCACCGGGGAATGTGGTATTTAACTAATTGGCCCATTTTGGACGAGTGTGTAATATTTGGTACAGTACATTCCATATAAATCTAATGAGAAATGCAAGGTTTGTCTAACAAATTACATTTTACACCCACAAATCATTCTCAATAACCCTCCAAGGAAAAAACAACGATCTATTTAAAAACCCCATTAAAAAATAGTGTGTTTAGTTTATATAATCGCGCTAATCAAAATATTTTCGTTTCACAACCTGGAATCTTTTACAGGTGTTTCTGGAAATATTGGCGGGAACATCAATTCTATTAATATCTTCCTTTTCCAGACACAGTCGACATAGCCATAACCGAAACCCTTACACCCACCAAATCCCCCTTGACTCCCACCAACAAACCCTGGTCGCCCTACGGTTGCCACTACTACCCCGACCCTGAAGCTTTTCCCTCTCCAAACTTGGACTCCCTCCCACCAGAACCCCTCAGAAAAGGCGAGCAATACTATTTGGATTTGGCGGGCAACATTTGCAAAGGACCTGTAGGGGTGGGGTACACGTGCTACTGCGCCCCCTTGTTTAGACATTTGGAGGCACGGTTGGAGAGAGATAAGAGGGAGTTAGTGCGCGCGCAGGTAGCTGGACAGGTCGTCGAAATTGTCAGTTATAATTTTTTCGTCATAGGCTCGGCTAGGACAGAGAGTGGCAGGGTTGGAGCAAAAAATCAACAGAGGCGGACATGGAAGGAGATCGGAGAGGGTGCAGGTTAAGGAACAGGAGCCGCAGTTGAGCCGGAGTAGGAGTTTGGAGATGTTGGATACGGTTGTGGATAAGGCGCAGTTGCAACCTACAAGGTTAGTGCGATTTTTGAAATTATCGAGATGAATACACTTTGGGAACCATGCTAGGTCACAGGAGATCATCTCCACTTATTTGAAATATTTTTTAGCGTTCGTTAATCATTGAAATGACATAATGCAGCGTAGCTCCGGACAAGTATGACAGATATAATTGCTTCAACTGTTCTCAAGTTTTATGTTTTTCAACTGAGATCGTCAAATTCAATGTGAATGGTAGCATATGATTTTTGTTTGCCAAGCGGAAATTTGACAGTTCCAAAATTGAGTGTAACTCAGTTATTACAGATTTGATCTCATGTAAAAAGAACGCAGCTATTGTAAGGTTTACATTGAATTTCCCTTCGAAGTGAAACTGTCAAACATCCGCTTGGCATCGAGAATCATATGTTACCACTCACATTGAATTTGTGTTAAAAAACACGCTTATGACTAATTCTATGTAGATGGTAATGATGGTATCATAAGATTCCCATTGGGCAAGTGGAAATCTCTGACTTCCCCTTCGAAGTCAAATTCAATGTGAACCAGGTTAATTTGGGTTAGCTCTGGTTAGTTTGGGTTAGTTTTGAGTAGTTTGTGTTAGTTTGGGTTGGTTTTGATGTGTTGGTCTGGTTCAGTTTTGGATAGATTGGGACAATTTTTTCAGATTTGGTTAGATTTTAGTAGTCTGGGTCAGTTTGACTTGGTTTTGATTTGTTAGTGTGGGTCTGTTTTGGTCAGATGGGGTTATAGTTTGGTTTAGTTTTGAATAATTTAAGATCTTTGGCTTAGTTTTGGTTAGTTGTGGGTTGATGTCAGTTTTGGTTAGATTGGGTTAGTTTTGAGTAATTTGGCTCAGTTTTGTTTGGTTTAGGAAAGTTTATGCTGTTTACCATTTTTGTGTGGAACATCCAACATTTTTTTTTTGGTTCAAATTCCTATATAACACCGGAACTCTGTTTAAATTTTTTTTAAAATCATTAAATTGTGGATACCTAATCCTTACATTTCACAAGACCCCATAATGTTACATTCCACACCACTAGACAACTACCATAAATAAATTACAATAATTATTGGCACGAGTTAAGTGGACTATAAAACACCGGTAGTACTAAACGATGCAATTGCCAGAACCGTACTCTATTTAGCATGTCTCAAACCACACCCTGCAAATAATAACACCTCAACATTTCTCATAAAAACCACAACCTCTCACTTGTCGCAGGCAATTAATTAATCGGATTAAATCCAAATACGTCTCTGCGATTTCTATAATTTATGACATGAAAGAATGTGACACAAATACTCTGATTTATGCACTTGTGTGGTATTAACGAGACTGAATTTCAGAAGCATGGATGATCTTGATCCTCACGACCCGGCAGCGCCCTCTCGACCATCTGTCAAAGACCTGGTGGCTCGCATCCAGCAACACCACAACTCCACCAATGAAAACCATTCGGAGAGTAGCGACGACGAAGATGGTCCACTAAGGGTGCCAAGGAATAAGGGCACGATGGGCGACTCCAACTTGATGCAAGTCAAAATGGCGCATTATGAAAATGTCCCTAATGAACAACCAAGGAGTAGGACGGGGGTGTATAGCCCTAATGAGGCTTATGTGGAGCCTATAGTCAAGGTGCAGGAGCCAGGAATTAGGTTTGCCTACCAACAACCGAGCACCAGCATGCCCTACCAGACGGAGATGCGCTACGACTACTTTTACGAGGATGACGTGCCTAACCAGAAGTTCTACGATCATTCGATGAACGCTCGTTTGGCCAAGTTGCGTATTTTGGAAAATTCCGAATCAAAAAACCCGATTGAAGGGTCCTCCAGGATGTTGGACCCGAACCTGCACCACGACACCATCGATCGGGATACGAACAATGATTCGGGATATTCAACAAAGGTTTATGGGAGTTCCAAAGGTAACTCTCCCAGTTTGAGTGGACAGATTGAGGGTGAATGTTTGGGTGCGAGCAGTTTGGTTTAAGTTTTGTTGTTTGATTCCACTGTATAATATTAACACTAGACTAGTTTTTATTTATTAAATCGTGTAAATAATTTAATCAATACGTTGTGTACAAATTGTTGGTTGATTTGTATATTGGCACGAATAAAGTATATTTTGGTAAAAAGTAGGTTTGCTTTTTATTGGCAAAAGTTAATCACTTGGAGTACTGAATCATAGTTTGCGATATTTTTTTTTATGAATAGACCAAAAACTCACCTCCACCAAACAATATAATGATATGCACACTCACTATCAATAGCCTAGTTTACACCGAAAGCTCGTCTAGTTCGGTCCGATAGGACCAAGTGGGTGGGGATAGTACAGTAGGACCAATGCTTGCTTCTCGTCCGTTTACACCGCCTTGCAACGCGTGAACTAAATGAGTACGCGCGCAATTCGTCAAACGTCGAAAACAAGTCGAAATTATTTATCAACACAATCCGTAATAAAAAAAAAACATAAGTGATTACGCTCAGATTGCCTTGAGAAACTCAGAACCAACACATTCACAATAATAACAATCAACATAACCTCATAATTTTGATCCAGATCGAACCAAATTTAGTTCGGTACACATGCTGGCAAGTACCGAACCAAGAGCGGACCAGCTTAGTTCGCAACTGTTTACACCATTCGAACCAAATATTTGGTTCTGATATAGTTCGAATTTAGTACTTATTGCTCCGCGGACCAAGCTGTCGGTGTAAACTAGGCTAATGATTCTACCGTCTTTGGAATCATAAAAATACAGCTTGTTCAATGCTTTTCTGCGGTCACGTCACAGTATTGGACGTTTGGCGGTATGTCGTAGATTGATCGCTCCATATGCCACATTTGTCAAATTGATCCGAAAGACCCTCGTCCAGACGAAAGCATTTGAATTCGCACACAATAATTTGAACAACCCTCGTACAATGCCAAACTTTGTCATAAGCCTAGTTTACATCGATAACTCGTTTAGTTCGGTCCGATAGGACCAAGTGGGTGGGGATAGTACGGTAGGACCAATGATTGCTTTTCGCCCGTTTACACCGTCTTGCAACGCGTGAACTAAATCTGTACGCCCGCAATTCGTCAAATGTCAAAAACAAGTCGAAATTATTCATCAACACAATTCGTAACCAAAAAAAACATGAGTAAGTACGCTCAGATTGCCTTAGAAACTCAGAACCAACACAATTCACAATAATAACAATCAACATAACCTCATAATTTTGATCCAGATCGAACCAAATCTAGTTCGGTACACTTGCTGGCGAGTACCGAACCAAGAGCGGACCAGCTTAGTCCGCAACTGTTTACACCTTCCGAACCAAATATTTGGTTCGGATATAGTCCGAATTTGGTACTTGGTCCGCGGACCAAGTTGTCGGTATAAACTAGGCTATAGTAACTAACACACATAACACATCACTTTTGTCAAAATGACAAGTTAAAAGTAAACAAAAAAGCTGATTTTTGGTTTTGGGAGCGATTATTTCAGCTTAGTTCAAATAATCTTAATACAACAAGCTGCACGGTTTCTCAAATGTATTATCCAGTGATGCGAAGGGCGAAGGGCAATTGAATTATTGGCTAGTATGTAAGATATTTATGTAAAAAACAAAATATAGCCTCTGTTTTATATCAGATTACTAAATATATCACCTCAAACAAATCCCAGCGCAGATACTACCCGCAGTGGCTTGATAGTTTTTGTTATTCATGGTTTAAAAGCAAAAATCATCGAAGTAAACAAACGTCACGTGATCAGAGACAGTGAAACGATCTAGCAGATCACATGTGTTGGTTTATTTCACCTATGCATATTACGAGGGTTGTCAAAAAATAACTGTGTGTGCGAATTCATATGTTTTCCACTGTACGTGATTTTTTTTTCAATGTGTAAGAGAGAGACGGAAAAGTATGACGTAACCGCAGGACAGCCATGAACAGACAGTAGAATGCAGTTAATGAGGAAAATGTTCTCAAAATACTACTGAAGTGACGGTTGAATGACAGACGTCGGACTGAAATGATCACGTGATTCGTTTAGCGCTAGGGCCTGACATTTTTGGTAGCCTCTGGCACGAAACACTTTTGGATTACTCAGCCGACATCTTGAACTTGATCTGTCAATTCTTCTTCATTTCAATGTCATTATTGTCGATTGTCGAGGATCAAGGCTTTGATACTTTCACCCATGATTGTCGTATGTCATGTCGTCTCGAGTTTGTTCTTGTTGATGGTTGTATTTTCTGATACATGTCTTCTCTTCATATGGATATAGTGATTTATAATGAACAATATTTTATTGTGTATTCAAAAATGTTCTTGTGAAACTGTTTGTGCTCACAAAATAAAATGCTCAGCGCGCCTGAAGAAGTTTCCACTTCAAAAACTTGTCTACGGCACTAATATAGCCGATACATTGATGTTTTGCTGGTTGCCTAAAGCGCGTAGTATGTTTGCAGACGATTCAACCGATTTTGATATGGTGCCGTGGGACTGTAAAGTAGCGTAAAATGCGAATCAATAGGCATCCTGTGCCATCTATAGGTGAATGTACACGCTAACCACAGGACACAACCTACTTCCAGAGAAATGGGAGGATTTCTTGCTTTGTCGCATCCACCCAACGAGTAAGAAAACGACGTTGGAGTGGACAACCGTTTTACTTCTGCAGAAAAAAACAGACCTGTTTGGAGGCTGGGAATGCTGGGATGGTTTTCTCCTGCTGCTGAGGTTGAGGGTTGGGCTTAGGTAGTGGATGAGAGGCCCTATTGCTGGCAAGGTTCATTTTTGACTTTGACCCATGCACTTCTGATCCTGTTCTGTCTTTTGATGGCTTGAAGGATGTTCTAAAGATAGTTTTTCTTTGTGGAACGTAGTGGATGTTCATATAATTGGGGCCTCTTCTCTGTTCCAGGAGTTTAATTAGATATTGGCGATTGGGTTTCCAGAACTTGTTGGAACTTGGATCCGTTGATGACTTTTCCGATCTGGTATGCCAGTATCTGTCCAGCAGGACCTGAAGATGACCTGATGACAGGGGGAACTGGGTCAAGAATATAGATCAATAATTTCGGCTCTTCCTTCTTTTCCTATTGGGGTGGGGGTGTTTGGGGTGGTTATGTTGAATTCCAGATGTTGAGCTGCTTCGGTTGATGACTTTTCCCTTGATATGTTCTATTAGGAAGTCGATACGTTCCACTTTTTTGTTCTGCACTGAGTTTTATTCGTAGTTGCGGAGGATTTACTAGCTTTGGACTGCTGCTTGAATAGGTCAAAGAGTGGGTGTATATCCTGCATATTATTATTTGTATTTGTATTAGGAAGTTCGTAAGCTGGTATGCTTTCATCTGGTGGTGGAGTGGAATGCTGTACGTTTCCAGCTTGGTTTATGGATTAAGTTGTCATCGTTTGGAGGAGGGGAGTGTGCTTCTTGCCCCCATTGGAACATCTTGGCTGGTATAGTGGATTTCGTTGTCTGTGCTGTTGTTGGCACTGACACTGTATTGAAAACAGAAATCCTGGATTATGCCTATTTCCGTATTAAAAAAAAAGTCAGAAAAAATCTTGATTTCTGTCCATTCCTCACAACACTGCAACGCGAAAAATTCTCCGATTTCGAGTTCCTGCATGTTGACCAAAATATAACTTGAATCTTATTTCATTATTCAATAGATCAATCTTTACGAAAGTAAAAGCAGTCGTTTTAATGAATGAAAATTGAAAAGGAGCACAATGAATTTTTATTAAAAGAAAAAAATCAATAGAGAAACAGAAGCATTCAATGAATAGCAAAACTAACCGGCATCAAACTCAAACTAACTAAAATTAACCGAAACTTACCCAAAACTACTGAAACCAACCCCAAACCAATCAGAACTAACCAAGACTGACTTTTAACTAACCACAACCAACTCAAACTAACCGAAAATATAAAGCCAAACTAACCATAACTACCCAAAACTAAGCCCAAACTATACAAAACTAAACCAAACAACTTAAACTAACAAAACCAACTAAAATGAACCTCTAACTAACCTAAACTGACACCAAATGACCAGAACGATCCAAAACAAACCCAAACTAACCAAAACCAACCGAAATTAACCGAGATCAACCAACCAACTAACCAAAACTTTCACCAGACACCAGACCAGCCAGAACTAAACAAGACCTCCTCCAAACTAATCACAACTGACCAGAACTAACCCAAGCCAAACTAAAAGTGGATTAAACTAACTAGAACTAACCCAAATCAACGCGAGTACTCACCAAAATTTACTTACCTCAAAGTAACCAAAACCAACTCCAAACCAAACTCAACAAACTGAAATCAACTCAACCTTACTAAAACCCAAAAAAAACAAAACCACTTCCAAATTAACCGAAATACCCCAAACTTAGCAAAATTGATTGGAACTAACCAAAACTATAAGAAACTGACCCTAAACTGATCGAAACTAAAATTAACCAAAATGAAAAAAAATCAACAGAAAATAGAAGGATCCAATCCAAAATAACCTGTCAGCTTCCAAGAGAATCGAAATGACGTTAAGAATTTAACCTCACTTATTGTTATTGTCATATCACTTATGATGCTACGTGGACGTGGGGCCATCTCCTAGTCATTGCTGTAACTATAGAAACAGAAATCGAATCATCGTTTCTTATAATTGTAATCCAACCCGCGCATAATGATCTCTTATAACCATTTTACGAGCCCAGATCCGGTAGTAGTGGCATAAAATCTTGATATAGCCTAATTGTGTTTATGGGGGATTGTAATCGAGCCCTATCAGGAATTGTGGCATTTAATTGACCCATCACAGCCACGTTAAAGTTGTAAAAACATCACGCTTGACCACTCAAAGGTGTTTTCCAGAGTTTTCTCCGGAAAACGGCCCTTTGTGTCGGAGTTATTTTTTCATTAAACCACTTGTCACGAACATACAGTTGCGAAAAATTACTTTTGTCGGAGTTGTGTGGGGGTTTGGAGGGAAAATACTATTGAAAGTTGCGCCACCTATCAAATCATCCATTTTTGCAAATCGATAGCAAAGCTCATTAATTTTCATATTGGAAATAGACCATCAATTCTAATAAAAGCCGACATACATTTCTGGACCCGTGCAAATGGACGGATTTGTCGGTTTTAATGAGTTTACTTAATAAATAGTTAATGATTAGAGAACAGTTATATCACAAAGGTTTCACAGGTTAGTAAAGGCGGGAGCTTGCACTCGCACGTTATTGTCATATTTTTAGGCATTTCGACGGTCTTGTCAAATTTTTGACCATGTCTTATGAGGCGTTGCCCAAACAAACACATTTTTTCTGCAATAAACAATAATTATTGTTATTGGATGACATCATGATGATTGTTTTTACCTGACTTGGGTCTGCCGACAACTCGCTCGTTTCCTTCGCCTGAAAAACGGGTTTTTAAAGTTTATTTTTATTAGATGTTTGGGGACATACTGCAAATCCAATTGGAGGGACAACACAAAGGATCGCTTTCCCTGTATTTGCGCCTGATGTACAAAGGAGCGCATCTTTGTTGCAGTTTTTCCTGATTTTTCACTTGAGCTCCGCAGGAACGACGTCGACAGAATGGCTTTTCTAGTTTGCCTGGATATGAAAGAATCATATAGATTAGCAGTTTTTGTCGAGATGAAATCTGCGTCATTTTATTCACACCACATGTGACTTTTCTATTGTTTTTTTTTGGTTTGTCAAAAAAAAAACTTATAGAAATTAAGCTGCAAATTTGACCCTATATGTACATATTATGTGGAATTCAAAAATGGAAAAATTCGAAGAAAAATGTCAAGACAAAAAAATACAAACATTTATGAAGAAACTAGTTCAAATTGTCTTCAAAATGGCGTAGTTTTCATTAAGTTCAGTCAATTCGGTCAAAAGTTATAGTGTTTTGAATTCTTGGGATTGAAAATGTCAAAACAAATTTTTTTTGAATAACGGAGCAATCTTTAGAGATAAAAAATCACAAACATTCATGATGAAGTTTCAAGGTTTTCAAAAAATTGCAAAAAAATGTTGCTTAATGAAAAGGTTACGGAAATTTATTTTTCTTTCTCACCCTGTATCATGAAATCTGATCATTTTACGAAAAGACTATATTTTTTGTAAAAAAGGAAAATCTTGAAACTGTTTCCTCAGTCTGACCATGACCAATACATATACGTTTCGTCATACTAGGACTCATCAGTATGGCTATGGGTCTAAGTCAGACTGAAGAGAACAGTTTCAAGTGAGTTCACGTCTAGACTTTTTGCGTCCAAATGGTAGATGTCTTTCATTAGATTGATGGGAATTTCCATCCTAAGATTGACAAATTCTGCCGATAGTTATGTACTACAACTTTTCACATATAATTTTTGTAGTGAATTTTGTGTTCTACAATTTTTGTGATTAGAAATTTTGCCAAAAAGTTGTCAGTTTTTGAGAAAATTGCAAAAAACGGTTGCTTAATGAGAAGGTTACAGTAATGTAATTTTTCTTTCGCACCCTGTATCATGAAATCTGCTTGTTTTACGAAAAAACTATCTGGACATTTTTGATAGAGAATTTTGTGTTCTACAATTTTTGTTATGAGAAATTTTGCCAAAAAGTTAAGGGTTTTTGAGAAATTCGCAAAAAACTGTTGTTTTAATGAGAAGGTTACGGGAATTTAATTTTTCTTCACACCCTGTATCATAAAATCTGATTGTTTCACGAGAAAAACTGCCTGAGCATTTTTTGTAGAAAATCTTGTGTTTTACATTTTTGTTATGAGAAATTTTGCCAAAAAGTTAAGGGTTTTTGAGAAATTCACAAAAAACTGTTGTTTTAATGAGAAGGTTACGGGAATTTAATTTTTCTTCACACCCTGTATCATAAAATCTGCTTGTTTTACGAGAAAAACTGCCTGAGCATTTTTTGTAGAAAATCTTGTGTTTTACAATTTTTGTTATGAGAAATTTTGCCAAAAAGTTAAGGGTTTTTGAGAAATTCGCAAAAAACTGTTGTTTTAATGAGAAGGTTGCGAGAATTTAATTTTTATTCACACCCTATATCATAAAATCTGCTTGTTTTACGAGAAAAACTGCCTGAGCATTTTTTGTAGAAAATCTTGTGTTTTACAATTTTTGTTATGAGAAATTTTGCCAAAAAGTTGATGGTTTTTGAGAAAACTGCAAAAAACTGTTGCTCAATGAGAAAGTTACATGAATTTAATATTTCTTCCGCACCCTGTATCATGAAATCTGCTGGTTTTACGGAAAAACTGTCTGAACATTTTTTCTACCAAATTTTGTGTACTACAATTATGATTGGGATGAATTTTGCCAAAAAAATTAAGAAATTCACTCACCTCTAAACCCAGCCTGACAAACACACCGCCAACAGGAATTTTTTGGCAGGAAATTCTCCCCCTCCTTATACACCTTTCCATCATACACACACGTAGTGGAATTATCATAGGGAGCTACAAAATCATCACCAAAGCCAACACTTTAAAATCAACTTACGACACATCTCCCGTATATAACAACAATCATCCAACGAGTACTTTCTGTAACACCCGGTAGGCGGTTCCAGATTGCTCCATTCCGGACAGTCCACTGTGGCACATTTGAATCTAGTCCTGAAAGTGCGTAAAAAATTATCACACATAAGAGTTTCACTAGTTTCCCAACAGAAACTCTTATCTTGTGGTCGTAACTTCAACATCTGATTTATTTTATCGCGGCGGAAGTTTTTACGGGAGTTGTCGAGAAGTGTTTCGAGGGTGATTCATGAATCCTTGGAAAAAAGACAAATGTGGAGATTTTTTTTATTTTTGCCAACTTTTAGCGGGATTGCATTGTGATTGTTGGGTAAACCAACATAGATTAGATGGTATCACTCTTTCAAGCGTATGTGTTTTGAATGAGGGTGGTACCGTGCTACTATTTGGGCTTGACAATTTTATTTTGTTTCATGTAGATTTTGAATTGAATTTCACCAAAAGTTTAATATTTTTTTTAGGTAAATCATTTCATAGGTAATTCCAATATTTTTTAAATAAGGTGCCACATCACAAGTATTATTTGAAAAATTGTCGGATGATGTCAGAATATCTATAATGTTCATTTTCCACGCCACTGGTATGTTTTTTTTAATGATTATCTTTTTTTGACACACAAGTTCACGAGTTCAGTTGAGTGTGAAGGATGTTTCATAATGTTATGTAAATTTTGGCGTTTTTTTGTTTTTGTGACTACGCCACTGGTCAAATATTCAAAACTCTCATTTCACTGTATGGGCAATTCGAAAATCTTCAAAATGAAGTGTCACTTGATATGTTTTATGTGCAAAAATGTGGGATGATGTCAGAATTTTAAAAGTCTGTTTTCCACGTCACTGGTTCATTTTTTTCAAATAATAAAGATTGTTTTTTTATTTGAAGTCGAGTTTAATATGAAAGTTTTCGATTGAAATATTAATTTAATCCTGGTATTTTGTTCTTGTGACCACGCCACTGACCAATTTTTAAAATTTTATATTCCATTGAATAGGCAGTTCCAATTCCTTCAAAATGTTTTATTTAAAAAATGCGGGATGATGTCAGAATCCGTATTGCTCATTTTCTACGCCACTGTTGTATTTTATAAAATAAATGAATCCTTGGAAAAATGTTTGACTAAAAGTTGGCCTTTTCACTCGAGTGTAAGAAATGTTTCATTGCAATATTTAAAATTTGGCATTTTTTCGATATTGATTCCACGCCTCTGGCCACATTTTCGAAATGTCTATTTCATTTTGTAGGCAATTCCAATACCTTTTAAATGAGTTGTCACATGTCATGTTTCGGTGAAAAAATGTGGGATGATGTCAGAATTATTATTACTCATTTTTCACGCCACTGGTATATTTTTTTTATATAAAATCATTTTTTTGAAAAGAAGTTGACCTGTTCACTTGTTTGTGAAATGTGTTTCATTAAAATAATTTAATGTTGGCATTTTTTCGTTTTGTGACTACGCCACTGGCAACATTTTCAAAATTTCGTTTTATGGGTGATTACAATACCTTTAAAATGAGGTGTCACATCATATGTTTTATTTGAGAAATAGTCGGACGATCTCAGAATTTGTATTGCTCATTTTCCACGCCACTGGTATGTTTTTTTTTTATTGAAAAACTTTTTTTCGCAGACAAGTTCAAGTGTAAAGTTGCGTGTGGACATCTCCCACACTCAACTCTTCATTAAGTTATGAAAATTTTGTCAATTTTGCTTAATTGTGACTACGCCACTGGTCAAACATTTGAAATTCTCATTTCACTAAATAGTTGATTCGAAAACCTTAAAAATAAGGTGTCACTTGACATGTTTTCTGTGAAAAAACGTGGGATGTTGGCGAAATTTTGAATGCTTGATTGTTACGCCACTGGTTCATTTTTGAAATGAAGATTGTTTTCTTCTGGAGAGATGTTGACCTGTCGAGTTAAATATGAAAGATGTTTTATTGAAATATTTAATTCTGGCATTTTCTTGTTATTGTAACCACGCCACTGACCAAATTTAGAAAACATGTATTCCATTAGGAAGGTAATTCCAATACCTTCAGAATGAAGTGCCACACGACATGTCTTATTAAAAAAAATGCGGGATGATGTCAGAATCCTTATTGCTCATTTTCCACGTCACTGTTATATTTTATAAAATGAAAATAATTTTTTTGAGAAAAGGTTGGCCTTTTCACTCGAGTGTGCGAGATGTTTCATTGAAATATTTGAAATTCTGCTTTTTTTCGTTATTGATTCTACGCCACTGGCCAAATTTCCAAAATTTCTATTTTATTTTATAGGGAAATCCAATACCTTTAAAATGAGGTGTCACATGAGACGTTGATTGGAAAAAATGTGTGATGAGTCAAAATAATATTATATTCTTCTCATCCAATTTTACCGGCTCTGATGATGTAATGTGTCATTTACCGGACTGGTTCCGAGTCCGCTAAATGATACATTACAGTACACTATGAAATAAAATGTTCCACTCACATTTCTCCATTTCTCTGACAACTACAGCCCAAATCGCACATCCCCTGCGTCAGCTTCGAATCGACCATCTCCCTCAACTTGTACGTTTTGCCCTTCAAAAAACAATCAGTCGTGGACTTTTTCAACCCCAAACAGTCAAACTTTCCCGGGCATGAGCCGATCCGGTCAAAGAACGGCCTACAGCCCATGTCCTCGTACAGCAATGTTCCGAAAAGGTCGCAGTTTTCTGCAGCTAAAATTTTTCTTTTGGAAAATCTATTGTCAACAGTGCCCTACTGACCTGCTTGAAAAACACCAAAGGCAATGAATGGCAGGAAACCCGTTAAATCTAAGCGTACCATCTTTATGGTACTGCTTGTGAATTGGTACTGTGGGCAGTATCTTCCGTATTGGCGAAGATGGGTTTTAATGTGGTCGAGGTGAGGTTGGTTGGATGGGTGTTGTAGTTTGCTTCAGGTGGGGTTAGATTTTTTTTATTTTATTCATTTTTCTTACCTTATAGCCCATGTCGAAAACTATATTTTTGAAAAAATCAACAAAACTTACTGTTCAGTATCGGCAGAGAAGAGTTTCTTGTGAAAACAGTTGGTTTATGTAAGTGCGCATGCCCTAAGCACATGTCAATCTTGTCAATTTCACCAAGATTGACATTTGGACGATAGATTTTATATGTTTAGTGGAAAATATCAAGAGAGTGAGGTTGGAGTAAATTAAACTATACACCGATAGGTTAGTTTCACTTTTTTTGACATGTTATCGAGATATTAAAAAATTAAATCGGAAATTTTTGGAATCCTTTAGAAAAACCATTTTTATTAAAAAATTAACCGTTCAGTATCAGTAGAGAAAATTCATGTTAGTTAGTTTGTGTAAGTGCGCATGCTCTAACCACACGTCATTCTTGTCAACTTCACTAACAATGACATTTGGACATAACGGTAGATTTTTGTAAATAACTCGAAAACTACTTGATCAAGTCAAAAATATCAAGAGAGTAAAGTTGAAGTAAATTAAATTTTACACAAATTCACTTTTTTTGTCATAGTTGTAGTTATCGAGATACTGAAAAATTAAAACGGAAATTTCTAGAAAAACTATTTTTATTAAAAAAAAACTAACGTTCAGTACCAGCAGCATATACTTGTATTTATAAGTATATGACCAGCAGAAAACGTTTCTCATGTTGATTAGCTTGTGTAAGTGCGCATGCCCCAAGCATACGTCATTGTTGTCAACTTCACTAATGACATTTGGACGTAACTCAAGTTAGTCATGGCTATAGTAAAAAAGATTTGCACATTAGAATAAAATATCGTATGTCATCGACATAGTTATTTACACCACACCCACCGATTTACTCATCTCTGGGTCACTTGTGGTGTTATTGACATTGACTGACCTTCACAAAATGAAAAATCACATGTAGGTACAAAAATCGTACATAACGGAAGCCCGTCGAGGTACGATTGACTGGAGAGAGCGTATTTGAAATAGACCGACGAAGCCGAGAGACTGTTCAATTAAAACCGTGACCGTAAGTGAGTGAGTATGGAAATTTTCATTTGCATGTTTCCTTGGGATTGTGGGAAATGTGAAAATGTTTCTCAAAAATATACGTACATGTCCAACATCAAGTTGATATAGTAATAAATAAACTGTAATAATTGGAATAAAATTTCCAATAACCGAAATCAAATGCGCAACCCCATAAAATCCTCGAAAAATCGTAAAATATCATCCATAACATAAACTCTGATTACATCACAGGGCAAATCTATACGGCCTATAAATTCGATTTTACTTTACATAATGTCTTTTTTGGGGGCCCAGTTTCCATTATGTATAGGTGAATTAAAACACGATTTAAAATAAAACTATTATTCCTCTCTCAACTCCTCGGGTACAACTTCCTCGACAAAGTCCAAAAAACTCCCCACTTTGGTGAACACTGTGGTTTTCTTATTGGGGCTGACAGTCCGTCCGAAACTCACAAGTCCGACAAGTTTACCATCTACTGTTAGGGGGCCGCCACTGTCACCCTGGAAAAATCGACATTAGCGCATGCTCTAAACACATGTCATTCTTGTCAGATCATAAGACTGCTAGTTGCCAATGTGTGCAAGCATAACAATCAAAAACAAAAATTAATTAATTTAGTCTGTACAAACAGCTTCAGCTTTATTAACGATAATACACAAACAGCTGAAGCTGAGATGCACACAGCTTGTTCTGTGCAAATATTTGTCTAGTGCGTGTGCTCTCGTCTTTATTAAATTTGTAGAAAATTGTACTTACATAGTATGTTCCCTTGTGATGGGGCACAATGCAGACCATGTCTTCTGTGATTGTTGGATGGAATTCTCCAGGAAAGTGATTCTGGCAATTTTCGTGGTCATCTAAGCGTACTTGGACTGCCCTATTTGAGAAAAATATTTAGTTTGACATTTAGGATGAATAAGGACGTCCGGCATCACCGCCACCGGCTACTTGCCGACGTTGCCTTCTTGCGGCGTTGCAAACTTTATGTGTTCACTTTTTGTCAAATATCTCAAAAACGGTGAGATTTATCAAAAAATTACTGATAACCAAAATTCAAGGTCAATTTTATATAAAAGTTCCAATACAATTATTTGTAAGGTTGATAATTGATGACATATATGTATTGGTTTTAAAATTGATGCCGTTGAAGGTTCATTGTATTCAAAATTAATTACTTCAAGATCACACAAGATAGATCAATGAAACTAAATCAATGACTGATGGGCAATGAATTGATCCAAAGCTTTCATTGAATCTCCAAATTCATTATTTCAGATATTTCAATACATACTACTCAAGATAATTCAATGAAGCTGGAATAATGGCCAAAAAATCAGTTGATTTTTGAAATTGACGCCATAAAAACTTCATTATATTCAAGATTCATCACTTTAAAACTACTCAAGATAAATCAATGAAACTGAATAGATGAGCGATGGACAATGAATTGATTTTGTACTTTGAATTGATCTTATTGTCAAATTCATTATCTCAATACATATTAATTGTTCAAGATAAACCAATGAAACTGGAATAATGACTGAAAAATGAGTTGATATTTGAGGTTGATGTACTCAAAATAAGATTCATTACTTTGAAATTACTCATGATAAATCAATGAAACTTACATAATGACATGATTATGAACTATCTTTGATGGTGACGTCGTGAATTCATTGCATTCCAAATTCATCAAGTGGGCAGTCTAAATTTACTCAAGATAAATCAATGGAACTAAAACCGTTATTTTCAATTTCAAATTCATTATCACCCAAAATGAATCAATGAAACTGGATTAATTACGCAAGATAAATCAATGAACTGAATAATGGACTGATTTTTGAAATTGACGCCATGAACTCATTGTATTCCCAAATTCATTACTTAAAAATAACTGAAAATAAATCAATGATGATTGTGTAATGAATTGTTCTTCGGGACTAAGGCCGTTATTTTGAATTTCAAAATCAAAAAATAAATCGATAAAACCATTTTGTGGTCTTATTGAATTCCTTGTTTCATTTTGATAATAAGCGTGTTTTTTAAACTTTTATCGACCTATTGTTAGAATAAAGTTTTTGAAATTTAACCGATTTTTCAAAAAACTGAACCGCTTTTTGAACATTCAGCTTTTTCTCGAGAACGATTCGATTTTTTGACGTTCCATCGATGTTTCCAAAAATCAGCCAATTTTTGTAATCCGCCGTTTTTTTTTATTCAATTCAATTATTCGATTTGTGAAATTTGGCGATTTTTAAAATTCCGACAACTTTTCAATAAACCCATATTTTTTCGATTTTTTTTTTCAATTCAGCTGTTTGAGAATCATCCGTTTTTTTAATTGAGTCGATTTTTGAAATTTACACGATTTTTGTATCCCCAATTGATTTTTGATCAGGCAAAACATGGACAATTTTTTAAAATTTAGCCATACTCTCGATTATTAAACTGGAATATTTTTTTAAGTTGAGCCGATTTTTGAAGTTTGTCTGTTTCCAAATCCTTCTGATGATTTTTCCATTGGTTGATCGCCGATTTGAAAAAAATTTGATCAATTTTTTCAACATTCAGTGTGTTTTCGACAAGAATCGATTTTTAGAAATTCCATCAATTTTTTCCAAAACTGATCTCTTGATGTTAGGACAATTTTTTCGATTTTTTTAAAGATTCAGCTGAACTCAAAAATAGAAAAAAAAACATCTTTTCACCTACCTTAAGCTTCTAGACTGAAACCCAGTCTCCGTTCTACCCCATCCGGACACATGCGCAGTAGTGCCACCAGGATGGTCGTCCGTGGACACGGGAATGCTTCGGACTTTATCACCAAAATTTATCGGCTTTTTCAGCACTAGAACCGATATGTCATTTGCAAGCCCCTAAAAGACCATTTATACTTATCATATTGAAAGCTTGGCAACGCCGCGAGCTGTCAATGTCAAAGTTTAAACTCAATTTACACGAGCCAATAAGAGTTTCAAGTGCAGCGCTATAGTTAACTTTTTTAATTTGCAATTTATAAAGAATATGGAAAAAGTTGGAATCGATGCATTTATTAGGTATAGTAATTTGCCCTTTGCAGCTGGGAGTGTATGAAACTGATTAAAAAGCCCTTTTTCCGCTACACTTACCCGGTAGGAGAAATCGGGGTGCCGGTGAACTTTTGCAATCTGATGAAGTTGCCCGTCGTCGTCATCTTTGTGATTTGCACCTGCTAAAACGGCCAAGTTTTGACGAGGAGTAAGACCTCGGGCGTGAGTACAGTGAGCAGCTGAAAAAAAAAATTATGCACTCAGTATCACTCAATTGTGGATTTATTGAGGAGTACTTTGTCCAAGATTGAAGCCTTCAAGTGACTCTGAAAAAAACTGGCGCACCCTCAAAGTTCACGAGGAATTTTATTATGTTTATCCGTTATAAGGCGTTGTAAAAATTTCCGAGAAAATTACTGGGTGGGAGTTTGAGTCGAAGGTCAATTAAATCAATTGAGAATATATTGAGAAGTACTCAGTGCAAAATTGAGACCTCTAAGTGGCTTAGAAAAAAATTGGCGCCTCCCCAAACTTTACGAGGAATTTTATTATGTTTTTCTGTTATACAGCAATGTAAAAATTTCCAACAAATTTACTGAGTAAGAGCTTGCGCCAGAAGCCAATCAACTCAATTGAGGATATATTGAGGAGTACTCAGTTCAAAATTGAGACCTCTAAGTGGCTCAGAAAAAAATTGGCGCCCCCAAACTACACGAGAAATTTTACTATGTTTTTCTGTTATAGGGCAATGTTAAAATTTCCAAAAAAATCACTGGGTAAGGGTTTGAGTCGAAGGTCAATCAACACAATTGAGGATATATTGAAGAGTACTAATTGAGACCTCCAAGTGGCTCGGAAAAAAACTGGCGCACCCCCAAAGTTCACGAGAATTTTATTATGTTTATCCGTTATAAGGCGTTGTAAAAATTTCCGAGAAAATTACTGGGTGGGAGTTTGAGTCGAAGGTCAATTAAATCAATTGAGAATATATTGAGAAGTACTCAGTGCAAAATTGAGACCTCTAAGTGGCTTAGAAAAAAATTGGCGCCTCCCCAAACTTTACGAGGAATTTTATTATGTTTTTCTGTTATACAGCAATGTAAAAATTTCCAACAAATTTACTGAGTAAGAGCTTGCGCCAGAAGCCAATCAACTCAATTGAGGATATATTGAGGAGTACTCAGTTCAAAATTGAGACCTCTAAGTGGCTCAGAAAAAAATTGGCGCCCCCAAACTACACGAGAAATTTTACTATGTTTTTCTGTTATAGGGCAATGTTAAAATTTCCAAAAAAATCACTGGGTAAGGGTTTGAGTCGAAGGTCAATCAACACAATTGAGGATATATTGAAGAGTACTAATTGAGACCTCCAAGTGGCTCGGAAAAAAACTGGCGCACCCCCAAAGTTCACGAGGAATTTTATTATGTTTATCCGTTATAAGGCGTTGTAAAAATTTCCGAGAAAATTACTGGGTGGGAGTTTGAGTCGAAGGTCAATAAAATCAATTGAGGATATATTGAGGAGTACTCAGTGCAAAATTGAGACCTCTAAGTGGCTTAGAAAAAAATTGGCGGCTCCCCAAACTTTACGAGGAATTTTATTATGTTTTTCTGTTATAGGGCAATGTAAAAATTTTCAAAAAAATTTATTGAGTAAGAGCTTGCGCCAGAAGCCAATCAACTCAATTGAGGATATATTGAGGAGTACTCGGTTCAAAATTGAGACCTACAAGTGGCTTAGAAAAAAATTGGCGCCTCCCCAAACTTTACGAGGAATTTTATTACATTTTTCTGTTATAGGGCAATGTAAAAATTTCCAAAAAATTTACTGAGTCAGAGCTTGCGCCAGACGCCAATCAACTCAATTGAGGATATATTGAGGAGTACTCAGTTCAAAATCGAGACCTCCAAGTGTCTCAGAAAAAAATTGACGCACCCCCAAAGTTCACGAGAATTTTATTATGTTTATCCGCTATAAGGCGATGTAAAAATTTCCGAAAAAATTACTGGGTAGGGGTTTGTGTCGAAGGTCAATTCAATAAATTGAGGATATATTGAGAAGTACTCAGTTCAAAATTGAGACCTCCAAAAATCTCAGAAAAAAATTGGCGTACCCCCAAAGTTCACAAGAAATGTTGTTGTTTTTCGTTATAGCGCTGTGTAAAAATTTCTAAAAAATGTATAGGTCAAGGATTTGAGTCAGAGGTTGATCAACTCAATTCAGGATATATTGAGGAGTACTCAGTGCAAAATTGAGACCTCTAAGTGGCTCAGAAAAAAATTGGCGCCTCCCCAAACTTCACGAGGAATTTTATTATGTTTTTCTATTATAGGGCAATATACAAGTTTCCAAAAAATGTACTAAGTGAGAGCTTGAGTCAGAGGCCAATTAACTCAATTGTGGATATATTGAGGAGTACTCAGTTCAAAATTGAGACCTCCAAGTGGCTTAGAAAAAAATTGGCGCCTCCCCAAACTTCACGAGGAATTTTATTATGTTTTTCTATTATAGGGCAATATACAAATTTCCAAAAAATGTACTAAGTGAGAGCTTGAGTCAGAGGCCAATCAACTCAATTGTGGATATATTGAGGAGTACTCAGTTCAAAATTGAGACCTCCAAGTGTCTCAGAAAAAAATTGACGCACCCCCAAAGTTCACGAGAATTTTATTATTTTTATCCGTTATAAGGCGATGTAAAAATTTCCGAAAAAATTACTGGGTAGGAGTTTGTGCCGAAGGTCAATTCAATAAATTGAGGATATATTGAGAAGTACTCAGTTCAAAATTGAGACCTTCCAAGAATCTCAGAAGAAAATTGGCGCACCCCCAAAGTTCACAAGAAATGTTGTTATGTTTTTCGTTATAGCACTATGTAAAAAAATATAAAAAATGTATAGGTCAAGGATTTGAGTCAGAGGTTAATCAACTCAATTCAGGATATATTGTGGAGTACTCAGTTCAAAATTGAGACCTCCAATCGACTCGGAAATAAATTGGCGAACCCCTAAAGTTCACAAGGAATTTTGTTAGGTTTTTTGTTATATCGCTATGTAAAAATTGCTAAAAAATGAATAGGTCAAGAATTGGACTCAGATGCCTATTAACTCAGTTAAGGATATATTGAGGAGTACTCAGTTCAAAATTGAGACCTCCAAGAGTCTCAGAAAAAAATTGGCACACCCCGAAAGTTCACGAGAATTTTATTATGTTTTTCTGTTATGTTATAATTTCCAAAAAAGTTACTTGGTAGGAGTTTTAGTCGAAGGTCAATTAACTCAATTGTGGTTATATTGAGGAGTACTCTTTCCAAAATTAGGACCTCCAAGTTGCTCGGAAATAAATTGGCACACCCCTAGTTATCACTGGGCAAGAGTTTGAGTTGAAGATAATTTTTTTTAATTGAGGAGTACTCATTTCAAAATTGAGGCATCTAAATGGCTTGGAAAAAATTATTGTTATGGTGCGATGTCCATTTTTTTTCAAGAAAAAATCAGAGCCCCACAAATTATGTGATATCTTTTAATCCGTGAGGTTAATCACAAAATCGACCATATCCAAAATTTAAGGTCAAGACAATTTCTACTTCTTCTTCTTCTTAACGGTAAGATTTATCACAAAAACCGCAATTACCAGAATTAAAAGTGATAAAATTCTTCTAGATTCGGGTGACATTTCTTGTAAGATAAATAGCTTGTGAGATATATCGATTTCAATATTTTCGCTCACTTCGAAAAAAAAAGCCTTTGAAACTATTTTTGATCAGTTTTATATATCTTCTCAATGGAGAAAGTTACCGCAAAAATTGTAATAACCAAAATTAAAGACCATAAAATTTACTATAAAAAGCTTCCTATAACATTTTTCGTAAGACGTATAGTTTATGACATGCATCGACCTAAAAAGTCCCCCAGGTAGTTTTGAAATAATCCCAGAGCAGTTTTATCTAATTATTTCATGAACGGTGACATTTATCAAATTTCCTTTAAAAAACTTCCAATGAAATTTTCTGCAATATCGATAGTTGGTGAGATATATCAATTTCTAAACTCCTCCCCACATTGAAATAAAATGATTTTGTAATTGTCTCAGAAAAGTTTTATGCAAATATCTTCTAAACGATGAGATATACCTCAAAAATCCTAATAATAAAAATTAAAGAGCATCAATTTTTTTGTAAAAAACGTCGAATAAAATTTTCTGTACAACTGATGGATTGCCCTTAAATCACTTACCAGTGAATACCACTCTGGGTTTAATGATAACACCTCCACAGATGATTTTATTGTTTTTGGTATTGACCAAGGCTATTTGGTAGGGATGCTCTGAAATGTCCACCACCCTTCCATTCAGGATTTTAGCACTTTTGGCATCATCTGGAAAAAAATGTATTTCATAAGATGGCGTATTACCAAAATGGTGGAAACCTTGTACAGCTTGTAATATAAAGTGACAGTTGTTTTAATCATAAATCCCACAAAAGATAATAGGAAAAGTGAAATAAAGCGACGTTGTCAAATCCAATGCACTTTCCCCAATAAACATCAAATCTCATCCCCAGACGCCAGAATGTGGAAAATGCAAATTTCCCACATTTCCCGGCTTTTCGATATTTCGCCTTGCGGAAAATCGACACTGACAATTTTTGTAGGAATTGTTTTACGTTACCTTCCGCGTGTTGAGAGTGACTTTGGAAAAAGATGGAAAAAAACATTAAGACGCGGATTATGCGAGCCATGATGCACTACTAATACTAATGGTGGTCAGCGCAAGATTTGGTTGGAATTTTATGCGGGTTACGCTTGATAGGGTTATTTCGTGCTTTTTGGAAGTTTTGATGTTGCCAATTTATTTTAAGCGGATATACCATGTGGACTTCAACATTCATCAAATATTGTTTTTTGTATAAAAGAGAGATTTTCTCATTTTAAAGATCTTTTGAAAATTTTGTTATTGGTTTTTGATATTTAACACTTTTTAATCAATTTGATCAAAATCGTTTTCACGGTTTTAGAACTTTTTAAAAATAACTTGTTTTCGAGTTTTAGTGACTTTTACTTTATTTTTAAAACCAGGAATTTCAATATTTTTCACTATTTTTGTTAATTTTTTTTAGGTTTTGTCCACTCTTAGTGACTCAATTTTAAAAAAGTTTTTATTGAGTTGTGTAATCTATATTTACATTTTTTAAAGCTTTTATTGGTTTTAGTTAGTTTTTAGAGTTTGAGAGAAACGTAAAATTGAAAACTTTAAAAACCAACCAGTTCCTAAATAAAATTATTATTGTTAAAAGTTTTAAAAAGTGTATAAAAAAATTATTGTCAAAAAATTGTATGTTGATGGACGGAGTTTATCTGGAGATCTAGATTCTTAAAAATTTCTTTAACTACTCCCAAACCCTCCTTAACTTACTCCAAGCAATCATCTTTGATAGGATAATATTCTAAATCTTGAATTTATTGGGTCTGTGCACTCTGTGGAGGTCAGTAATAAAAAAAATCAGAACTCGAAAACTATAACAGATAAAGAGGTGATTTTTCCACGATTGTATTTTCCAGACAATTTTCCACCGATGTCGATGAAAAACCACTCAAGGTTATATGGAAAATTTCGAGAAAAATTGCCCCAAAAAGCATTGAAACTGGCACACTTAACCATATTCAGGCATAAAAATAATCATAACCCGAAAACTTTAACAGAAATAAACAAGTTAATTTCAAAGTGAATTTTATTCACGATTTTCCAATGGAGTTTTTTTAATTTTCCCACGTGGTACCACTGCAATTGAGGTATTCCTAGAGGTTTTTCTTCTATAACAAGGAAAATAATAATAATAATAATAATAATAAAATCGTTTATTTAGCAAATTGCTACAAAGTAAAAAAGAAATAATATGGTATACTAATAGAACATACAAAAATAACAGTTCAAAAATCTTACAATATTCACTTCAGAATAGATAAATTAAATATCATGTGTTCATAAGATGTTCCTTTAACAAATATTTGAATCTGTACAGATTATCACAGTTCTTCAGGTCACTAGGTAGATTATTAAAATCGAGGAGTCCTTTATACAAAACCGAATTCAACATTTGGTTAGTGTAACATCTGTTGTTTAATATAAAGTCATTGCAATTTCGGGTATTATAGCTATGTACTTCACTAAAATATCTTATTCTATTACATAAATATAGAGGTAACAATTTCTTTTTGATCTTGAATATAAATATAAAGACGTCGTACACAATTTTTTGTCGAACAGACAACATTTCAAGAACACTTAACATCATTCGTACAGGTGTAAATTTATCACATTTTAAAATCAGTCTCATGGCTTTGTTTTGTGTTTTTTGTATAAAATCAGTCTTATATTTAGGAACATTGTACAATAGAGTTGAACAATACTGCAAATGTGGAGCTGCTATGGTGTTGTATAAAAGTAACTTGGTTCCTGCAGATAACTGTTGTCCTATTCTAGTTATGAACCCAACTTTCTTGGAAAATTTCCTAGTTACATGATCACAGTGTGCATGAAAATTTAAATGTTGGTCGAAAATGACTCCTAAGTATTTTATTTGCATTTCATGCTTGATCCTCTCGTTCTGCACAAAAATGCCTAAGTTCTCTACATCTACATCGTTGACTTTCGACTTTTTTCCGAACAGACAAAATTTGGTTTTATTACAGTTAAGACTAAGTCTGTTATAACATAGCCAATCAAAAAGATTGTTAATGTCCTTGTTGATGTCATTTACCATTGACTTTAAATCAGATCCACTAATATATACCATTGTATCATCCGCAAATTGTACAATTTTACATTTCTGTAACACAGTCACCATATCGTTAATATATAATATGAAGAGCAATGGTCCTAATACAGTTCCTTGCGGAACACCAAATTTAACATTCTTTGGATCAGACACACTATTTTTAAATTTAACACGTTGTACTCTGTTTGATAAATATGACTTAAACCACAACAAAACTGTACCTAAAAGTTCCAATTTATTGATTAAAATGTCTCTATCTATAGTTTCAAAAGCACGTTTAAAGTCTAAAAACACAGCCAAAACAAATTTACTTTCGTCGACAGCCTTAAGAAAATCATCACATATATCTACAATGACAATGACAGACTCGCACGAATGATTTTGACGGAAACCCGACTGATTAGGAACTATTATTTCATTGTCATCACAGTACTTTATCACTTGATTTTTCACGCACAATTCTAAAAGTTTTTCATAATTAGGAACAGTATTTATAGGACGAAACTCATCATGCTGTTTTGTATTACGAATTTTTGGCACAGGAGTAATCACCGAAACCTTCCACTCTTCTGGAAAGACTCCGCTGGAGAGTGATGTATTTGAAAAATGAGGTCACTATCAACAAGATTAATTTCAAAATGAATTTTCTTCACAATTTTTTGAGGAAATCTTGGTAATTTTCTTATATTATTATTGGAAATTTTCTTCTATCTCACATGGTACCACTGCAACACTTCGATTCCCAGTGGTTCTCCGGCTATAAAAAGGAAAATGGGGTCGCTATCGGCAAGATTAATTTCAAAGAGAATTTTCTTCACCATTTTTCAAGAAAGTTTTGGTAATTTTCTCATATCATTATAGGAAATTTTATCCTCTCTCACGTGGTACCACTGCAATACTTCAATTCCTAGTGGTTCTCCTGCTATAACAAGGAAAATGAGGTCACTATCAGCAAGATTGATTTCAAAGTGAATTTTCTTCACAATTTTTCAACAAAGTTTTGGTAATTTTCTAATATTTCTTATTGGACATTTTCTCCTATCTCAAATGTACCACTGCAACACTTCAATTCCTAGTGGTTCTCCTGCTATAACAAGGAAAATGAGGTCGCTATCAGCAAGATTGATTTCAAAGTAAATCTTCTTCTAAACTTTCCAAGGAATTTTGGTAATTCTCCCATATTATTATAAAAAATTCACATGGAGAAATTTTGAGAAAAATTCCCTTAAAGAGTCAGAAAGACAATTTCTTCACCTCATAATATACTCGATAACCTCACGATTCATTTTTGAAAAAATCCCAACCAGTTTCAAAAAAAATCCTGAATTTCATATTGTTGAACGAATGGACAATTTGCAAACAATTTCAAATGACTTGAAATTTTATATACGTATTCTACACAATATTTCAGTCATCAGCGAAAAAGTTTTTCCGAAATACCCAAAAATATATCAAATAAATAAAAAAGAAAATGCGAATTTCAGTGTATGATCGAAAACGGGGCGGAGCCAAACTACCCTCTCGAGAGAGACAGAGTCGGAGATAACCAATGTATTCTGTGACGTAAGGGATGTTGATTGGCGCTCTTCAATCGGTGATTACTAGATTAATAGAGGCCGTAGGTTGATCTTTCTCTTCCAAAACCGGTTGTTGAAAAAGTGCGAACAAACCAACAAACAAAACCAAAAGCAAGCTGCTTGGTATATCCCATTAAACCAACAAAACCAGTTGTGCGTGAAGTCGGTTAGATAATGTGCAATCAAACCATTGCAAAATTAATCCATAATCTATACATTGATTTTTGATCGAAAAAACCACGAAAAAACCTTAGGACGACAATAATTCAATTTCTTTGACATCAACAAAATCAATTTCCTCGAGAGATGTAAAAAAAATTTGATTTACATCTCAGACATTTAATCAAAGTAGGATTTGATTTGCAAGATGAGTTGAAATGTTCCAAGTGTAATTTTTTGAAGGGGGATAAATTGAGTTTTGTATGACGTCATTCTGTCACGGATACGGGCAGACGAGACCACTCAATACATTTCCTTGTAAACCTCAATTTCTGACCACAATGACGCAATTATACAGGGTTATTCACGGAAAAATCATATTTACTCACACGTCAAACATGATAAATGCCTGAGAGCAAATCAGTGTACTTTTATTTGCTTTGCGATCAAATCATTTATCACTTTTCTGCGCTTATTATGTTTATTATTCCTATTATCTGCCATGAGGGGGATTGGAGTGTTTATTTTGGGGAAAATTTGAATGGCTGGAGACATTGAACGGCGATATTAATATTGAATTGTTCACGTTATACCTGGAAAATGGCAACAATGGCATCCCAGCATTGAGAACCTGCCACGTTGCCGAACATTTCATCTATCTGTCATGGACCATGGAAAGTGCCAATGATATTGGTCACATGCGCATGCGCTGTACAACGGTGCAATATGTGCCACGTTGCCGGATATTGTAATAATGGAATTGAAATCAATTATTTCTGGCAACAATGACGTATCTGCATTGAAAATCTTGAAGCAGTATCAGCATTATTTTCAAGAGTTACACTGAAAAAACTGTACAGCAAGTGGATTTTCAATATTCCTTTTTTTTTACGGCCCTGTAGAGTTTTGAAGTTGGTGGAGGTTTTTTGCAGTATTCACATTGAAGCCAGTTCGGTTACAATTTTAACGTTGGAATCAACCCTCTATCATAATTTTTTAAAAAGTTACACTGAAAAAACTGTACTGCATGTTGATTTTTCAATATTCAATTTTTTTCTTTGAACTGCCCTGTATAGTTTTAAAGTTGATGAGTTTTTGCAGTAATCACGTTGAAGCCGGTTCTGTTACAATCAAATCAACATTGGAATCAACCCTCTATCATCATTTTCAAGAAAGATACTGAAAAATTGAACTCAACAAAACCACCTCAACTCCAAAAACCCTCTCGGAAGTTATTCATGATAAAATTTGAACAGGGTCGGATTTAACAATTTGAAACACTTCTTTTTGCCGAAATCCACTAAATTTCCCCCCCACCATCGATCAACCTACACACAGCAAAATTCCTACATTGAGAAAAAATGTTGCAATATGCCGATTGGTTGCGTCGCATTAGGTGCGCTGCGATTGGTCGCAACTTCCAACTTTAAAGCAGCATGAAAGTTGTGGCGCGCCGCTAGTGTAAAGCTGTTCTTCGCAGGTGAACAACTCTTGAAAATTTTAGGTGCGTATTATTGAGGTTTTCGCGTAGTGGAGTTTTTGGTGCTAGACGTACAGTGAGGTGAGTGGTTTTTCAGTTTGCTGCCAATGCTGCCATGAAACTTGAAAAATTCTGGGGATTTCATTTTTTTTGATAAATCGAATACTTTTCAGGATATTTGATAAAAACTATATTACTGGAAAATTGTGCTGTGAATAATTATATGGACTTTAATAAAGTTTCTTATCAATCTTGATTTCGAAAATATCTCCCACGACAAGAATTTTGAAAAATCAAATTTGTCGATTTTCCAAAAAAACATGACTCCGGAAAGTCTGGCGCCTGAGCAAGCTCCCAATTTCCAATAATTTTGTTATTATCTACAAGAAAGGTTCTATTCACTTTTTTTGTTTAATCGATGGTTTTAAAGCAAATGGAAAAAAAATTGTAATTTTGTATGACATAGATATCAAAACGCTATTTTTATTTTCCTTGAAAACTATCAACTGTAGAGAAAATGATCAAAGAATATAAAAGATAGGTTGATGACATCTACAAAAAATGTCCTATTGACTTTTTCACAAAATCAACTTTTTCTGGAAAATTGATAAAATATTAAAATTTCAAAAATATTTTCTTTTGCGAAAACTATGCTTTTAACGGGAAATATGCATCTCTTCAGAAATTTAAGAAATATTTCAAAAATGTTTCCTGAAGATTTTTTGTATGAGCAATGTTTATCGAGAAAATGCCAAACATGTGTAATTTTTTATGACATATATATATTAAAACTCTATTTCCACTATTTTTAGGAAAACTATTGATCTGACGGAAAATATTAAAGGGACAAAAAATATAGGTTTTGCTGAGATCTACAAAAAACGTTCCATTCACTTTTTCCATAAAATCAACTGTTTTCTGGAAAATTGCGAAAATATTAAAATTGCAAAAATATGTTCTTTTGCGAAAACTATGCTTTTTTACGGGAAATCTGCATCTCATCAAAAATTTATGAAATTTGTATAAAATATTTGAAAAAGTTTTTTTGTATGACCATTGGTTATCGAGAAAATGCCAAAAATGTGTAATTTTTATGACATGTATATATTAAAACTCTATTTTCACTATTTTCAGGAAAACTATTGATCTGACGGAAAATATTGAGAAAACAAGAAACAAAGGTTTTGCAAAGATCTACAAAAAACGTTCTATTCACTTTTTTTGTTTAATCGATGGTTATAAAGCAAATGGAAAAAAAATTGTAATTTTGTATGTCATAGATATCAAAACGCTATTTTTATTTTCTTTGAAAACTATCAACTGTAGAGAAAATGATCAGAGAATATAAAAGATAGGTTGATGACATCTACAAAAAATGTCCTATTGACTTTTTCACAAAATCAACTTTTTCTGGAAAATTGATAAAATATTAAAATTTCAAAAATATTTTCTTTTGCGAAAACTATGCTTTTAACGGGAAATATGCATCTCTTCAGAAATTTGAGTAATATTTCAAAAATGTTTCCTGAAGTTTTTTTGTATGAGCAATGGTTATCGAGAAAATGCCAAACATGTGTAATTTTTTATGACATGTATATATTAAAACTCTTCCACAATTTTCAGGAAAACTATTGATCTGACGGAAAATATCAAAAAGACAAAAAAAAAATATAGGTTTTACTGAGATCTACAAAAAACAATCCATTCACTTTTTCCATAAAATCAACTGTTTTCTGGAAAATTGCGAAAATAATAAAATTGCAAAAATATGTTCTTTTGCGAAAACTATGCTTTTTACGGGAAATCTGGATCTCATCAAAAATTTATGAAATTTGTACAAAATATTTTAAAAAGTTTTTTTGTATGACCAATGGTTATCGAGAAAATGGCAAAAATGTGTAATTTTTATGACATGTATATATTAAAACTCTATTTTCAGGAAAACTATTGATCTGACGGAAAATATTGAGAAAACAAAAAATAAAGGTTTTGCAAAGATCTACAAAAAACGTTCTATTCACTTTCCCAATAAAATCAACCGTTTTACGGAAAATTGCGAAAATATTGAAATTAGAAAAAAATGTTTTTTTGCGGAAACTATGCGTTTTATAGGAAATATGCATCCGATCAAAAATGTAGCATTTCATGAAATCTTTCAAAAATGCCTCATCAAGTTTTCTTGCAAAGTTGATGGTTATCAGGAAAATGCCAAAAATGTATAATTTTGTATAACATGTATATACCAAAACACTTTCTCGTTTTTCAGGAAAACTATTGATCTGACAAAAAATTTTCCTAAACATGAAACATAGGTTCTAATGAGATCTACAGAAAAGATAATATTCACTTTTTCCGTAAAATCAACCGTTATTTGAAAATTGAGAAAATATTAAAATTTTGATAATTTTATGTTTTTGCGAAAACTATGCTTTTTATGGAAAATGTGCATACTAAGTATTTCATTAAATCTTTCAAAAATATGAAAATGCCAAAAATATGATTTTGTATGACATGTATATCCCAAAAAAAAAACGTGGTTTTTCAAGAAAACTATTGACCTCACAAAAATTATTCAAGGGACAAAAAACGTTATGATGAGGTCTACAAAAAAGGTTCTATTCACTTTTTCCATAAAATCAACCGATTTCTGGAAAATTGAAAAAATATAAAATTTTTTGTAAGTAATGTCGCGAAAACTGCTTTTTATGGGAAATATGCATCCTGTCAGAATTATTATAGTATTTCACGAAATATTTCGAAAATGTTCCTTGATGTTTTTTTGTATCATTGGTGGTAATCAAGAAAATGCCAAAAATGTTTAATTTTGTATGACATCTATATGTATATTGAAATGCAATTCTTATGATATCTCGTAAACTATTGATTTTATCAAAAATATGTAAAGAGCACAAAAGATGCACCTTGATGCCATCTATAAAAAAAATCCTATTCACTTTTGCCTCAAACCCCATGGTTTTCCAGAAAATCCACTAATTAAAACCATACAATAAATCCAAATTATTCTTCCCATATCCACTATACCTATACATTGTTAATTAACAACCAGCCAAATCCGAATAATTTAAAACATAATTTAATACCGCCATAAAACGCAAAATTATTAACAAAATGCGAGCGAGAAAAAATAAAAAATTCATGCCAACAATGAAACAGATCCACTAAGTGCGCTTTATTGCTGGTACAATCCAAAAATCCCACAATACTATTTTAAACAATAGCAAAGTGATTATTCCAAATTGATCAAATGTCTGTTAATTCCCGGGAAATGGGATACTCCCGCGGGAATCGAAGGACTTAAAACTACTTCCGCCAATTGATGGAATTATGTGGATTGTGTAGGTTTCGGGATTGTGATACTTTTTTTTTTAATTAATTGTCCCTCAAATCATCCATTAACTTAGACAAAAAAAAACAGAAAGATAAAACATACGTGACTATACATATCAAATCAGTTTTATTCGTAACTCTTTCAAATAATTTTAAGGAACTTTCCCATAAAAGCCAGCAAACACCCATTATGAGTAATTGAGGGTTGATTGGAGTGATATTTGAGTGTCTGATTTTAGAAGCAAGCAAAAAAACGGGTATTTATGTTACACGAAAGCACTTAAGCATTTGTTTCTACTTTTTCCCGAAATAAACTGCAACACGAACCTTTTATTCCCGGCAACATAAATCTGGACAGAAATCCAGATTGTAAGAAATTTGTCTTGCCAGAGGGCGAAATGGTAGATTATCATAATTGGACGATTTTAGTTTTTCGGATTAAGATTTTGTTTGGCCTCTCGCTGGATGGCTGGAAAGTTTTCGGGCTTCAAGCTCTTGACTTTCGATTTTTGTTTGAACTTTGCCGAGTTCGCTGAAACACAATTATCTGGGAAATTTTCTAGAATTTATCGTTTTCGGATAGATTAGGCGCCCGAGGAATTTTGACTGTCTTGTGATAAGATCTATCTTCAAGTTTGGCGCCCGAGCACCATAAGACATAAGAAAATGAAGTGTATTTCTTTTGGCGCCCGAGCAAGTTTTCAATTGCTCACAAATTCCTTATTTAGTGATGAATTTTTGTTCAAGTCTGAAGAGGAAAGGTGAAAATTAGTCAATTTGCTCGAAAAATTAGAAAGTTTGGCGCCCGAGCAAATTCTCAATTGCTCAGTATAATTTACTTATTCATTGATGAGTTTTGACAAAAAAAAAATTTGGACAATCTGCCAGAAAAAGTACGTATATATTTTTTTGAAAATTCAAGAGTTTTGTGACTGAGCAACTTTTCAATTGTCCATATTTTCAATTCATAGTTTACTTATTTATCGATGTAATTTGACTATTTTGAAAGAAAAAGTAAGTCATTTTGTCAACCAATTTATGTCAATTTGGCACCCGAGGAAAAGTTCAATTATTGTTCGTAATCGTGTCTAAGACAAAATTTCAATCAATTTTCTTGTTAAACAATCTGTAAAGGAGGTCAATTTTTTTTAATGGCGCCCGAGTGAATCCTCTGTTGTTTCAAGATATGTGTTCGGATTTTTTTAAATTTTGGCACCCGAGCATCGTACAACCTGGGTATTTATCAGCAGGTTTTAGTTATTTAAAGAAAACATTTTTTCTACATAAAAATCACATTAATTTGGCGCCCGAGCAAATTTTTTATAGATCATAATTTTCTTATTTATTGATCAATTTTGACTGCTTTTGATTAAGTCTAAAGAGGAAACGTTAACATTGGATAATCTGCAAGGAAAAATTTTTTTTGGAAATTGAAAAGTTTGGCGCCCGAGCCCATTTTTTTACTTCAGTCTAAAAAGAATTGAAAAAAATATCGTCTTCAACTAGGTATTTTATTCCATAAAAATACGAAGTTTGGCGCCCGAGTATATCTTTATTTGTCATAATTTACTTCTTTATTGATGAATTTCGACCTCAATTTTAAAAAGAAAATGTGATAATTGTTTATCTGCCAGGAAAAGTTAAATTTGTTTGAAAATTTTGGCGCCCGAGCAAGTTTTCAATTTAACACTGTTTTGTTATTTATTCGAAGATTTTGACTTTAATCTTAGAAGAACTTTGAGTTTGGATGTTTTGTGAAAATCCACTTTTTAAAGTTTGTCACCCGAGCTAATTTTTGAAAATTCGTGGTTTGTCATTATTAAAAGATTTTGGATATTTTTCCATACACCCATTATGTTTGAGAAGAAAAATATCGATACTCATCATCCTTTTGACAGATTTGCAAATGTTGACGCCCGAGGCGTAATTGACCATGCATGTCAATTTGACAACCTATTAAAAAAAATGTTTTTTTATATTTCAATTGTCCGTACACTCTTTTTCCGTGTCCAGTGAAAATTTTCATCAACTGCAACTTTTTGTGATTATTTCAAGACAAACTGTAACTGAAGTCGAATTTTCTAACAAAATTTAGGCGCCCGAGTCAAACCGCTGTTGCTTGAAGTTTGTTGAATTATCACAAGAATTGTCTACTCATCCGAGTCATATTTTATGTTCATTAATTTGAAAACTTGTGAAATTTGGCGCCCGAGCAGGGGAATTCTGGGTACGATTTCTGATAAATGAGGTTTCACAGTTCAAAATTAAAAGAAACAACAAAGTTTAGTCAAAAATCCACTTTTTTAGGTCAATTTTTACGATATTAAATTTGGCGTCTAAGATATGTCTCGCCTTGTCAGTATTGCGATGGATTTTAATGATTTTCACCGCAGTCTGGAAACGTATCATCCATACTCATCATCCTTAAACAGAATTGCAAATGTGAGCGCCCGAGGTATGGTTTTTTTCCTGCAGTGCCAGTTCTGCTAGGCACCCGAGGAGAAATTTAATTATGAATACGATTTTTAATAGATGAGGTTCCACACTTTGTTAGTACAGACCCAAACTATAGTTTAGCGTCCGGGTCATGTTCATTATTTGTGAAATTTGGCGCCCGAGCAGGGTATAATCTCCAATCAACAAAACAAAAATTGGCTCCCAAGCTATTTACTGATTTGTAAGTAGATCTGAATGATGTTGGCGTCAATTGATAGAGTTCAAAGCTATCACAGAAAGTAGAGTGTAGCACCCGAGGGAAATTTCAAACGCTTATAGCCTGTTCATTTATGCATGGATTTAAATGCAACTCAAACGTTGAAGTTCATCAATACAAATAAAATACACAATTCCACCCCCACGTCATCCATCCTCAGACATGCAATAAACGGCGTCAAAATAACCGATTACAAAAATTTCAATAACAACCAACAACCACCACGGCGAGAAATTAGTTTAATTCCGCCGACACGACACGTTTGTGTGTCGATATAATGAGTGATCGATTATGGGCTTTTCTCAGGTGAATTGTCACGAGACTTTGTTGTTATGGTTGAGTGGGAAAAACGCTTTTGATGAAAAAATTGTCTGGCGTCGTTTAATTTTCCACTCTCATCTACATTTTGTCCATGTAATTGCTCTATAACCGCAAAACCCTCGAAAAATCCTGCAAAGCTGAAAGCGGCCCTCGACATTTCCTTTTATGTAATCTAACCGTGGCTTGAGATTTTGAAATGTTTATCTTAACGCAAGATGTCTCGTCACTTTGAATTTATGCTTAGATAGCACGTTTCAGGGCTTGTTTACAAACTTCAATAAATACCCGAAAAAGGGGTGTGGACTAACTACGAACCGCGACGTCATCATCATTGACCGGTCTATCATTTCATGCCTACGACCTTGTAAATTGCTCTACGTTATTATAGTCGATTGACACTATTGACAGAGACGACAGGGAACAAGCAATATAAATATGGTTTGAAAGGACAACTGACTTGAAGAATAAAGCGTAATATTTTACTTCTACTGTGACGTCACGAGTATCACTACAGGATACGCGCGTTTCTGGTGGGCGGAGCAAGGTGTAATTTCATTAATTATTTATTTAGGGCCACATAATCAACCAGATTGGTGGGTTGTCATCAGGGAAATTAATAAAACTATTTTTAGCAATTCCATTCAAAATACGTCTAATTGAAAAGCCATATCAACAAGGCGTTTGAAAACACGAATAAAAAGTCACTGTCGCCAAATTGAAAAGGTGCCTTCCGGCCTCGGATAATTTGTGTTTGTTGTATGTACAAGCATATGGCACAAACAGGTTTTTGCTGTGACAAAAACAAAGATTGTTTTGGTGATATGGCATGGTGATATGAGGGATGATGCACACTCACTCATCTTATCCACCTCATCATTTGATGTGATTTAACTTCCTAAGGCGGGTTCTATTTGAACTTATACAGCCATGACAACTCAATTTCAAAAGAATCCAATTGTCACTGATTTATATCGAGGAATTTGAAAGTAATGCATTTTTGAAAACAATGAAACTATTATGGTATCAATCCCAAAAATCAGCTAATTATCCTATCAGCAATCCAGTTTCATTAATTTATCTTGGGCAATTTTGAAATTATGAATCAAGGAGGAACAGGATCAGCTTATCTTCTCCAGTCATAAGTCCAGTTTCATTAATTTAACTTGAGTAGTTTCAAAGTAATGAATTTTTGTTGATCTCAAAGATCAGTTCTTCTGATCATCGATTTATCTTGAGCAATTTTAAAGAAATTCATTTTTACATTCAGCACAACCGCCTCACTATCAAAGATTTATTCATTACCCATTCATCAATCAAGTTTCATTGATTTATTGTGAATAATTTTAAAGTAATGGATTTGGAATACTATTATATAAATGACGGGTCAGTTTCAACGATCATTTGATTATTTGGTCATGTATCCAGTTTCATTGCATTAATTTCTTAAGTAATGAGATTTGAAATTAGATGAAAGCATCACGGTGATAGTTTTCAATATCAATCCATTAATCCTATTTCAATGATTTATTTTGGATAATATTTTATCCACTTTTGTTGTTTGTCGTGACCCTCTAACATTTTTCTATTAAGAAAGGTTCAAACTCCTTGTGACAAATAAATCCAGCCAAAATCTCAAACCGTTTGAAAATGACAGTTATCAAAATTTCATGTCCGATAATTTTCAAAAAACTCTTGAAATTTTCAAAATCAATGCGCGGGGTTGAAACTAACATTTATCTATGAAGAAAGCTCCAAACTCCTTGTGGTGAAAATTTCAAGGCGAAATCTCGAACTGTTTGAAAATGACAGCTTATCAAAATTTCATGTCCGACAATTTTCAAAAATTCCTTGAAATTTTCAAATTCAATGTGCGGAGATGAAATTAACTTCTTTCCATGAAAAAAATGTCAAACTTCTTGTTAAAAAAAATTCAAGCCAAATACTCAAACCGTTTGACAATGACAGCTTATCAAAATTTCATGTCCGACAATTTTCAAAAATTCCCCAAAATTTTCAAATTCAATGTCCGGAGTTGAAACTAACCTTTTGACATGAAGAAAGGTCCAAACTCCATGTGGCAAAAATGTCAAGCCAAAATTTGAAACCGTTTGAAAATGACAGCTTATCAAAATTTCATGTCCGGCAATTTTCAAAAATTTCTCAAAATTTTCAAAACCAATGCGCAGAGTTGAAACTAAAATTCTTCTATGAAGAAAGGTCCAAACTCCTTGTGGCAAAAATTTCAAGGCAAAATCTCAAACAGTTTGAAAAAAACAGCTATCAAAATTTCATGTCCGTGTCATTCAAAAATTCCTCAATATTTTCAAATTCAATGTGCGGAGATGAAATTAACTTCTTTCCATGAAAAAAAGGTCAAGCTCCTTGTTAAAAAAAATTCAAGCCAAATACTCAAACCGTTTGAAAATGACAGCTTATCAAAATTTCATGTCCGACAATTTTCAATAAAATCCTTAAAATTTTCAAAATCAATGTGCGGAATTGGAATTAACATTTTTCTATGAAGAAAGATACAAACCCTTTGTGACAAAAGTTTCAAGCCAAAATCTCAAATCGTTTGAGAATGACAGCTTATCAAAATTTCATGTCCGACAATTTTCAAAAATTCCCCAAAATTTTCAAATTCAATGTCCGGAGTTGAAACTTACCTTTTGACATGAAGAAAGGTCCAAACTCCTTGTGACAAAAATTTCAAGGCAAAATCTCAAACAGTTTGAAAAAAACAGCTATCAAAATTTCATGTCCGATAACATTCAAAAATTCCTCAGTATTTTCAAATTCAATGTGCGGAGATGAAATTAACTTCTTTCCATGAAAAAAAGGTCAAACTCCTTGTTAAAAAAAATTCAAGCCAAATACTCAAACCGTTTGAAAATGACAGCTTATCAAAATTTCATGTCCGACAATTTTCAAAAAAATCCTTAAAATTTTCAAAATCAATGTGCGGAATTGGAATTAACATTTTTCTATGAAGAAAGATACAAACCCTTTGTGACAAAAGTTTCAAGCCAAAATCTCAAATCGTTTAAGAATGACAGCTTATCAAAATTTCATGTCCGACAATTTTCAAAAATTCCCCAAAATTTTCAAATTCAATGTCCGGGATTGATGAATAATTTTAAAGTAATGGATTTGGAATACTATTATAAAAAATAAACTAACCTTTTGACAAAAATGTCAAGCCAAAATTTGAAACCGTTTGAAAATGACAGCTTGTCAAAATTTTATGTCCGTCAATTTTCAAAAATTTATAAAAATTTTCAAATTCAATGTCCGGAGTTAAAACTAACTTTTTTCTATGAAGAAAGGTCCAAACTCCTTGTGACAAAAATTTCAAGCCAAAATCTCAAACCGTTTGAGAATGACATTTATCAAAATTTCAAAAAATCCTTAAGATTATCAAAATCAATGTGCGAAATTGAAATCAACTTTTTTCCATGAAGAAAGGTCCAAACTCCTCGCGGCAGAGGTTTCAAGCCCAAATTTCATACCGTTTGAAAATGACAGCTTATCAAAATTTCATGACCGACAATTTTCAAAAATTTCTCAAAATGTACAAAATCAATGCACATACAAATTTAATAATATTAACATTTTTCTATGAAAAAAGGTTCAAACTCCTTGTGGCAACAATTCCAAGTCAAAATCTCGAACCGTTCGAGAATGACAGCTCTTAAAAATTGTTCGACAATTTTCAGTGAAGATTTTGAAAAAAAAACCCCAATAGACAATAACCAAAAATCAAAAAAAAAACAAGGAAGACGAGTATAAGACGAACATAAAAATAATAATATAAAGACATCTAAACTGATAAAGAAGAAAAAAAGAAGTAGTTGAATTAAAAATTTCTTGTAAAAAACAAAAAGAAAAAAAAAACAAATGTCTGAAAAAATAAGCAACAGTTAGGATACTGAATAAACTAAACTGATAGTTGACACGAGTTTAAAAAAACTATTAACAAAAAAAATACAACAAATAATAGGAAAGGACTGCAACAATGATAATAATAAATAACTATTTTTTTAGCACTTGTCTATTACAAGACAAGAAATACAATTTACAATAAAAACAACTAAAACGATAAAATAAAAGGAGAGAAGCATTTGAATTCAAAATTCATAACAAATAAACAAATCTCAAAGGAAAGAAGCGGCAACAGTGACAAAATAAAGCGATGAAAAAAAGAAAAAAGTAAGTAAAACAAAAACTGACGAATAAACAAATTTAGAAAAACTTGAAGAAAAGTAACTGCAACATAAAAAGAGAGAAGCAGGTGAATTGGAAGTTCAGTGATAAAGGCAACTAAAATGATAAAAAAAAACATAACAGAGAGAAGCAGTTAGATTCAAGATCTTTATTGAAAAATAAATGACCAAAAAGTAAAAGAAAATAGAAGAGTTTTTGCAGAAGTAATAAAGTTGAACTAAAAAAAGAAATAATAATAGTAATAATAAATACAAATACGAATAAAATAAACATTATAATGTAACAGTCAGTAAATAAATGAAAGTTCGACTATGTTGACAAAAAAAGTATAGCTTCCATTAAACTTAATTGTATTTCAGATTTTCCATTTAAAAAAATACATTATTTTGATGTTTTTTTTTAGACATTCTAGCTGACGTAAAGGTCTATATTCCATTTTGTTTCGTGATTATTACGGTCGCAGTTAGAATAAAATTCGTGAACAAAACATTGAGTTGTAAAAGTTGGCTGAAATAAAACGAAAATAACTTCTGCGATTTCCACACAAAATAAAATTGCAAACACCGTTTTGAAGCAGCCTCAAACTACCGTACTATTTGCTCTTAACTCGAATTATGAGCACAAAGAAGTTCATAAGGAATTCTTATTGTCTGAAGGAAAATGAATATCATACTCTGTGGGATTATGAAAAGATTTCCAGTTTTCAGAGTTCAAATAAAAGCCGACTATTTTGCTCCGGATATTGTCATTCTTCGTGATCGCAATCAAAAAATGCTTTGCCATGCAACGATGGTCCGATTCAGTTAATGGCACCGAAAGAAAATCAAATTTGCATTTTGTAATTGCCCGGATTTTTTTATTTTACTATTTGGTGGGCAATTTGCGATTTAAATGTGTGTACAATATGGAAAAATTCTTTAAAATATTCAAGAAAATGTTGACGCTTGCAACGAATCCTCCAATTATGCTTCAATTCAAAAGATTTCACACCAATGTTTGGCGGAATAATTGATTAGTTTTGATGAGATTGACTACGAACTTGCTACGAAATCATGCTGGTTATCTAAATAAATGATTTTTGAGTTATAATGTGGTAAATCAGCTACTAAGTCAATTCAGAAAATGAATAAATAATCGCTGTAGCTACGGCAGCTACAAAACTAAACTTTCCAAGCTAACGCTGATTGCTTTAATTCTCAAACTCTATATTTAGAGAACTATCGGGGGATAATAGAAAATGTACCCTCTCGCAAGAGACGGGGTGCACTCGACGGAAACAAAGCAACGTCGAGAAGGCTCGACAGCTCACACGACTCTATGTTTTCTGGCACTTGTTTTTCTTGTTCTCCATCCAGCTTTTCATATTTTATTGAGCTGTTTTTTGGACAAACGGCCTTATTTTGAGGACTTCCCACCCAGCCAAATTGGGCCAGCAACAAGTTCCACAAAGTGCTCTAATCAGCTCGGAATAATTGCCCCGAACAGCATCGAATTATCGGTAATAGAAGTGATTACCTTACTAGTGCCTTTATTTATCTTCATCTCTCACGTTTTGTATTTTAAAGTTTCTACGTGGGGCTATTATTGCATGGTGCTTTAACAATAGGAAGTTGACCGAACAATCACTACAACTAAAGCGATTATTGGGAAAGATTAGAGCTGAATAACAATAGGATTCATGGCTGTATTATGTTCACTCATGTAATATGTGATATTGGGCAGCACGTCACAGCATTGGACGCGCCCGCAATAGGTTTAAGTCACAGTTTCACATTAAGTCCAACTTAATCATAATCTAAGTAGATTTGCAAGATAAATCCTTTCCTACTCGCAACGATGACAGATCCGATCAAAACCGTCCTTTCTCATCAATTTGGCGTAATCCGCAAACGTCTCATAAACAAGACCCGTTGAGCGAAAGTAATCGGAATATTTCAAGATTATGCTGTATGAGCAGAACTTGAGGTTTACATTTTGTATAAACAATTTTACGGTGGCACAATTCAGTTTTAAGCCTAGTTGTCAGCTAATTGCTGCAATAAAGTTGCGATAAGACGCGTTGAATGGCTTTGTTTTAGTGCGAATTATTTCATCCGGCAATTGCCACTTTTCGAAATTGTCCAGATGAGGTATAGGAGAAGCTATAACTTTAACAACAGCCCTCGTATTGAAAGTACTTTTCCTTAAATTATTAAAAAATTATAATAAACGCTCTTAAATAAAAGTTATAGCATTTTTTATTTTCTAACATTTACTGTTCACAAAATCATAATTTCCGAATGTGGGAGAGTATTTAGTGTTCTACGAAGTCTGCTACGAATGCTACGGACTTGAAATAGACGCGAAAACTCATCACTTTATGGAACTGACAATGTAATATCAGTATACATTAATGATGCATTTTTTTATGTCACTTTGAAATTCTACCAATTTTGCTACGAATGCTACGAACCTAGAATCAACTAGAAAATTCACCAGAATGACTCCCTGCAACTGACTAACATAGAAAAACATTATTGATGCATTTTTTGACGTTTCTACGAAATTTGCTACGATTGCTAAAAGTTTTGAAACTAAAATAGCTGCAGAAATTTCCCATAAAAATATAATCAACTAGTTTTGAATCTAAACTAGAGATATAACTTGTAGATTAAGGGTGCCAACGATTCTACGAAGTCTGCTACGAATTCTACGAGACAAAAATCAACGTAAAATTGCATCAAAAACTCTCAGCAACATTGATGACCATCAAAAAACATCATCTATGATTTTAAACTCTACGAATTCTTCTACGATAGCTACGAAGTTTCAAACCAATATAACTGCTTACGTCTAACAAAAGAAAAAAAATAATTTTTGAATCTTAAAGATGATCTAGCAGTTCAACTGATAATTTTTAAACAATACTCACGTTTCTACGAATTCTGCTACGAATTCCACTAGCCTAGAATCAACTGGACAATATCAGAAAAACTCCCTGCATCAACTCACGAACATAGAAAAGCATTATCAATGCATTCTTTGACGTTTCTACGAAATTTGCTACGATTGCCAATGGTTTTGAAACCAAAATATGTAGCTGCAAACATTTTCCATACAAATAGGATGATCTTCCAATCTGAACCTAAACTAGAAGTATAACTCATAGATTAAGGGTGATATTGACGATTCTACAAAGTCTGCTACGAATTCTTCGAGACAAAAATCAACGTGAATTGCATCAAAAACTCTCAGCAACATTGATGACCATCAAGAAACATCATCTATGATTTGAAACTCTACGAATTCGTCTACGATAGCTACGAAGTTTCAAACCAAAATGACTGCTGACGTCTACTGAAAAAAATAATTTTTGAATCTAAAGATGATCTAGCAGTTCAACTGATAATTTTTAAACAATACTCACGTTTCTACGAATTCTGCTACGAATTCTACTAGCCTAGAATGAACCAGACAATTAATCAGAGAGACTCCCTGAATCAACTGATCAGCATAGAAAAGCATTATTGATGCATTTTTTGACGTTTCTACGAAATTTTCTACGATTGCCAAGAGTTTTGAAACCAAAATATTTGGCTGCAAAAATTTTCCATACAAATAAGATAATCTGCCAATCTGAATCTAAACTAGAAGTATAACCCATAGATTGAGGGTGATGTTGACGATTCCACGAAGTCTGCTACGAATTCTACGAGACAAAAATCAACGTGAAATCGCATCAAAAACTCTCAGCAACATTGATGACCATCAAGAAATATGATCTATGATTTGAAACTCTACGAATTCTTCTACGATAGCTACGAAATTTCAACTGCTGACGTCTACCGAAAAAAATAATTTTTGAATCTAAAGATGATCTAGCTGTTAAACCACGTCAAACTGATAATTTTTGAACAATACTCACGTTTCTACGAATTCTGCTACGGATTCTACTAGCCTAGAATCAACTGGACAATTCATCAGAAAAACTCCAACTCACGAACATACAAAAGCATTATTGGTGCATTTTTTGACGTTTCTACGAGATTTTCTACGATTGCCAAGAGTTTTGAGACTAAAATATGTAGCTGCAAAAATTTTCCATACAAAAGATAATCTAACAATCCGAATCTAAGCCAGAAGTATATCTGATAGATATAGATATAGATATAGATATCACCTTATATAAACGATTCTACGAAGTCTGCTACGAATTCTACGGAAAAAAAATCAACATGAAATTGCATCAAAAACTCTCGGCGAAGTTGATGACCATCAACAAACATCATCTATGATTTGAAATTCTACGAATTTTGCTACGATAGCTACAAAGTTTCAAACCAATTAACTGCTGACGTCTACCGAGAAAAATAATTTTTGAATCTAAATATGATCTAGCAGTTTAACTGATGATTTTTGAACAATACTCACGTTTCTACGAATTCTGCTACGAATTCTACTAGCCTAGAATGAACCAGACAATTAATCAGAGAGACTCCCTGAATCAACTGATCAGCATAGAAAAGCATTATTAATGCATTTTTTGACGTTTCTACGAAATTTTCTACGATTGCCAAGAGTTTTGAAACCAAAATATTTGGCTGCAAAAATGTTCCATACAAATAAGATAATCTGCCAATCTGAATCTAAACTAGAAGTATAACCCATAGATTGAGGGTGATGTTGACGATTCTACGAAGTCTGCTACGAATTCTACGAGACAAAAATCAACGTGAAATCGCATCAAAAACTCTCAGCAACATTGATGACCATCAAGAAATATGATCTATGATTTGAAACTCTACGAATTCTTCTACGATAGCTACGAAGTTTCAACTGCTGACGTCTACCGAAAAAAATAATTTATGAATCTAAAGATGATCTAGCAGTTAAACCACGTTAAACCGATGATTTTTGAACAATACTCACGTTTCTACGAATTCTGCCACGGATTCTACTAGCCTAGAATCAACTAGACAATTCATCAGAAAAACTCCCTGCATCAACTCACGAGCATACAAAAGCATTATTGGTGCATTTTTTGACGTTTCTACGAAATTTTCCACGATTGTCAAGAGTTTTAAAACCAAAATATGTAGCTGCAAAAATTTTCCAAACAAATAAGAGTATCTACCAATCTGAACCTGAACTAGAAATATAACCCATAGATTAAGGGTTATATTGAGGATTCTACGAAATCTGCTACGAATTCTACGAGACAAAAATCAACGTGAATTGCATCAAAAACTCTCAGCAACATTGATGACCATCAAGAAATATCATCTATGATTTGAAACTCTACGAATTCTTCTACGATAGCTACGAAGTTTCAACTGCTTACGTCTACCGAAAAAAATAATTTTTGAATCTAAAGATGATCTAGCAGTTAAACCGATGATTTTTGAACAATACTCACGTTTCTACGAATTCTGCTACGGATTCTACTTGCCTAGAATCAACTAGACAATTCATCAGAAAAACTTCCTGCATCAACTCACGAGCATACAAAAGCATTATTGATGCATTTTTTGACGTTTCTACGAAATTTTCTACGATTGTCAAGAGTTTTAAAACCAAAATATGTAGCTGCAAAAATTTTCCAAACAAATAAGAGTATCTACCAATCTGAACCTGAACTAGAAATATAACCCATAGATAAAGGGTTATATTGAGGATTCTACGAAATCTGCTACGAATTCTACGAGACAAAAATCAAAGTGAATTGCATCAAAAACTCTCAGCAACATTGATGACCATCAAGAAATATCATCTATGATTTGAAACTCTACGAATTCTTCTACGATAGCTACGAAGTTTCAACTGCTTACGTCTACCGAAAAAAATAATTTTTGAATCTAAAGATGATCTAGCAGTTAAACCACGTTAAACTGATAATTTTTGAACAATACTCACGTTTCTACGAATTCTGCTACGAATTCTACTAGCCTAGAATGAACTAGACAATCAATCAGAGAGACTCCCTGCATCAACTGATGAGCAGAGAAAAGCATTATTGATGCATTTTTTGACGTTTCTACGAAATTTTCTACGATTGCCAAGAGTTTTGAAACTAAAATATGTAGCTGCAAAAATTTTCCATACAAATAAGATAATACCAATCTGAATCTAAACCAGAAGTATAACTGATAGATTAAGGTGATATAAACGATTCTACGAAGTCTGCTACGAATTCTACGGGAAAAAAATCAACATGAAATGGCATCAAAACTCTCAGCGAAGTTGATGACCATCAACAAACATCATCTATGATTTGAAATTCTACGAATTCTGCTACGATCGCTACGAAGTTTCAAACCAAAATAACTGCTATTGTCTACCAAAAAAAAAATTTTGGAATCTGAATATGATCTAGCAGTTTGACTGATAATTTTTGAACAATACTCACGTTTCGACGAATTCTGCTACGAATTCTACGAACCAAGAATCTACTAGAAAATTCATCAGAAAGACTCCCTGCAACTGGAGGAACATAAAAAAGCAAACATTTTCCATAAAAAGATTATCTTGCAATCTAAAGCCAAGTTAGAAGAATGACCGATAGATTTATGGTGGTATTTACGATTCTACGAATTCTGCTACGAGCCTACAGTTAAACAGATAATCCAAAAGACTCTTTATTGCAACTGACGAACATAAAAAATCATTAATGATCAACCTTTTGACGGTTCTACGAAGTCTGCTACGAATGCTACGAGACAAGATTTGAGGTAAAAAACTCAACAAAAATATGACATAAATGACGTTTACTTTTTGACATAAGTTGAGACTCTACCGATTTTGCTACGAGTGGTCGAGGTGAAAAAATCAATAAAAAAAAACCTCCAAAACTTCCCAAAAGTCATTAATGATGGAGTTTCAGAGACAAAAACGATCCCCTAACCACGTTTACATCTATTTTCCATTCAACAGAATCCAATTACCACATTCCATCAAAAAAAGCACATTGTCGCAAACAAATGAAATGTTTTGACTTAGCAACGGTCGAGAAATTTTGCAAACGGGATGCGCTTTCAAATAGAATTCCTGATCACAGTCGAATCAAAAGACAACTTTCTTCGTAGAATAAAATTAATCGGACCATTTTTCAATGATTGAACTGTATTCAAACGAATTGTATAAAACCATGCATAGAATAATCTATGAGAGTTTAGCTCTGTGAGGGATGAAAAGTTTTTTTCAAATGAATACAGTTTGCATGAATGAATGGAGTTTTTATGAGTGTAGGGTTTTTTTTTATTATGTTGGGATGATGATCGCGCCTTTTTAAGTGAATTTTGTGACGTTGTGTAAACTATTCAGACCATGAAAATCCATAAATAGAAGCAATAGTAGAAAACAAAGAATCTCACGAACTCTGGCAGCGTCGCAATCCGTCAATGTCAATCATCTAAAAATATGCATGGAAGAGTAACAATGATCATACATTAACATTGAAGAACGCAATCGCCGAACTGCGCCAATCTACTTATTACAATTACAAACCCCATTGTTTACATGTTATTGTATCCCTTTTCAAATTTCGCAACTCAGCCTTCTAACAAAAAAACCCCACCCTATCGAGATTCCAATTTTCGATAAATTCTCAATGTTTTTGCCTGAAGAAAAACCTCCCGCTAATTTGCCATATAAAAACACCCCTAAGACTAGAAATGCATATAAAACATACACGAGTTGTGTATTATAATCAGGCCAGATCGATATGGTGCTGCATACATTAGTTCTCGATTGTTATTATTATATTATGAACGTTTTCCTGCGTTAGAAACTGGTTTGTTGGGCTATTTTTAAATTTTCTTTTTCGGAATAACAACTTTAGTTCGTTGCAAATTACAGACAGGGATTAATGTGGCCTTGTTCCTGACGTTGATGACAGATGCCAACGTTGCCAATTTGTTCCTTTATGAAAATTTCAGCATCTGTCATTCCTGACGGTAATGACAGATGTTTCGCAACGTTGCCAACTTCTTTCCGTATAAACATGACTGCATGCTAATTGAATTTGTCCCAAATGGTCAGGTGAAAAAGGAATTTGGTTTATTCATAATTTGGCGAAACGAAAACGTGTGTAAGAGAAAATGAGGCTTGCTTTAGTGCTGAGTTGATGGAATGGAGCTTGGGGACATATGATTATGTTGGGTCATTTTTATTATTTAAGGGCACACGTGTTGATAATGTAAGAAATGTAAGTGTAATCAATATTCCCTTGTCCCTTAGAAAGAAGCCAAATGCTCGATTTACCAAATAGAAAAGCAATCAACAGATTGCCGCAAAGAATTTCTCCACCCTATAATCAATTAAGCCCCCGGACTAATTAACTCGTACCTGTTAATAAATATTTTCGGTTTGAGATTTGCTCTATTCATTGCATTTGCTCTGATTGGACTAATTGTGTTATTCGAGGCTGTTGAGGCCTACAAAACGCCCTAAAAATAATTCCTGCCTGAAGGGTGACGATGTTTTGCTGGAGAAAATTAGGGGGTTTCGATTTGGGGAGGATTTACGTCACAGCAGTAGTTTTTCCACATCACACAGGAGATATAAACAGATTTATTGCGCCAACACTGTAGAACTCATCATCTTAGCAACTTCTCAAAATTAAATTGCGTAAATGATAAATTTCACTTTTCTCACCTAAATGTATAAAAATAAATTTGCTTTGCAGTCAAAGCACGTGACTTATCACGCTATTACCTAGTTCAAGAAACCTGGCAAAATTGCCAATCTAACTTTTCAATTTGTCCCCACTAGTTGGATTTTCATCAAATCACCCCCCGCTTTGAAACAGTGCTGTAATTAATATACAACACGTCTTGACCCCTTTGGGGATCCATTACAAAGGAGTTGTCTATGCGATTGTGTCTGTATCCGAGCAATTAGGATGGAGCATGATTTTGCACAATTTCTGTTATCATTTGTTATTAACTTGGCAACGTGTTAATCACAGTTGACAGTGTTGACATTAGTGAAGGACGAGAAGTTTCAATTTAATACGTCTTTTCCCATCCTTCCTTCGATCGAAACTTCCAGATAATCAAATAAACGGCTTCAAACAGGATAATTTTTATCGCAAACTACAATCAAGGCAACGGAACTTGCGCTAGTTCCGCAACATATATGAGATTTGCTGCACAACATCTAATTAAGTTCGAGACAAACAATTAACGACTTGACGTAATTAGATTGGCTAATTCGCGATCCCATGCTTTACGTGACACGTATGACAATTAATCTGACAGAACATGACAGGATTTTGGACAAGAGTAAACTTAATTAGTGCCGAATTGGGGGTTAATGTTAAAATGGACGATCCTATCACAAGTGGACTCGATTCATGAACATTGCTTGCTTCAGTGCTCAGTTTCATAGATAGTTGATGATAATTCGAGCTGTACTTAAAAACGTATAATTCGTAAACTATGGCAACACCGCTATATGTCAATACCACAACTGTCAACAGTCTAAAATTGTGCATAGAGGAGTAACAGTGATTCTATATTAAAGAACGGATTTTATTTCATTGAGTTTTGATCATTGAAAATCGAATTCAAGTTTAATAAATCTGATGAGCACTTCTACTAAATTGGTCAACAGACAATGATATTCATCAAAACTCTCATTTTTTCAGAAACTCCAAATACAACCCGAAAGTGGAACTAAAGATTATATTTACTTCTATGCAAATCTTATGAATCTCTCGAAAATAATTAATTTTGCAAACTTCGGCAATGTCGCAATCTGTCAAACTTGTATGCAGTTGAAAACTGAATTATTTTGAGAGTAGATTCATCAGTAAGGTTATGTTAACTCCCATGAACTACTGGCAAAATGAATAATTTCCTTCAAATCAATTGATTTCCCCTTAAAAAAGTCACAGGTCTAGTCACTTTTGGAAACAAAAAAAATGGTGTCAGAATCAAATTACGTGACAACTCTGATAGGATGCGCGGAATTCATATCATATTCTTTATTTATCTAATATTTTGAATTTCACTTTTGTTTATTGATGTTGAATTATTAAAATCAATACGATCCACGATACAAATTCATGGACGCCGTTTGTTTGGTGCCAAACAAAGGAAAGTTAGTTCACAATTTCGACGTATGACGTTCATAAAGAGTTACGAGTCCTCTTTTTCATTTCGTCTACGAATTTCATGAACTCCGGCAACGTCGCAATCCGTCAAACTTTGTCAACTCCACAATTACAACTTTTAGTCATCTAAAAATGTGCACAGAAGAGTAATAAAGATCCTATATTATTGAGGAGCGCCATTAACAAACAGATTTGTAAATTTTTTGTTTTCATTTCAAAACAAGTCTTAAACTTGAAAACAAAATTGGTTTCAAAAGATATTCATGAGGACACTGATTTTCCTTAGATTCTCTAATGAAAGGGGTTTCAATAAAAAAGAGTTATTTCCTGAATAAATTGTGGTGACATCTTTCAAATTCCTCTAAAATCAATTTTGGAACTATGGCAACGCTGTTCTCCGTCTAATTATGTCATAAAATGTCGACTGTAAGTCGTCTAACAAAGTGGACGGAAGAATAGCAGTGATCCTTTATTAAAGTACACCAAACTAATTTGTTTCTTAAATTTTTGTTTTCATTAACTTTAATATAGAAAATTTGATACAAACGTCTAGTGATTTTTAGTATTTAAAAAAATTGGGTTCCAGAAGACATTAATGTGGACACTGAACTATTTCTTAAATTCTCTATGAAATGGGTTTCAATAAAATTGAATGATCGTGGGGATACGTCCATTTATAATTTATAACATCATGTTTACTGATAAATCTTATACATTCCTCTGAAATAAGTAATTTTGTAATCTCGGCAACGCTGTTATCTGTCTAAGTTGTATGACAAATTCCATGATATGCCAACTGTGAGTTGTCTAAAAAAGTGGACTGAAGAGAAGTAGTGATCTTACATCAGAACACATCGTTACCAAACTAATTTGTCCGTACATTCCTTGTTCTCATTCTTGAAAAATTGATTTTTGGAAAAATTCACGAGGACACCATCCATCAAAACTCTTATCTTTTTAAGCACTCAATTACTCTCATGAAGGGAGTCTCAATGAAATAAAATTATTTCATTACTTATGCGATCATGTTTACTATTATGGGGAGTCATAAATCTTACCAATTTCTCTAAAATCATCAATTTCGGAACTATGGCAACGCTGTTATCTGTCCAACTTTTATGTCAAACTCCATCAACAAAGTGATCGGAAGAGTAATGGTGGGTCCCCATGTGCGTATTTCAAGGACGGCGTTTTAGCGTTTTGCGATAGGATTGGTTCGTGTCATTCCCGCCGTCATGATTCAAAATTTTACAACCAATCAGAGCGGGTATGTCAATACGCCTGAAATGTCAAAACGCGGCCACTAAGCTCATGGGGACATAGAAGATTAAATTCAAGTGCAATGATTCCGAGGCATATACACAAATTGAGTTTTTCCAACAACTTCATGAGGACACCGATATATATTAAATTCTTGTCTTTTTCAATCAGAGTGACCAATAATTCTTATCAGTTCCTCTAAAATACTTAACTTTGAAACTATGGCAACGTTGTTATCTGTCTAAGTCGTATGTCAAACTCCATGATATGAAATGTAACTTATCTAACAAATTGGACGTAACAGTAACAGTGATCTCATACGTTAAACTACACCGTTGCCACGCTTGATTCATGAGTCATTGACATTCAACATTCAACGTTGCCACGTACACATTAGACCAGACCCCAAATTAACAGTGAACTAATCTAACTACTGCGACAACATCAAAACCCTTTCTCGCCTATACAGGGTGATCCCTGGAGGGTTATCATTAGCACACGCTCCTTGAGGGAGAATAATCAAAATTAAGCTCGAGTGCATGCGTCTCAGCAGCTAATCTACCCGCCTCTCATGCATTGAACATGCTGCTGATTAAAGATTAAATAATAAATTCAACCACCATGCTAGAAAAAACGAATTTATGACTTTTGAGAAGGTTTGAGTGCATGTGGGAACGGTTACTCTGGATTAAATGGAAGCGTGGCACTTTTACCGGATGCATTTTGCTAAAATAACTCAACCGTATCCAGTGCCATCTCTCGCTTCAATCAATCAGCGATGGACGGCTATAAATCAACGAGCCACAAACCCGGCAATGATCAATTCGTCTATTTATCAAAATTCCGCAATCATTGCGACGCGGCGACTTATGAAAATTGAGATCGTCAACTCTGAGTGGAAACTTTGACAAGACAAACAACTCGATGTTGTGGGAGCAACTCTTTTAATTGGTTTTATGATTGGAAGTTTTCCTTGTTTCACTTAAATGGGAAACAATGGTGTGGCGGTGACAATGGCGCGTGTATGGCAGCAGTGGAAACAAAGATAAAAGCTTTTGAATTATGGGAATAGCGTGATGAATATTTCATTTTATGCGGAACGATGATTTTTTATGAAAAATATAAGTAGCGATAGTGTTGGCAATACGCTCAATGACAAAAGCCATTTTCATTATTATACTTTGCTAACCTCAGATATAATATTCCTCATAAGAGCGCGTGGCAACATTGTCATTTCATTTGACACAATTGGCGGTTGTCAAACAGTGTGTTTAAATGTAGCACATCAATCAATGCGCTGTTGCTGGTGAGCTGACAAGATAAGTTGAGCAATAAATTGGGAATTATGTTGCGGAAATGAGCAGACGAGTTAATAACCAATGATATTTAAACTGAATTAGGTAGTGTGAGAGTTAAATTATTTATACACAATAATTATATGTTCCCTGTCATGATCAATGTCGTGAACTACGGCTAAGTCGGTCTATCCCAAGATCAGTATACACTGGGTTGCCACAGTTCGCCTGAGGAGAGAGACGGAGAGGGGGAAAATATGACGTCATCGTTGTCTAGCGTCTGCAGTAGACTGAATCTCATCATTCGATTGCATCGTATCATGTCGTATGTCATTCGCAAGGTTGCCAGAAGTACTGTTTCAACAGGAGATCTACTGATTTCGGTCATGGGTTTCTGTTCTACTGTTTTTGATAGGGATCATCTGGCAACACCTGAGACGTCATGACCGTGAAAGTGAGGCAACCTGTTATATACTGATCTTGGGTCTATCCAAGTTATGTTGTGAATGTGAACAGTTTTCTTCGCCAAACTTCACATCAAAACTGTAGTCTAGAAATACACACAGATGAGTTATAACGATCCTACTTGAAAATACAGATTTTCCGAGCTGATTTTATTGAAGTATAGGTACATCGTGTACAAGCTTGGAAACTATAGTTTTTCACTTTTTACGAGGAGAAAAAGCCGCTAACTAGCCCAAACTACTCAGACTTCTTGAAAAGACTGCAGAAAATACCTACGAATTAATATTGGTTACGTTCGTCACGAGAGCGCTCGGCAACAATGTATCATTTGACAGAATCTCGAGAATTTCTCTAAACTGATTAATTTCAAAGACTCCAGAAACGCCGCTCTGTCTATTGTCTAAGTGGTTTGAACTTCTCAATATGACAAATTGTCGTCTAGAAATGCGCACGGATGAGTTGTAGCGATCGTATCTGAAAATACAATTGTGTCAAACTGATTTTATTAAAGTATATCTCTTACAAGTTTGAAACTTTACTTTTTCACTTTTAATATATAGAAAGTCAAGAGGTTCGAGTCAGGTGTTTAATGTGACGGACTTTTATCTCATCACTCGATCATTTGTGCTGAAGGACAAAAAAAGCTTGTTGCCAAACTACCAAATCTTCTTGAAAAAACGAAAAAACTAAGAAAACTACAAATTAATATTGGATCAAAAGAGCGCGTGGCAACATTGCATCACATCGGTCAACGCACTGTTGCCGGACTGTATAGTTTCCACGATTGGTTTAATTTCAATGAAAGCAATTAATGATAAAATGCGCTTGAAATGAGCCGCTTCAATTTATAGCAGTAAAACTCAATCAATCTGGGGATAGATTTATTTCTAAAATCACATTCCTGAGCTCACAATAAATCTTTTCAATTTATCTATAGTGATTAATTTCGACGACTACGGCAACGCCGCTCTGCTCAAGTTTTGGATCTTTGTCAAAATATGGCAGACTGTCGTCTAGAAATGCGCATGGATGAGTTATAATGATCCTACTTAAAAATACTTTGCCATGTTGATTTTATTTTTACTTCCAAACTCTAAAAATAAAAAGTCTGTTCTTGACAAAGTCCGTTGTCAAACAATGTGTTATTTGTAGCGCATCAATCAACGCTATGTTGTCGGACTGTGCAGTGTTCGCGTATGTCTTGATACGCTCATGAAAGCAATAGATAATAATTTTGAATTATAATAGTGAAATGAGCAGCACCAATTTATGGCAGTAAAACTAAATTACTCTGAGGGCAAATTAATTCATAACATCATGTTCAATTTTATGAGCAACAAAAATTTTAGAGGTCCTTTAAACTGATTATTTTCGTGAACTACGACAACGCTGTTTGTCCAAGTTGTTAATTTTTTGTCAATGTCAAACTCCATAACATGACATCTGTTGAAGCGATCCTGCTTATAATTTTTTTAATTTCAATTTAGAAAATGTATGAATCAGGTGTGACTGACCTCTATCTGTGCTGGATGACCTTAGAAAACGGAACAAAAATTGAGAAAACTGGAGAAAATCATAAAAATCAATATTTGTTGTCGCTAGACTGTTCTATGTTTTTCACAAGAGCGCGCGGCAACATTGTATCATTTGACAGAATTGGCAGTTGTCAAACCATGTCTTTAAATGTAGCGCATCAATAGAAGCATTGTTGCCGGACTGTATTCGAGTGTAGAAATGAGCTGCATTACCTAATTTACGGCTATTGCATGAATTAATCCTCATATCATACACGTGCCAACATATCAACACCTATCCAGGCCCAATTACGAAATTGTTTCCACCAAAAACAAAACGTGTTATCGCAGCCTCCACTAATCCGTCGGCCTCAATTGTGAAAATAGTGATTTGTCGCCGCATGAATATCCATAACTTGGACGGCACAAGCTATGAATATGAATTGTCACCCCTCCATCACAAGATGGATGAGCCCTTTTGAGGCGGATCTCTTATTAGGCTCTTTTATGTTGTGGCACTCCCAAGAGGCCCCATTCAACAGGTTCTTTGTGATCCCTATATAATAATAGCTTTTTGGATGTACGATGTACTGGATAAATTGGTTGGATTTGCTGCAGCTTCAATAGTGCAAAAGCACAAATATTTGTTCGTTAGGGCTATTTACTGGAAAAGTTATGGAAATTCGCATTTTCCAGAAACATGCGGCTCGCACACTATTTGACTGGATGGATTTCGATCCTGATGTTGGTGCTGAATCCCTCCGAGGCCGATGAGGATCATCACAAAAGAGTTCCTATGGGATTTACAGGAGTTCGTGGTAAAAAGTCGATTCCGGACGAGCTGTACAATGCGATTGATGTTGTGGATGACAGTAATACGATACAGCAGGTAACCTTTAATCTTTTTAATTCGATTCAGGGGGGAAAGCCCCACAATAGACTTATGTTCGAAATTATTGAATTAATGTACGAAGGGATCTGGAAAGCTATATTTGTCAATAAGATCATGTTCACAGTCACAAATCTCATGAAAAATCCCTTTAAACGGATTAGTTTTGCAACCACGACAACGCCGCTCTCTGTCACTTGTCAGTAGTGGTCTTAGACAAACTCACCGGCGTCTAAAAATGCTTACGGAAGAGTTACGTCGATTCTACTTGGAAGAACATCGTTTGCAAGTTGAGTTTATTGAAAAAAAATTGACTACGCTTATGTCAAGATGAATTCATGAAACATAAATTGTTGACTTGTAGTTGATATTGTTTTTTTTTGGTGGGGGACTATGACCCTAACTGGGCGTGGCTTTATTTTCAGACGGAAGACACACCCACATCTTTAACCACACCCGCTTCCATTGCCTACCTGATTGAAAAGCGCGCCCCCTCGGGATTCTTTGGAATGCGGGGCAAAAAACCCGACCTCTGGTACCCGGAGGAGCTGTACAAAAGAGCCCCGATGGGTTTTGTAGGGATGCGCGGCAAAAAGTACATCGATGCCGACGAATACGGTAAAATCGAATTTTCCCATTAATTTTCCCGATTAAAAGTGTTTTCATTGGCTTGTTATCGATTTAAAGTGCACTCCGAGCTCTAATTGCAGCCGATGCGTTTTTCCAGAAGCAGCTAAAAGGGCGCAAATGGGCTTCTTCGGAATGAGAGGGAAAAAGTGGGTGGAAGGTGATGTACAGGGGAAGAGGGGGCCTATGGGTTCTGTCGGGATGAGAGGAAAAAAGGATTATGAAAGCTCCCTGGGATATTTTGAGGACAAACGTGCCCCTAACGGCTTTTTTGGCATGCGTGGCAAAAAACCCTCGGGATTTTTCGGGATGAGGGGCAAGAAGTACCCGTACGAGTTCAGAGGGAAGTTTGTAGGAGTGAGGTGACTTTGTCCCATGAAATTACATTTTTAAAGCGGTTGTTTTCAGAGGAAAAAAATCATCTAGCGACATCTATGATAGTAATCTGAGCGACATGGACGTAAATCAGCTGATGTTGCTGTTGACAGGACAACATGGCGTTGACAGCAACAACGTGTAAATACGTCTGGTTTTGGTAAGTCAATAAGTCAATGTCCTCTTGTACCCACTATATAGTTGTATTTCAGATTGACTTTCTTCAACTTTGATTTTGGGTCAACAACCGTGTATAAATGTTTCTAAAATGGCTGGAAATGCCAAGCGCTTTGGGCTTGGCGTGTTGGAAACATTTCTACCTGTTTTTTCCGGGACAAAATATGTGATACTGTAGAAAAAATAGCAATTTTTGTGACATATCTATCTCGTTTCCCGCTTTTGGTCAATTTGAAGGTGCGCAGAAAACGCAATTTCTGCGCATTTTCGCTCTGTTAAGGTCAATTTCAAAAGTACTGTAGATATAATTATTCAACATCTATAAGCATAGACTAGTTACAATCAATATAAATGTTAAAAATAAACTAATTAGTGTTTCGAAGGGCAGTTTTCGTTTTTAAATTGACGAGAAAATTTCCTGAACTTATTAAAGCGGTGCAGCTGTCACGCGACAGCTGCTGCATTGTGTGACAAGAGCGGCAAAGTGCGGCTGATGAGCGGCACGCGTCTTTTTGGGGGAGAATCCCACGCCGCTTTGCTGAGCTGGTGGACCGCGTACGCACCTTGACGTACAGTGAGGATGGAAAATAATGTCACAAAGTTTACACAGTGTAGGTATCTCGGCTCGACTGAGATTATTGAAAGGTCATCAGCCAAAACTTTTTTTCAAAATACCCAAAAATATACTGGAAAAACAAAAAATATAAAGCAAACTTCACTAAGTACCTCAAAAAAGGGTGTGGCCTAACTGCTACACGTGACGTCATCAGCTTCATGATTGAGTCTACCGCTCTGTTCATTTATGCATATGACGTGTAAACCGGTTTACAATAGGTATGTTTGTTATTTTCGGATAGTGTAGTGCAGATTGCTGGTGTAACTTATGGTTACAAGTTCCAACCTGAAAAACAGACAAACATTCTACAATCACGCACTGACTTTTTGCTCAAAATTAGTCAGGTTAGGAGAAGCTTTGTTTACAAAATCACGAAATAGGCACCACAACATAACCTACACTACACAACACTCGTTATACCTGCTCTAGACCTGGTGTAACTAGTGCAAAAATGTGCATCCTACACTGATATAACAAACACGCCACAGTCCTTTTCACCAGGGTTTGTATGTATGTTTGTATTGATTTTTTCTCCTTTACCTGTATAAACTTCCTGAAAATTTCACAATGAATAAACAAAGGATAGTCTATAGCTATGAAGTTTTAAATGGCAACGATTACCCATTTCCATGATTTCTTCAAAAATTGGTCATTTTCGACAAATTCTCAAAAAAGTTTTATCGCCAGAATATCCTCTGAATTTTGCACGTCTAAGTCTTTCGAATTTTTAAGAAAAAATACGCGGAACATGAGAGCATGGCACTTGACAGTTTTTTGGAACAAATTGGAACAAACTAGCAAATGGATTGATTTTTTGATCTGCTTGATTGCACCATTGCTTCTTTGATCAGTTTTATCAAATTTTAGGTTGTCAATCAACTTTTGGCCACCAGAGTGTATATATTTTTAAATCTCGTTCACCCAATACAAATGTATTTTTTTATGCTCACGAGCTCGCAATCGCTTCATGTGAAGATTCTTCAAAAGCTTCATGTCTTGCGAACCCATTCTGCATGATTTTCTCAATGCGCAAACAGCGAACAGAAATAGCGTAGTGTCACAAGCAGTGAATGATATCACTGATATCAGTCGTCCAGTCTCTCGATCGCTCGCATCTGGATGTCGTATATATACGAGTGACCACGGTTTTAATGGATGATGAGCCTGGATGCAAAATATAAATAGAAAACAATTCTGAGAGCATTTTGAAACATACTTGTTCGGGATAAATACAAAATTTGAACGCTATCAAAATTATATGTATAAGCAACGACATAAGTTTTTCTCCAAGAAATGACACATCACGACGGACCTTACACTGTAATACACCGTAATAAACGCCGCGGCAAAAATTATTTTTAATCTTTGGCCGCAGTGTAGAAAAGTGTAAATGCGTGTGCACTGCTAGTGGAGGAGAACACCCAAACCTATTATTTTATTTGATACTGTACCGTGAAGTATCATTTACCGGACTCAAAACCAGTCCGGTAAATGTCACTTTACATCATCAGATACTGTGAAAAAAATACCTTCACTACTCCAAAAATGACATTTTGCATCATCAAAGACTGTGAAATTGCATTGGTAGCATGGTTTGGCTGGCGCCATCTCATGGTAAGAATGTGAGGCGGACTGCCACTCTAAGTGTATGGTTTGACAACAAAGAACTTTAAACCGATTAAAAAAAAAAATCACAGTATGAAACAAAACAATGTACGATAAACAGCCGTTAAATGTCATTAAACTACTCGTCTAGAAATTCCAGACTCGGCTCCTTCGTCACCTCGTCCATAAACATTTCGACGCTATTGACAGTGACGGAAAAAAATAGATCAGATGTTTGTAGCAGTGTTCAAGTTTTTATTGTTTTGTTGTCAAACTAATCCAAACTAACCCAAACTGACCCAGACTAACGCAAAATAACCCAAACCAATCCACTATACTAACTTACCTACCCACCGCTGACTTACTTACCCACTATTTCTTACCTACTGTGCCTACTCATTACTTACTTATCCACTACACATTCACTGACTTACCCATCACTTATACTTACTCACTAACTATAAACGAGTATGGCATTATTACACCATAATCTTAATATTTTCTCCATTTCCAAAAAATTGTGCAAATGTCAATCACCCCTCATATATTTGTTAAAAGAGGAACATTATTCTATGGACGAACCATACAATCTCCCTTAGCAGCTGGTGCAGTGCATACGCACCTTGTCGGCGGAAATTGAGTACCGCTACACATAATAGTAAAGTCCCATAGAATTATATTGAAAATACTTTATAAGTCATATCAACAACTAACCATCATATTATTTTATTGTATCAGAAAACCAGGTTCATTGTTTTTGTTTGTGGGAATTTATTTTAGGTAAGTATTTCTTTGGTTCTATTGGTGGAGCACAACTATTTGTTACCACTGTACATTCTCCCCCAACATCTGTAAATCGAATAGGCACATGTCGGGCCGGTGCGGAGCCCAAACCGTTTCGAAATTTCGGGGTGGGTGCATCAACTGTGATTGTTTCGGGAAAATTGTGACAATGAAAGCCCACAAGACACCCAATAAGCGAAAAAGGATTATGAAAAACTCTAGCAGGGTGAGTATAATTAAACACCACTTGTAAATTTTCGAATTGTTCATAAAACAGCCCAAATCCACTCGGGTATATGGAGCTGATTTGATGTAACGTTCATCCGCCATCGTGGCGCTGCCATTTTGTAAAGTCGTCTCCTGCAACGCCATTTTGTCAACAAATTTGATGTAAAACCTTGAAATTTCCTCAGCCATAACCACAACTTTCTTTGGCCCATGACAGGTGATATTTTGACGTGGAGGTAGCTCTGTAACATTGGCAAAAACTACACTTCTGCCATAAAACCAAAAACATTGAACTAATAACCACGATACACCTAAACACGGTATGTCAGACTCGCGAACGAAATTCCGTTTTTTTTTTCGCGCATGCAGTGACGCAGTTTCTATGGTTATCATAATAATATGCGTAACGTAGCTTTTTATGGCTGTTATAAGTTATAGTCCCATAAGAAGTGTTATTTTTGTTAAGGAACGTAGCTTTTTATGGTTATTTTTATGGTTTTTGCCACAGGAAAACCATAAGTATGTCACGTGCGCGTATTTGACATATGACAGATAAGAGCTGCAAGTTGATTGGCCATATTCGTAATTTAGCCATCCGTTGTTTGACTGACAAAACTCATCATTGCAGGCGATTATTAATTCATTATTTCTATCTAGGCTACAAAAGAAGATTCGGATCATCTGACAGAAATGCTCCAACTATGTTTGCAACGGATTTGTCAACTGCAAGCGGAAATTGAAGATGAGCGTGATCCGGAAGTGGAAGGATATGCTGCGTGTGCCGTCGAGACGATGCGCTTTTTGAACGCACAAGGCTTGGGTCCCGAACATCCCATTGTTCAAGCCTTGACTGAAAGGCTTTTTAGAGATAAGAATTGAAATGTGTATAGTTTTAGACGTAAGGCTGCCGATTCTAGTCATTTTTGATTTGTCCCTATTGGGGTTTTATCTAGTCATTTTTTCGTAATTTATTTAGGGTAGGTACAATTAAATAAACTAGTGTACAGAAGGGTTGTTTTAATTATTTGATAATTGATGATGGACATTTAACTTAGTCTACAAGAAATTGAAAATTACAATTCCTGCATAAATTTCACTTTTATTTTCAAAATCACTGTTCTCCTGCATTATATTCGGAAAGAAAACTGATTTTGCAGATTATGAGACAACATTTTTGTTCGTTTTCAGACATTTGTCATATATCTTCGAGAAAAAGCTTGGATGTTGGATAATTATTTGCCGGAACTCTAAAACTTCGTCCAATACATCTTATATACTTCAACCACTCCCAGTTTCAATAGACTGGTTCTTGATATAAATGATAGATGCCACCGCGCCAAAGGAGCTGTAGGAGTCACTATGAGAGAACGTTTGTCTTTTGCATTGATTAAAGTCATAACCCACTCTACACCCTTAAATGTTTATTCACATAACTTAAATTTACAATCATGTATTGCCGTACAACCTCATGCTCTGAATCCCATTTTACATGACATTGACAACCATCCAAAGCGCTAACTTCACTTCTCATTCCTCTTTCTTTATGGCGCCAAGTCACGACTGTGTTCCATCATCAATCGTGGATGCTGCGTTCTTGATTGTGGTTGAGCCCCACACTACCCCCCTCCAAGCGACTCTGGAGGAGTGGGAATATTGAAGTGTACTGACTTCTTGGGTCTGTTGCGGGAGTAGGTTCTCAGAGGTTTGATTGGGGTGAACAACTGTTCGTTGTCTGGTGTCGGAGAATCGGGACGAGCCTGAGCTGATCTTCTGATCTCTTGGGGAGTAGTTTTCGATCCCATGGTCTCAGGAGAAGAAACCGGCGCCCGATTCCGCGATGGGCCAAGAGTTGACTGGGAGCCATGACTGTCAAGCTGCTGCGTTGCTTCAAAGTAAGCAGGTTTGAGTCTCTCAGCGCTGATATTCACACTTTTCCCGTTAATTTCTATGGTGAAGACGGAATTGTCCAATTGCTTGATCACCTTGAATGGTCCATCATAGGGATGTTCCAGGGGTTTCTTGACCCGGTCTACTCGTACCCAGACGTGAGAACTGTTATAAAGATCCTTGTGGACAAAAGTTCGTTGACGATGATGATGTGCTGAAGGTGTGGCTCGAACATTCCTCATCTGCTCGCGAAACTTCTCGACGAAGATTTGTGGGTCAGGAGGCATGTCCTCATGTAGGAAAAATTCTCCTGGCACTCGGAGGGTGGTCCCATAAACAAGCTCGGCTGTGGAGGCTCCCAAATCTTCCTTGATGCAAGTACGAAGTCCTAGCAAAATCGTGGGTAAGGTGCTTACCCAATCCTGGTTGTCATGGCACATAATTGCTGCCTTTAAAGAGCGGTGCCAGCGCTCTATCATCCCATTAGAGGCAGGATGGTAAGCGGATGTTCTGGTCTTCTGAGCTCCCACCAGGTGTGCAAGGGACTTGAAGAGGAGTGCCTCGAACTGACTGCCCTGATCTGAGGTAACGATTGCTGGTGCTCCAAAGCGGGAAATCCAGGCGGAGTAAAAAACAGAGGCGACTGTGTCTGCGGTTATATCTCTCAACGGGATCGCTTCGGGCCACCTGGTGAATCGATCAATCATAGTTAGTAAGTAGCTGTAACCTTGCGATTTAGTTAGGGGACCCACAATGTCGATATGGACATGATGAAAACGTTGGTCTGGAACAGAAATATGCTGATGCGGGAGGTGGACATGACGCCCGATCTTGCTACGTTGGCATGCCAGGCATGTTTTTGCCCATTCCATAATTTGCTTCGCCATATAAGGCCAAACGAACTGCTTTTGGATCATTTTCTTGGTTGTTGACCCGCTGGGGTGGGACAAGTCATGAACAGCCTTGAAAACTGCGAAACGTAGCGATGTAGGTACATAAGGTCGAATCGTATCCGTCGAGACGTCGCAAACGATGACTGATTCACCTCCATTCAAGCGTAGTGGTTGCAATTTCAGCGAGGTTTCACCGCAAAGGAGTTCTTGCAGCTCGGTATCCTTTTTTTGTTCTTGAGCCAATTCGTCCGTACTGACAATGACCGGCATCTCGATTGCCCCGATACGTGAGAGTGCGTCTGCTGCGAAGTTCTGATCACCTGAAATATGTAATATATTAGTTGTAAACTGACTAATATATTGTAGCTGTCGTGACTGTCTCGGAGAGGCTTTTTCGGGTTTCTGCTTGAACGCAAAAATCAGAGGCTTGTGATCAGTGCGCAGGATCAGTGGACGACCTTCAACCATCTGCTCGAAGTAATGAAGGGCGCTGAAAAGTGCTTGCAACTCTCGATCATACGTGCTGTAGCGCTGTTGAGTGGGGGTGAACTTCCTGGAGAAGAATCCCAAAGGTTCCCAAATTCCGTCGTTGAGTTGTTCCAGGACTGCTCCCATTGCAGTGTCCGAAGCGTCACTGGTTATTGCCAGAGTAGCGTTCAAAATAGGATGATGGAGGAGCGTTGCTTCAGCGAGTTGTCGTCTGCAGCTTTCGAAGGCATTGTTGGATTCTAAAGTCCACGAGATCGGAGTTTTATCGTTCTTCTTTGCGTTCCTCACTAGCTTGTGCAGCGGGGCTTGAATTTGCGCAGCTCCCTTGAGAAATTTCCTGTAGAAGTTCACCACTCCGAGAAATTTTCTGAGGCCAGATAGATCTTCAGGTTTCGGGTAACTCGTTATGGCTTCGACTCGATCCGGTAGTGGTTTGATGCCTTCAGCTGACACTAAATAGCCTAAATATTGGGATTGAGCCAAGCCAAATGTGCATTTGGTGAGGTTGATTGAGAGCCCAAATTTGCGTAGCCTCTCCAAGACTTGTCTGAGATGGTCTCGATGCTCCTGTGGGTTCTTTGATGCTATAAGTATGTCGTCCAAATAAGCATAACAAAAATCTAGGCCTCGAAGAGCGGAATCAATGTAACGCTGAAACGTCTGGGCAGCATTGCGGAGGCCAAAAGTCATCACTTCGAACTCAAAAAGCCCGAACGGTGTGATCACCGCTGTTTTGGGCACATCCTCCGGAGCTACTGGAATCTGGTGGTAAGCGCGAGTTAGGTCCAAGGTGGAGAAGATGTTGCAGCCCCTGAGGAAGTGTGCGAAGTCTTGGATATGTGCAATTGGATATTTGTCGGGGACTGTTGCGGCGTTAAGCTTCCGATAATCCCCACAAGGGCGCCATTCACCGTTGGCCTTGGGGACGAGGTGGAGTGGACTCGCCCAAGGACTGCTCGACGGGCGACAAATCCCGTTCGAGAGCATGAATTCGAATGCCGCCTTTGCTTCTGCGAGTCTCTCTGGTGTCAATCTCCTTGCTCTCTGGGCTACCGGGGGGCCTTCAGTGATGATGTGGTGGAAAACGCCCTGCTTGGATACACCTGCGTTCCTAGACGGCTTAATCACATCTGCGAAGTCCTGCAGAATCTGCTGGTAGTCCGGGTTGCCACCAAGTGACGAGATTGAGGGGATCATTTCCTTTGTGATAACTGCGTTGGTTGAGAGTTTCGTGAGTGAGTCCACGAGTCTTTTGCCTTGAAGGTCCACAAGGATACCAAAATGATTAAGGAGGTCTGCTCCTATGATCGGTTGAACAACATCTGCTATTATGAAGATCCAGTCTATAGGACGTTTTAGTCCAAGGTCCAAACGAAGAAGTTTTTCCCCATAGGTGTGGATTGGTGTGTCATTGGCTGCGAAAAGTTGAAATTTAGTAGGGATTGATTGCCGATTTGCGTTAGATTTGGGCACGACCGAAATATCAGCTCCTGTGTCTACCAAAAACTTCAATCGGGTATTCCGGTCGGCGATTATGAGGCGGCTCTTGCATGGTGCTATTCCTCCAACCGCCTCAACTTGGGGAGCACCGTCTAGTTTTCCGATTCCTGCTTCCACGCACAGGGCGAGGAACATTTACGTGCCTTTGAACCGAAACGAGTATGATAGAAACAGAGTTTTCCCTCGGTTTGTCGTACGTTGTCCATTCCCCTATTTCGCGACTGAGAGCGATGACGGGTGCGATCACGGCGAGAGTGACTCGATGAAGATTCAAGACGATCGATCCTGGCGATGAGCTGGGCGATCTCCGAGGTTTGAGTAGCTATGGGTTGCTGAGGCGGTTGTGAAGTTGCTGTGGCCGAAGAGGTCGCTGCGATGAAGTGTCCTTTTTGTCCAATGTCCATAAGCCGGTCTGCGAGTCGAGCGATAGCGTCGAGGTCCTTATTCTCATCAGCAGCTACGACGTATTGGACGTGTTCTGGGAGTTGTTCCAAAAAGATTGCTTTCAGGATAGGATCGGCGACCTTGGTTGTGCCAGCGGAATTTCTGAGTTCGAGGAGGAAGTGTGAAGGCTTCTTTCCACTCAAATTGCGACCTTGGAGTACTCTTCGAATTCGACCTTCCTCAGACTCAGTAAAAGCGTCCAGAATGACTTTCTTGATTGCGTCATATCTATTTTCTTCTGGTGGGTTTTGAGCAATGGCGACGATGTGCGGATAAATTTCTCTAGGCGAATGTTGGACTATGTAATCAAACTTAGTCTGATCCTGGGTGATTCCGTGATTACGAAAAGCACTCTCGATTTGTGCGATCCAAAACTCGGGATGTTCCTTGATGAACTCCGGGAATTTAGTGATGCGAGAGGCCTGAACACGGTTAATATTATCTTCAGCGTCAACCATTGTTGAACAAAAAAACCAATAAGGATACTTAGATCAAGCAATTTTAAATCGTTTGAGAAAATGCACTTGAAATAAAATTTCTGACCTGATAAGGCGAGTTTGAGTTCCTCTCTCACTTGAAATTGGGGTCTGGAGCTGCCTCGGTGACGGATACTGGCGTTTTTTGTTGATGTTCTCTTGATTTAGTTGATTCCCACGTAACGTATCACTCAGCGCTCAGAACACACGCGGCAAATCGTTTTTCGCGGAAAAGCTTCTAAAGGTCACTGACCCGAAAGCCGTTATTATTCCTCCGTCGGGGTCACCAATGTAGGAGTCACTATGAGAGAACGTTTGTCTTTTGCATTGATTAAAGTCATAACCCACTCTACACCCTTAAATGTTTATTCACATAACTTAAATTTACAATCTTAATGTATTGCCGTACAACCTCTTCTTCTTCTTCTGTCTATCTGAGTTTGGTACTCAGATAGACTGCTTGGTCTGGGCTACCAGGGCCATACAACCAATTTCTGTGGTCCTGACGTTCGTCAGGAGTGTGTCTTCCAGTATATGGTTCTGTGGAGCTTCTTTTCTTCTTTTTCTACACTCTAGGTAACAAGTTTATTTTTATTTTTAAATTTTTGGCTTATTAAAGTTATTGTGCTTTTCTACATTGAGAATGACTAAGCGCATGCGAGGCGGGTTTTGGAGATGATAGGTTGTGCAGGTTCTGGTTGCGAGGCAATTATTGTACACTTCACAATTGTATATTGCAGGCTTGTAGAAAGTTGCTAAGAAGACGGGCGGATTCATGCATTGAGTGTTGGCTAAAAGCAATATCATGCAAAGAAATCGGAAATGTTTCAAGCTGCCCATAGAGTGCAGAAACGAAATTTTGAATTTGCTTTTGAAAGGATTGGCACGACAATAATATGTGCTGCAGGGTACCCTCCTCCCCACACATGCACAAGTTGTCTTGCTTTACCTGAATCCTGTGTAAGTGAACAGGCGACGAGCAGTGGCTTGATCTTAGTCGGCATAGGGTGACTATTTGTTTCCTTTTCAGGTTGAGGTTGTTTTTGAACCATGGTTCTTTCAAGGGTTCCCCCATCGCTTCCACATACTCCATGCCTTTAGTACGCCCTTTGTCCCGAAAAATCTCTATCCAGCTGTCCCATATTTTCCGGAATATTGTTGGAAGAAGCTCGCGATATTCTTTTTTGGGTTCCTCTGATATAGTGGGCAACGCCCGTGCCTCATTCGCCAGCAAGTCCACTCTTTCGTTTCCATATATTCCCGTGTGGCTAGGGATCCACGCGAGGTGGATTCCAGGGTTTTGATTTAGTTTCTCCCTCACTCTCAGTGTCATCCCCTCGCTATCTCCCAAAATTCCTCTTCTCCTGATTCTTTGTAGGGCGCTTTGTGAATCTGAGAAGATCACTGCCGAGGTAGTGCCTCTTTCTTCTATCAAGGATAATGCCTTGTAAATGGCCCAAACTTCCGCTGAACATATTGTGAAGCCCTGATCTATCCTCTCCCTCACTTGTCCCAGCACGCTGGCGTAAACTCCTACCCCCGTTGATCCGTCTGCTCCCACCGATCCATCAGTAAATACGAAGACTGTTTCCTCTCCCCATCTGGATCTTGCCTGATTTATGAATCTAGCGTTGTTATTTTCGTCTTTCTTCAGGTTCATCGTGTGGAATTCTACCCTCTGTGTCTGGGAGTGGATATCATATAGGAAGCATGGGATGTTGTCATAGCAGTTGATTTCAGGTACCAGCCCCGAAATCAGATCGAAGGCCTCTACTAGAGGAGGACACGTCCTCCACGCATTCATGGCGCTGTTATATGTCTGGTATAAGCTGATTATTGAAGTGCCAACGGGATTGCGATAGGACAGGTTCTTGCATATAAATCTTGCGGATAGCCATACTTTCCTGAGCTGTAGAGGCATCTCTGCAGCTTCGCTCAATAGTATATGGGTTGGCGTAGATCTCATCATTCCCAATGCTATACGTAGCGCCTGAAATTGTATTCGATCTAGTTTGGCAAGGTTACTCTTCGAACATCGGTGTATTAAAATGCTGCCATAGTCCAGGTGTGATCTTATGAGGGCCTTGTAGAGCATTAAGAGGGATCTTGGGTCTGCTCCCCACCAGGTTCGGCAGAGACATCTCATAATGTTGATACCCTTCATGGCCTTGTCGCATACGTAGTTCACGTGTCGTCCCCAAGTTAGGCGATTGTCCAGGAATATTCCCAGATACTTTCCGCTATCCTTCCAATCGATACTGACCCCGTTGATATATATGTCCGTGATTGGCCTGCATTTCCTCCTACTGAAGAATATGGCTGAGGACTTGTTGGCTGAGAACGACAGGTTGTGGTCTTTCATCCAGTTGTCCAGGTTGGAAATTGAATAATTCATTTTCCGAATCATGTCACCACTATCTTGTCCTGTTATGAGTAAGGCCATATCGTCGGCGTACTTGATCAGTCTGACGCCTTCCTCGAGAACTTCCTTGGTAGAGTTCGTATAGATATTGAAAAGAACGGGGGACAAGGGTGATCCCTGGGGAAGCCCCTTGTGAACATCCCTTGGCCCCAGTAAGTTGTCATTAGATGGGTCTTTTAAGAATAGTCTTCTGTTGGTCAGTAGAGAGAGAATTAAATTAGATAGGTCCGCTGGAATCATCTCCTCTCGTAATTTTTGAAGGAGCTTTGCTATGTTCACGTTGTCATATGCGGCGTCAATGTCTAGCATAACCAAAATTGAATTATCACCCTTAGCAAAGCCGCTCTCAATTTGCATGCAGATCACGCCCAAACTTTCCGTTGTACCTCTCCGTTTTCTAAATCCCATTTGAAGTGGGTCTACCTCGCCTCTGTTCTCTAGGATCCATTCCAATCTTGTTTTTATCATTCCCTCGAGTAACTTCATGGGACAGCTGGACAGGCATATGGGTCTCCAACCGCTCAGCAGAAGAAGATTTTTACCCGGCTTTGGAATTGGAATTATGACTTGCGTCTTCCATTCTTGTGGGATCTGTGCCTCAGAATTCCTCAGGAGGTGGTTGAAAAAGTTGAGCAACTGTATCAGGAGTGATTTTGTAGAGTTTTGCAGCATGGAATAGGTGATGTGGTCCAGTCCTGGCGATGAATCCTTTTTGGTTAGTAGGATCGTCTCCAGTTCGTCCCAACAGAAGGGGTCGCTGGTGTTTGGCTGTATCTGGGCCTGTGGAATCCTTGTTTGGCTCATTGCAGGACTTAGGTGAATGAGCAGTTGTTCCCCGATGTTGCTGTTCAGTATTTTTGAGTGGACCTTAGGGTTCCTGGATGATGAGAATCTTTTGATCCGGTTCCAGACCTCGGTGATACTGGTGTCAGGAGAAATTCCCTCGCAGAAATTGCTCCATCCCTTCCTTTTCTCCTCCTTGATCGTCTTTTTCGCTTTTGCAGTGGCCTTTTTTAAACCGATAAAGTTCTCCGTGGACTTTCGGTGCAGGAACTTCCTTAGAGATTGCCTCCTAGACCTGGTCACCTCCGAGCATTTTTCGGACCACCAAGCAAGTTGTGGGTAGGTTGTCTCAGCATTTGAATTCTTTTTCCTGGGACTACTATACTCCGCAGCCTTCAGCAATGTCGTATGTATTTCTTTATACTTCATCTCCCTATTTCGTGGTTCCTCCTCTTCCAAAATCGTTTTGAATTTTTCCCAATCGGCTCTTTTGGTGTTAAATCCGAGATTTTTATTTGGGTTTTGGTGAGTCTGGCTTCTCTGGTTTCTCCTGTGGTTTGTTTGGATCAGAATGGGAAGATGATCGCTCGAGCCGTTGTCAGTTAATACTTCCAGATCATACCTGGCGGCAAGTTCCGGATTGCAAAGTACTACATCCGGGGCGCTTTTTGGCGAGTCAGGTTGAGTTATCCTCGTTGGTTGGTCGTTGTCCAGATAAACCATGTCCATTAGATCCTGAGATTCCAACAGGATGTCACCATTCCTATTCTTTGAGCCAGAGCCCCATGCCGGATGTTGGCAATTCAGGTCCCCTAATATCACTATCCTCCCTCCATAAGTCCTGAGCTTCTGGCAGTATTTATGCATTATGCTTGGTTTGATTTGTATGTTTGGGGGGATGTACATAGTGCATATAATAAGTCCTTGTATTTCTACTGCGATGGCCTGCCATTTGTCTGGCTTAACCACATCCGATATGTCTAGTTCCCTAAAGGCAATGTTTTGTTTAATAAGAATGGCCACTCCTCCGTATCCGTCGTGTCTGTCCTCTCTCACGGTAGTGTATGTGGGTACTCGTAGGGGGTTCTCTTTTCTCAGCCAGGTCTCGTTAAGGCAAATTATACTGGGGTTATATTTATGACATAGAGAGATTAAATTGTCCCTATTCGAACTAAAGCTTCTCATGTTCCATTGTATGATGTTTGGTAAGTCCTGGAATTTGGGTAGAAAGTTATGTTTCCATTTCTTTGTAGCTTATACAGGGTTCTTTTAATCTCTCTGTACTGTGGTGGCTTCACTGTGACTGCTTGGAAGAGGATGACATGCTCCTCTCCAAACCTCCCCGTGTCGCCCATTGAGTTAGAACTGCGCATGCCGCATGTTCCTGCGTTTCCATGTTTTCAGTCATCTTGTCGCTATCGACGCTGATTTGATCTCCGCTGCCTTCTTCTGTGAACTCGCACATTTCGTTATCCGTTGTCGTTTTCTCTGTATTATTTTGTCGTGCTCCCAATGTATTGTTGCTGGGTCTCTCCACTGTGGTACGTCCATCTATCCTCATCCTGGAAGTAGATGGGAACAAACAATTTCGGTGTTCTTCCCTTAGCCTCTGATTTTCCGGGCTTATTTCTAAGGCCCTTTTCTTCGGATTTATTCTTTGGTAGACTGTCCTATGTTGTTGCGAATATGTATTGTTGTGTGTAGATCTATTCGAAAGTGATAGGTTCAGTGCTGGAAATTCCACGGTGTCCCTTGTCCTCAGTGCCTGCGCAAATGTTTTTGATTTTTTGTACGGGGCAGGGATTTTCCTGTCCGCCTCCGTGAATGAGATACTCTCTCTAGCAACCATCTCATTAATTGCTTTCTGTCTATTGAACTCTGGACACTGTTTATATGTTGCTTCGTGTTTGTCTCCGCAATACAGACATTTTGTCTCGTTTACACATTCTTCTTTGGGGTGAAGGTCTCCGCATCGGGGGCATCTAGCTTGTCTGGACTTGCAATATTTTTTTGCGTGGCCAAATCTGAGGCAGTTATAACATTGAATGGTGTTTTGGACATAAATTTCTACAGGGTAGCTGACGTTATATAGCCGGATTTCTTTTGGGATTATTCTGCCGGCAAACGTTAGGCAGAATGTTTTAGTTGGTCTTAGTTCGAATTCTCCATCCTTGGTCTTCATCCTTCTCGACATTCTTCTTCCCTCTATCACTTTGAATCGACTCTCCCCATCCTTGATAAAATCTTCCGAATCTATGAAAAACCCAACGTCTCTAACGATTCCCTTCACTGATAGCATTCTCTGGGGGATGTACGCCCGTAATTGGTTTTTCCTAAGGTTATTATTGTTTAGGATGCCATTTGCCTCTTTTTGAGAGTCCAAGTAAACGCAAACTTGGTTGTATCCTGACTTTTTAAGGTCGGTAATTCCCTTGATTCCCATTCGGTGTAGAATTTTACTAAGGTCGGAATAATGTAGTCCCGCCACGTTCCTGTTCTCAGATTGGATGGTTACCAAAAATGGCTTTACATCGTCGTTCGAATAATTTATTTTCCTATGCAATGCATTTCCTATGTTTTTTACGCTTTTTTCCGCCTCTATCCTATCCGCTTCTGTCCAGTTTCCGCTCTCTTTTATGATTAATTCCTGAATGTCTAGTAAGGCCCTGTCCAGAAGGGGTGTATCTAATGGCGAAATGATGTGTAGATTGTTCAGAATATTGGCTGTTTCGGCATGAATTTGACTTTTAAAGGTATTGTTTCCTATTCCAGGGTCCGGTGGTTTTGGAGGAATCCCTAACCCATTCGTGTCCATGCTATGATCAGTTCTCCTCTACTAATAGGCCAAGCGTAATACAACAAAGGGAAGCGACCAAAAAAAGAATGAAGCAAAAACAAGCAAGCAAGAAAGCCAACTAACCTAAAAGCGACAGGCAATGTTTGGATGACCAAATACGACTTACTTGATTTCCGTGATGGTGTCGATGACCCGCACCACTATTTGCCGGATTTCAGTAGAAATTGGGGTAAAATTTGCCAAAAATTCTAAGAAAACCAGAACCTCGATGCACGCAACCCGCCCGCAGATGCACTTTTAGGGAACTTCTTTTCGTGACCCCCGTACAACCTCATGCTCTGAATCCCATTTTACATGACATTGACAACCATCCAAAGCGCTAACTTCACTTCTCATTCCTCTTTCTTTATGGCGCCAAGTCACGACTGTGTTCCATCATCAATCGTGGATGCTGCGTTCTTGATTGTGGTTGAGCCCCACAGAGCTCGACATTAGCCTAGTTTATACCGACAACTTGGTCCGCGGACCAAGTACCAAATTCGGACTATATCCGAACCAAATATTTGATTCGTATGGTGTAAACAGTTGCGGACTAAGCTTCGTTCTTGGTTCGGTACTCGCCAGCAAGTGTACCGAACTAAATTGGGTTCGATCTGGATCAAAATTATGAGGTTATGTTGATTGTTTTTATTGTGAATTGTGTTGGTTCTGAGTTGCTAAGGCAATCTGAGCGTACTTACTCATGTTTTTTTTGGTTACGAATTGTGTTGATGAATAATTTCGATTTGTTTTTGACATTTGACGAATTTCGAGCGTACACATTTAGTTCACGCGTTGCAAAACGGTGTAAACGGGCAGGAAGCAAGCATTGGTCCTACCGTACTATCCCCACCAGCTTGGTCCTATCGGACCGAACTAAACGAGTTATCGATGTAAACTAGGCTATTGTCAAGTTTAATTAATATCAGTGGGAATTTGAATGTTGGATAATTCTTTACTGTATGTATGTCTAAAACTCCGCGGACCAAGTACCAAATTCGGACTATATCAGAACCAAATATTTGGTTCGAATGGTGTAAACAGTTGCGGACTAAGCTGCTCCGCTCTTGGTTCGGTACCCGCCAGCAAGTTATCCGAAATAAATTTGGTTCGATCTCGATCAATATTATGAGGTTATGTTGATTGTTATTATTGTGAATTGTATTGGTTCTGAGTTTCTAAGGCAATCTGGGTGTACTTACTTATGTTTTTTTTGGTTACGAATTGTGTTGATGAATAATTTCGACTTGTTTTTGACATTTGACGAATTTGCGGGCGTACACATTTAGTTCACGCGTTGCAAGAGGGTGTAAACGGGTAGGAAGCAAGCATTGGTCCTACCGTACTATCCCCACCAGCTTGGTCCTATCGGACCGAACTAAACGAGTTATCGATGTAAACTAGGCTAATGACAGGCACGCACCACACTCAAGGAGCACAACGTTGACAAGTTTAATTAATGTCAGTAAGAACTTGGATGAAGGATATTTCTTCATCGTATCTCTAAGACTCCGTCCAACCCATCTTATCCACTTCAACCATTCTGAAAGTTTCAATAGACTGCTATTTGACATTAATTTCAGACGCCACCTTGCTAAAGGAGATCAATAGTTGGGTTCGGCATTGTCGTCTCGATCCGAGCAGATTTTGGTCACGTGACATCCGACGGAACAGAGCAAGGTGGAATTCAAGAACGATTCGGACTTGTTTACCTAACCTCATCACTTCCATTTTCCACAATCTTCAAATTGATCGTCTGTAACCGTGATAGAATAAGTTTTTCTCAAATCTTCGTCTTGCAAGTGAATAATCTTCATTTTAATATCAAATTCGTCATTAACTGTTGACTTATAAACAAACAAAACAGTTGAATTATAACCTCATAAACACAAATCTGACAGATCAATCGCTTTCGTCGGTCTCAATACGTCGAGCAAAAAGATCGTCATCCGATCTGTCAGATGTTTTTATCGAACGATTCCGATTTACCTCTGACACATCCTGATGTCATAAACGAACGATTCAGAGCAATCGGAGAAGTCTGATTGCGATGCCGAACCCGCTTAATATTGCCAAGTTTAATTAATAAGAGTAATAACTTGGATGTTGAATATTTTTTAACCGTGACCCTAAAATTTCCGTCTAACCCATCTCATGTACTCCAACCAGTCTGACAGTTTCAGTAGGCTGGTCTTTGACATTCATGACAGATTCTACCAGATTCTACTGCGCCAAAGGAGCTCAACGTTGCCAAGTTTAATTACATATTAATATTAATAAAAACTTGTACGTTGGATATTTCTTTACTGTGATTCTTAAACTCCGTAAAACCCATTAGATCTACTTCAACCACTCTGATATTTTTAATAGACTGGTTCTTGAAAATAATGACAGACACCATCGCACCAAAGGAGCTCAACGTTGTCAAGTTCAATTATCAGTGGGAACATGGATGTTGGATATTTCTTTACCGTTACCCGAGAATAAAATACCAAGAAGAAGCGAGAAAACTAGTAGATAGTCAAGGGGGATTCCACTTCACTTTCTGTACCTAACCTCACTTTCATTCGAGCGCGACCGGCTTTTTGGTGTGGGGGTCTATACGCGACGTTTTTGAAAACGTCACAGGCACCATATGATTGGTCGTGGCCGAATTTGGTATCCAAACAAGCTTTTGTGACTTGTGGTTTTGTATTCTGTGAGTTTTAAATCAGTGTTTGTGTTCAATTTGGACTTCTTTGGACTATATTTTTGGGTGTATTACATATATCGTGTGTCCCGTTAGTGCGTATATGATTAGCCGAGTGAAAAGTCAGCTTTTGAGGTAATAAAAAATAGTTTGTTTGGATATTTCCGTCTGACAGCTGACGTCATGACGTCACAGAAACCTAGCGTATTGTAGCGTTGATCCCTGTGGATTGATGTGTGAGCGGTGTTGCCGGCTGCGTGCGGTGTTGCCGCTTATGGTGTTTTGGTTGGGAGATGAGGGATTTTGGGATCTTATCGTTGAGAAAATAAGGGGGAAAAGAGGGGTGGGGAGATTTATGAATTGACGTTTGTGGCGGGTGGGTTGTAGCGTTGATGATGACAATTGACAGGATTGATGTGAGGACGATGTTGTCGGTTGCGTGCGGTGTTGCCGCTTATGGTGTTTTGAGGGGAGATGAGGGATTTTGAGATTTTAGGTTTTATAGTTGACGTTTGAAGTGTCATTGACGTTTGTGGCGGGTGGGTTGTAGCGTTGATGATGACAATTGACTGGATTGATGTGTGAGCGGTGTTGCCGGCTGCGTGCGGTGTTGCCGCCTATGATGTTTTGTGGGGAGATGAGGGATTTTGGGATTTTAGGTTTTATGGTTGACGTTTGAAGTGTCATTGACGTTTGTGGCGGGTGGATTATAGCGTTGTTACAGACAATTGACAGGATTGATGTGAGGACGGTGATGTCGGTTGAGTCGTGCGGTGTTGCCGCCTATGGTGTTTTGTGGGAGGATAAGGGATTTTGGAGTCAAGTATGATGTTTTGTGGGAGATCAGGGATTTTGGGATAGGTCGGGTTTTTGGTGGGCATTTGATGTAACGTTGACGTTGAGATATTTTGTAGGCTTGATATTGATAATTGACAGGATCGATGTGTGGACGGTGTTGTTGGCTGCGTGCGGTGATGTCACGTATGGTGTTTTGTTGGGAGATAAGGGGTTCTAGGAATTGAGGTTTTTTTTTTTTTTTTTTTTTTTTTTTTTTGATGTGGCGTTGGTGTTTGTGATGTTTTATTGTTCCAATGCAAATTTCGTGATTGTATTTGAATGTTATAGGCTCGGTTATAGGATATGATGGATGATGGACAATTGTGTGTTGTCTCATATGAAAGATCATGTAAGTGGTAGTACTCCGATGTGTAAGGTATTTAATAAGAGAGAGAGATGTGTAGATTTTTTCATTAGTTATAGCATTTTTATGAGGGGTTTAATTATTTAACCAGAGACTATGAGTCATTAGAAATTCTCCTTCATCACATGTTGATAGTTTCAGAAAAGAAAATATAATGTTAATTATTATGTATATATTATGATATTATATTCAACACAAAAATAGAACAAATTGAAGGGTTCTATAGAGATTCAACGCAAGAACAACAAAAAGCTGTATTTGGGATGCTTGATTACCTGAGTGTGGCGTTTGGGAGAGGATTTTAAAGTGGTCTCATGCCAGATGGTCAAAAAGGTATGGATTGGGGTTTATTGTGACACTTAGCGGCGAATATTTGTAATAAGGGATTTGGAAAATGTAGGGTTCTTCATATTTTGAGTTAATTAGTTTTTTAAAATGTAGATGGTGATGATACTGTTGATTGAATTCTTTAATCATTCGCAATTAGAGTTAATAGGTGGAGTGCGATGTTTGGAATTGGTGAGCTGATGCTAGATTTTTGAAAGAAATACCTTATAAGAAGGCCAGTGACTTGAAGCTATGGTTCATTAGAAAATACCGACATTTAGATCTGAATCATTCCAAGAAATACTTCAACTTATATTGCTATTGATAAGGAAAAGACTAAAACAGTTTTAATGTTATAGCAACACCAAGTAAAATGCACAAAACAGTCAAATTAAAAACCACAATTTGATATTCATGAAATATTTTTTTTTTTTTAATTATTCTAATCATTGTTTATTGATACATAATTTCGCCACCAAAAGGTCTAGAACAGTTCAATGATATCCTAATAATAGAACGAAATAGATTTTGAGGTGTTATAAAATTGCCCAACTGACGAGTAGATTTTATCATTTCATAATAAATAAGAAGAACGGACATACCATATCTGAGAAATTATCCGGTAAAATACACACAGCACAATCAAATTAAAAGTCTTTATTTCATAGGTATTCATGAAATAAATTTACACTAAGATCATTTCATTTCATCATTGTAATAAGTATATCAAAATAATTTACTCGTTAAAACATTATTAAATATTAATATGATTTTATCAAATTAGTAATATGAGAACTATTGAACTATAAGACATATTTTCAAGATTTGGTGGATATATATAGAGTTGATCAATAAATCAGTAGCGTTAAAATTAATAAATAATTTATATCTAATTTACAATACTAATCATCGATGATTGGATCGAGAGATTTGAAACATATTTTCTTACCTAACTTTGAATGCAATCTGTAATTACAGCTTTCTTCAGTCTCTACGCAAAATAAAAGTTGCATGAAACAACTTTCACACCAAAATTTCTTATTTCTATATACACGTGTCTTAAGTTGGCGAACAGTTACAACGATATGATAATGCTTATCAACTATCTTAAATCTATTATTCATAAATTTTATAAACCAGAAACTACAACTTCTACAAATATTCATATTAAAATCTTCAAGTACATAATACTCCACCCAAAGACAATATCTCCTACATTCAAAACTATGATCATTCCAATTATGGATGAGTATCGCGTTTCTTTTACAGATACATCCAATTATCC